>JACMZG010000002.1:20461380-20478624 GCA_018340805.1 Microvelia longipes
GAATTTAATGAACTAATTTTAATGCATGAATTTAATGAACTAATTTTCATGCATGAATTCAATGAACTAATTTCAATGAACTAATTTCAATGCATGAATGTGTAACAAGCTCGGGGGCGGCACTAATAACAAAGTAGCAAGTGCGGGATTGTAGACTCCAGAAGAGAGTCTACCAAGTGACGTCGAGCTTGTAGGGGTTTTTAAGGTATAAGTATTGGGTAATAAAAGACATAACTTAGGTTGAACAAAATGGATTATCTATTAAGGTTATTCTATATGGTACATACTACGTAAAACTATGAGCTCTGAGAGCCCCAATAGAAACCTGACCCTAAGGCAACACTTACTTGGGCGAAACCCTGTCTACGACTCCCCGTCGGTTAGCCCCGTCGATCGGTACCCTAACCCCGATACTCCAGGTAACCCCTCCAGTACACAAAGTGCTGATAAAGGGAAACATTGCCGAATATAGATAAAGAAAGAACATAACTAGCAATCTCTGTCTATTAATTAAAATAATTAAACTTTATCTATTATCCATAAATATTGACCGTCACATCCCTCTCCATCCCCTTAAGGACGAAGGGCCGTTCTGCCGTAATGTAAGGTCCTTAGTCCCATAGGTTGCCGAGGTGATGTGGGCCTTAATGAAGTACAGAGTGCTAGGTCCAGTGGGTTAGAGGAGGTGTCTAACTATGTTAGAAGCTCCACCCCTACTTATTCCACTTGTAGTAATTCCATGGTATCACACATATAAAAATAATTTATATAAAGTCTATGTGTCGGATACTCTTGCGCTAGTTCTGAATGCTTATGCAGGAGCTATTCCTAAAGGATCGTCACGATGTTCGTCACCGAGACTTTCCCTAGGCCTCCTGTGTTTGCATTAGAAGCTGCACTATCTCTGAATGCTTATTCAGGAGCTATTCCTAAAGGATCGTCACGATGTTCGTCACCGAGACTTTCCCTAGGCCTCCTGTGTTTGCATTAGAGGTTTGACGTAGAGTATAGAGTACGGACCAACTCTGATGGCGAAGCCTTGTTAATCATGCTAAGATAATAATGAATTAATCACTTGATATGGATATATTAAAGATTAAGATGAATTTATTAAAAATTAAGATGAAAGTGAACTATTACAGTTTGTTTTATACCTCTCTAGGCAATGGACAGAGACTACCTGATAGTTACCAATATATCACTATGATATATCATTTCTAAAATAATGAAAATAAGTGTAATTAATAATTTTAGATAGTATACTAGATAGAGAGTATCAGAGTTTGTATATACCTAATCGACAAATTTTGTTGTAAAATATGAAGTTTGTGCCTTTCCCCTCTCCCTACAAGACGTTGCGGGCTGGAGTCGACTGGACTCGAGCTCGCGACGGCTGGCGATGGCAGGGGGTAACACCACATTTTCAAAAATAATGACAAATTAAGGAAGGAAAGAAAAATTAATTTGTGTGCCTCAGGTTCAGTGTATGATCGTTCCTCTGACTAACAGTGCCTGATCGTTTGCTAATATAACATAATAATGCCCAAAAAAAAAAAAAAAAATAAAAAAAACTTAAAATGAAGAATTTAAGAATAAGGAAAAAATTGAGTACAATGTTCTGAATACTAAGAATGACGATTAACCAAAATTGTTCAAAATTTTGTTTTTCTATTTGTGTGTTTTATTTTTTATTTTTTATTTTTTTTATTTTGCATTATTCTTATTATTTTTGATTAATCAAATGACTAAAAGAAATAGTTCTCTAGTTTTCATTTGTGATTTATGAAAAATTAATTGAATGACAGCAAATAATTGAGTTCAAGAATTAATTATAAGTTTTCGATCAGCACAACTGTCTTCTTATGGATTATTAACAATGAACATTGGTTTTTACATTTTTGTTTGTCAATGTTTTAACTAAGAAAAATAATACATAAACAATCAATTATTGTTATTAATTTTAAATTGTTACTTTATATACTTAGATTTTACCAAATCTATACAATATCCATTTCCTACATAGAAACATTCATATCCCTGGTAATTAATAATAATATAAATAGTAATTTCATTAATGCAAGAATGAATATAAAATAAAACTAATAATTTCAAATTATAAAAGTTAAATAATAATTTATTGCATTTAATTCATTTATTTAACTTTAAAAAAAACTAATTTAAAAAAATTAATGTTGATTTGGTGAAAAGTCACCCAAATTAAAACTATAATAAAAGTAAATTAAAACCAAATGAAGTGATAACTAACTTCAACTTTATCTCTATATATATATATACAAAAAAAATCACATTAACAACTCAAAACTTTGTAATAATGTATTAAAAGGTTTATTAATGAAACACCCATAGCAACAATTATAGCAAAATAGTTACATAATAAGTAAGTATAAATTTGCAAGTATTACAGTTTAAGTTTTAAATTAATTTCGTATTTAGCTGTTAAGAATTTTATAAAATAAGTATCTAAGGAGTTCAATTATATTATTTGCTCTTTCCCTCAATTTATGTTTGTTTTATATTTTACTAATTAAAATTCGTACTTTATTCGTATTTTCTTAAATGCTATAACAAACATAAGACATATCATACCAATCTATGTCTCCTTATGCTGTAAGATACCGTATTAAGCAATTATTATTCATTGTGTATTTCTACAATTACAATACTTTCCCGTTAGTTTAGGGAATAAATTTTAAGCTTCTATCTTTACTATCTTTTATCTGCGTAAATTTAATAATAAAAATCAATCATAATTATTAATAGAGGAAATTTGGAAAAGACTATTCATAAAGAAGCTTCCTAAGTTTCGAAATTGAATCTCTAATCAATTCATTTCATTTTAATCTATTTGCAAGTAATAACATGTAAATTCAATATGAAATCATTTTAAAAGTGCAATATAATCTTATGTAACGTAATCTAATCCATTAAATTTATAAATTAAATTATTAATTTGTGGTATAAAGTTATAAAGGGTTAATAACTTTATTGTGAAATAAAACAAATAAGTAGTACAATATCGTTGATTATTTCGCGTAAGATAATTATTTTTAATTCGCTGAATGGACAAAAAGTAAATATAAAATATGTTTCACGAGCGCATTCCATACTTTCCTGTCGGTAGTCCATTCACCTGACCTCTCAGGTTGCAGCGTAAAATAAGATTTTATAGCTGAATTTTCAATACCTATTCGTTCTATTTTATGTCTTTTAAGAGTTAAGAATTTTAAAATATGTCAGTTTAATAATCTATTATTATTAGTATTCATTTATTTACTTATTTATTTACCGAAATGAAATAATTTGTCTGAGAACTTAAACACATTCAATAAAAAAAACTCAAATTCAAGTAATTGATTCTGAAAAAAAAATATTAATCTTGATTTTGGTTCGAGATTATTAAGATATATATGACGGAAGCGTTGAGTTGAAACAAATGCCAGGTAGAAATAATGCTATAGTTGACATGAAGAAATCCATCCCATCTTCTTATTTTAACTAATGAATTATAATTATTGTTACCAATTAAATTTCTCCAAAAAGTAAATATATTTATAAATAGTGCTCCATATCCCAATAAGTTATTTAATTCATTTGAACCTGAAAAAGAGTATATTAATATTTCGTTCTATACAAAAAAAGAAAAAAAACCATCATAGCTGAATCAACTATGGCCATGTCGTTTTGTGTGACATGAACAGGTTGGATTGCCAATTATACCATACTGACGTTTTTCTGGTATTGGCTTATGCTTTAAAAACGGTGTATAGGAACTCCTTCAGTCTCTGTGCTGTTTGCTGAATTCTTTTTTAAACTTTCTTGTTGGGACTGAACAAGTGTCTGCATCGGTTCGTTCTTTACAGCTTGTAAGTTGTTACAAGTACATTTAACTTAAATGAGAGTTGTATAATAAATAACATAAAACTACTAAAGAAATCGTAATTGCTGAAAGCCATGTTAGGTAAATTATATCTGATATAAAATCAGATCCAAAAATATTATTTGCAACAGGGTTGTGTAGTGATATATTATGAAGCTTATGTGGATCTATTGTATTGGAGAGGACAAAATGTGGAGTACTCATAGTCCAATTTTCGTTATATAGGTCCAGAGATGTTTAAATTCTGGGTGCATCGTTAAAGTATTTGTGCTCGCATAACGAATATTTGATAATTTCGTCCAAGCACTTGGAAGCAAAAAGTTTAAAGAGAGATGTGAGGGGTGGGAACTTTCACATGGAAATTGTTCCTGTATGATTATCTGTTCACCATGATATACTTGATGAAAACATGGTAGTTTAATCATAATAGCTCCATGTGGGAAAAGTGAAGTTGGAATATTACTTGTTTGATTAGTAATTAAATTGTGAATACTTATCGGAGGTTTAAAGTGTGTTAAATAAAAATGCCATGTGCCACCGTTGTAATTATAGGTCTGTGGTCAAACGGTACGCACTCAAATGTACACAATTGTTTTAATCTCTCCACTGGTGCATCTTGGAAAGTTAATTTTATACATTTTGCATTGTTTGAGTATTCTATTTGTGCTTGTGGTAAAGACATAAATTTGTAGACGAAGGATCACAATGTTTATTTATGCTAATAAATCGTATACTTTTGGTTGTTTGTTCGACCGCAAAATACTTATGTTGGTTATGTATCCTACATGTATAATTATGATATGCAAAAGGAATTGTTAAAAAGTTGTAAAATTTAAAATGTAACGTACTGGTCTTAATAGGTATATTTACTTTTAGCGCAATCGCGTTTTCATTATATGTACATTCTGCTAACTCATAGATGTAATATTGGTCGATATATTTGGGAGATATGGCCAATTCTCTCCCGTGTTTATCGAGTTTAAGTTGTAATTTTACAAGATCTTGAGTCAATTGACTTGATGGTAAGAGAAATAAAGGGATTTTATTGAGTTTACAGTCTGATAAAATTGCATCATAATGGTGTAAAACTGTCATATAATGAATCAAATTCTGTACATTTATCATAGAGTTTAAAATGTCTATAACTTGCATATGCATTTCCTTTTGAATATTGTTAATAGCAAATTCTACTTTATAGTTGGTTTTAATGAATTCCGAATTTAAAGAATTAATTTTTTGTGATATGACCTTGTATAATTATTTAGTTGTTTTGAAAAATTTATTAAATCTTTATGATCCCCACTAATAAGTTGATGAATGTCATTAATAGCTGTGTTTACTTCGTTTTGATTGTGATACAAACTTTTGAGACTGCGCTTAGTCGCAACATCACACAAAAGTCAAAGAAATCTCCAAACATTTTAATGCCCGACCCACTCTCTTTTGGTGAGTATGAAAGTAGGACTCAAACATTTTTATAATTATGTGCTTCATTGTATAACATATCTTGATAAACTTATTTTGCGATGATAAGATATTGAATAGGGTACACGCTTGAACATAAAAAGGTGATCCCTTTCTGTCTGAGTGGCAGAAACTTGAATTGTTAGGCGAGTGTACACCTGGTTGAAATGAATTAAGATCCCATTCTTGTTGATATGTTAATGGAATCGTTGACTCATAAGGTATAATGTCTTTAAGATATAGATTATATGCCCCCGTTATTATGGCTGTATTAATATTGTCATCAAACGGACCTTCAGTGGCATTAGAATTTGGTAATTGTAAAAATAAAAGGAGTAATAAGATTACAAGCATTTTGTTGTAAACTATATGAAACTTATACTTTGTATAATTATGAAAATACTTATACTTATGAAAATTTTATTTAAACAAATAAAACGGTATCTTATATTATAAAAAATTAAAAATAAAATTATTATATATATTATGTTATATCCTTGTTATTACAGTAAATATTTATTATTTATTTATTTGTTTAAACTTGTATTTATGAATGTTGATAAGCTAAGTAATAAGCTAATAATTAAACAATAATAAGCTAAGTATTGTGTATATTAATTCGTCAAATTTTTGTTTTGTGTAAATTAGTGTGTTAGATAATTAAATAGAAACAAAAAAAAAATGACCTTGTTATAATGAAGTACTAAAGATGTGCATAGTAACCAATATTCCTATAAAAACAGCTGGAGTTCTGTGTCGTCCTTCAATCTACGATATTTCTCTCAGATGTCTCCTATGAGCAATTCGTGGCATTCCACTAGAGGATAAATCGATTGTTTGTTGGAGAGTATTTCACATTAATTATAACAAACTTATTGGTTGACTGTGTCTCTAGGAATCAATAAAAAGGTATTAGCTGACATAAAACAAAAATCTTGTTATGACCCACAAAACGTCTTGACCTATTTAAGGAGGTGGGAGTAATAGTTGTTAGAGGAAATATAGGTGGGAGTAATAGGTTTTAGAGTAAATATAGGTAAAAAATAAAGGTAATCTCGAATCATGTTTGCTTACAAAAACGAAATAAGTCTAACTTTAAGTTGTAGGGGTCTGGCTAGCCTAGATGTAATTATATATTTCATAGACCCACTAGGTGCTTAAATTAAGACTATTTGTGTTTGTATCATTTTTTACTATCTTCATTTAACCTTATGTTTGGTACGGTTGTGTATATTTATAATAATGTTACTGTAGCTTAGTTATGTTGTTTATGTTACAAGGTTTATGTTTAAGTAGTGTATATCACTGTATAGTTTATTCATTATTTTATTTATTTTATTATTTTTTATTTTATTTATTTTATTTATTTATTTATTTTATTTACTACTACAAGATTATAGAGGTAAAAATAAAAAAAAAAAAAAAAAAACAAATTGAAATAAAGGAAAGCAAATAATAACAAAACTTGGCCAGGTAGGCCTTTCAATCGAACCACAAATATCATAAAAGATTCGTTGCGAAATTTGTCATTTTCTCGTATAAACAAAAATGCCCGCTGAGGGCAATCATTGTAATTTGTTTATAGTTAGTAAGGGCTGCAGTCCCTTGACAGAAGTAATAGCTATTACTGTATGTCTTGTCTGTACTCATTAATAGTTTCCAGACATAAATATTCTAAAAGAATAACCTTATTTATTATGTCATTATTTAATAATTAAAAAAAAAAAATAGTAACATAAGCTAGTAAATATAATATATTCCCGATGTTGTCATAACAGCCATTCCATTCATTTTTTATTCTTTTTTTTTTATTTATTTACATTACCTATATTATACAAATTTTTATTCATATATATTTTGTCCTTATCATTTTCTGTACATTTAGGGAAATTAAAATAGCATCCTACAAACAAACATTTAAAAGTTTCTCTTTTTTTGAGAGAGAAAAAAAACTTTACAAATTATGTTAAGAAAAATTAATTAACTTAAAAATCCTGTAAATTCGTCTTAACGTAACTTATACTAAACCTAAATAATTCATTTATTCATTTACTAATCAATTTATTTATTTATATTTATTATTAACCTTTGCTTTTGGATTCAAAGATGCGAGTTCGCACTTTGTAGGGTTTCAATCTTTCTACATGAAATACGTCGGTAACATATTTACCATTCTTTTCGACCTCAATTTCATAGTTCAAATTAGATATTTGTTTAGATACTCTGTAAGGGCCTATATATCGACTCATTAATTTGCGTGTCTTTCCCGGTTTATAACCTTCCCTGGTGATTAAGACATATTCACCTGGTTTATATATTTTTTCCGTTCGATTTCTATCATAGTTATCTTTTTGTCTTTGTTGTCCGCGTTTGATTAAATTTGGTATTTCAGTTCTAATTTTGTCTAAAGTCTGCAGCTCTTTTAATAAGTCTTTATCCGTATCTGGAGGTAATATCGCTGCATCTATCGGTGTCTTAGGGTGGAACCCGTGGAGAAGGTAAAAAGGTGATTTTTTAGTTACACTATGTTCTGACATATTTAATGACAACAATAAGGGTTTTAATAATTGTGACCAATTATTTTGATTTTCATTAATAAAATGTCTTAATAAATCTTCCAAAGTGGAATTGGCTCTTTCCACCAAACCTTGGCTCTTAGGATGGTAACTAGTGGAAAAACAAAGATTTGTACCGACTGCCTTACAGAGGTCTTTCGTAAGTTGAGAAGTAAAATGCGTGCCTCTGTCGCACGATATCTTATCTATAATCCCATATTTATATATTAACTCGTCTAAAATGAATCTTGCAGCGGTTTTTGCGGAACAATCTCTACATGCTTTACCTATAATATATTTTGTGTTATAACATGCAGCTAAAATTATATATTGATTCCCGTTTGATTTTGGAAGAGGTCCTAAAAAGTCTATAGTAATATGGGAGAAGGGTTTTGTTCCCAAGACTGGTATGCTTTTTAAGAGTCCCTCTTGGCCGGTCTTTTTTGCCTTATTAATTTGGCAAGAGTTGCATGATTTTACATATTTTTGTCTGAGCTACCATATTTTTCCAATAGTATTTTATTTTAATTTTAGAGAGCGTTTTGGCTACACCTAAGTGACCCCTGGACTTGGTGAGTCATGGTAAGCTTTGATAATTTTTTCTTGAAGGATTTGGTATTGCTACTGGATAGCTAGTTGAATAAGCGTTGTAGGACTTGTACCGTAATATATCTTCATTATCTATGTGATATTGCCTGGACTGTCTTGATATAGTTTTGTCTGTTCCGTTGGATTAATTATTTCATTGTATATTTTACCAAGATATTCATCTTGTTTTTGTAATAATTGTAAATTTACCGTTTCTATCGCAAAAATCGTCAAATCTGCTGTATTATCGTCTTCTAAATCTGCTGTATCTTTATCTATCGGATATCTAGACAATGCGTCTGCTAAAAGGTTACTTTTTCCCTTTTTATATTTTATAGTAAAATCAAACTCGTGTAATTTTAAAGCGAGACGATTAAGACGAGAATTTTGGTTTTTTATGTTTTTACAACTAGTTAAAATTTTGTGGTCGCTGTATACGTCCACATGTCTCCCAATTACGTAGTGACGGAAATAATTTAATGCGTACACCACGCTTAAAAGTTCGACTTCACTAGGAATAGCGACTTTCCGCTGAATTTAATTTTCTCGAAACGAAACAAACCGGATGCCAAGCTGATTTTGGCCCGTAGGATCCAGAGGATCTGGATGATTTTGTTCCAATACTCCCCTATTCCGTATTTTGACCCATCAACTGTTATTCGAGTCTCTTTTGTGTCGTCAAAATGTCTCAAAACCGGAAATGTCACCATTTGTTCTTTTAACTTTCTGAACGCCTGGTCGTGGACGTCAGTCCATTTAAAGACAGTTTCCGTTGTTAATTTAATGAGAGGTATGCTTAGTGACGTAATATCTTTAATAAATTTCCTGTAATAATTTACCAAACCGAGAAAGGATCGTGTGTCCTTAACATTACGAGGTGTGGAAAGTCTAAAATACTTTCTATTTTTGACTTTGCTGGCGTGACTCCCATTGGATATTTCGTGCCCTAAAATTTCAACTTTTTGGTAAAAAAAATGACATTTACTTGTTTTCAATTTTAAACCTACTTCATGGAGTCGTTGTAGGACTTTCCTTAAGTTGTTTAAGTGATCTTGGAATGAATTTCCCATTGTTATTATATCGTCTAATAACAAAGTACCGCGTGCCATAGTAAATCGGCAAAACCCTATTTATCGTTCTCGAAAATGCTGAACAAGCAGACATTAAGCCCATCGGCAGAGTTAAATTCGTATAAACCTTCACTACAAATAAAAAGCGGTTTTTTGTATATCTTCCTCTCGAATTGGTATTTGAAAATAACTTTGAACTAATCTAAGCTTGACATGTATTGTTTACCTGCTATGCATCTAAAATTGAATCTACACGGCATTGGATATCGATCCGGTATTACATTTTCATTTAATTTCTATAGTCGATCGTTAATCGCATAGGTTTTATTTCGGCCGTATTGTTATTTTTAGTGTTTTTTGATTTTGGGTTAGCTGACTCAGCTGTTGGTCTAGTTTTTTTGGTACTAAGAAAGCTGGTGAAGCATACGGACTTTTGCTTTCACGTATAATTCTATTTTTAACATAGCTTGTATTTGACGGTGTAGCTCTTTTTTTTCTGCCGCGCCCAACCTGTATGGCGGTGAATGTACAGGTTTGTCTGTTTTTAAATTAATCTCTACTGGTGGGACATTAGCTTTTCGAAAATCGTTAGCATCTTTTGCGAAAATATGTTTATATTGACTTAATAAACCTCTTACTTCATCGTATTGTTCAGGTGTTAAATCTGGATTAATATCAAAAGGCCTATCGGCTAAGTCATATAATATTTCTTTAGATAATTTTTTCTTTGGTAGTTCAATTGGACTTAGAGGTGGTATTTTATTTTTCTTGAGTTCAGTACACCTACTTGTATTTTTTTATCAGTAATTATTGTAGCTATTTCTGAGTGAGGGTATAATAATTGTTGTTTGACTGAACTGTTATAGAGTAACGCTTGTTTATTATGTATATCGTATCGAGTGCAGATTATTCCCTTTTTATCTAAAATGTTTGTTATATTCTACGTCACACACATGTATATCGCTATTGTTATTTTCTGCTGTTATGGTGACGAAAGCTTTTGGCGGTAGAATTGTAATATTTTTTGTCCACAGTGCGTTACAACTAAATTGTGTATGGGACCTGCTTAGTTCTGAACTTTGTTTAATATTATCTTGTATTGAGTGCTTTGCAGAGCTAGCTTTGTTTTCAAATTTTGATTATGGACTTGAACAGCTTGGAGCCAAGATTCTTTCATGGGAACCGAAAGTAAATTTGAACCGATATTAAAATTGATAACTTTTGTTTTTAAAACAATGTCTGACGCCATATTGAATATGAAATGCGTTACCCAAAAATTGGTACACATAGCGATTCCATAACATACACAGCCACATTAAAAGTGAATCCCTGTATGCTAAAGTTAATTTGAGTAGCACCTAAAATTTTAGCTTGAGATTGTTTGCAGTAACCACAGTTACTGAAACATTAGAATTTATGTATTCTTTCGGTACTATGCTACTGTCGACGCAGCAAATATTTGCTCCAGTGTCTAAAAGGGCAGTGAGGGTTTTTCCCCCAAAAACTACATCAACGGACAAAGCCGTCGGAGCACCAAGTGATTGTGTATTGCCTAATATGGAAGGTAAATATGTTACACAATGTTGGTTACTAAAATTTTGTGGTTCAGTATTAGGAAGTTGGCATCTATTACCGCCTAAAAAAGGAATTGTATACTGTAGCCCATGAATCTCTTCTCGCTGTTTAGAAGTCAGTACTACTAACTGATTAATGGAGTCTTTCAAACCTAGAATTTGGGTATTTAGATTATTAATATCTGAAGCATATTTAGCTAATTCATGCGAATTCATTTCAATGTATTCACATTTCGCGTCCTTGAATTTTTTCGGGGTAACCCTTCCGATTTTTTTATCACTCTGGGTCCCCTTTGTTACTCGTTTTTTGATCCATAGTTATATTTGTCATTTTTACCATTTCTAGAATTATTTTTATATGGGCAAAACTCCGCAGTATGCGAATTTTTCCACATAATTGGCACGATATCTGTACCTGATTTAAATTATTCAAAGGGACCGTTTTTGTAAAGGTTGCATATATTGCGGCAAATACATTGGCAACGAATTACTATAAGTGACGGGTGTTGTAAAAGCATTATAACTATTATTATTAAAAGAACGAGACCGCTGGTTATAGTACTGTCTATTACCGCAGTCTTGTCTATTTGAGTGTTGTTGCTGATATCGATTATTAAATTGTCTATTATTATAACTACCTGTAGGTGTAAAATAACCACGTCGATTTGAATTAAAATTACTCTGATATCTTAGCTGATGGTGGGGATTAAAATTATTAGTCCCATTCCTTGTATTATAATTATTATTATTGAAATTATTACCTTGATTATATTGTCTATTTACGTTTTGTTGTTTATTCCCAAAAGTTGATCTTTGATTTCTCTTACTTTGGCTATAATTATATTTTTGACCTTTATTTTGACTATTTGTATGCGGGTTACTCTTATCTTTTGGTGTGTTTTGTTGTTTTAAAGAATCTCCAGACATAGTAATCGATAAACTGGCCACTTTATCTTCCAGAGCTTTAATTGCTGCCTGAGTCTCGGCATTAAGCTTACTCGTGGAAGCCAGGGCTTGTTCATGCATATTCACTCTATTTTGCCTGATTAAAGTATCCGACAGATAACGTTCGACGTTATCGTCTAACTGTCTTAACGTCTTATTATCATGTATAGAAATTTTGTCGTATATAGATTGATCCATTCCTCTTAGTATATGCTCTAAAATAGCAGATTCAGACATAGTACTGTCCGTTTGGTGGCATAATTCAATAACCTCCCCAATATAACTTTTAATGTGCTGATTAGGTTTCTGAATTAGCGCTCCTAACCTTAATTTTAATAACAACGTATTTGTTGGTCCGGCATATTGCTTATCTAAAGCGGTTTTAATGCTAAGCCACGTTAAGGTTTCATTAGCGGTTGTCGCCTCTAGCTCTAACTTATTAAAAACGCAGAGCTGGGCCCTCTAAGTAAACTGGTAAATATTGTACCATTTGGTCCTGCGACCAATTATTAACTTTTGACGCTCGCAAAAATCTTACAAGAAAAGCATCCCAGTCACAGTTCTCCCCAGTAAATTTTCCCGGATCACAGAAGGGTGTTTTAGATTTTGATTGATTTTGTTGTTCGTTTGGCATGATTGTTTGGTTTTGTAAAACGATTTAACAAAATTTACTACCCGTTTACGCAAAGTTTGAGCGTTACCCCAGTCTTCAAGTTATGTTGTTTTAGATATGCGATAAGATTTGTCTTTTTGATTTTATAAACCCACGAAGTTTTAACATGCTTATCGTAAGGTGGTTGAGGAATAGGAAATTGAATACTTGTGTCCGAGTCCCTTCGTAACTAGGTATACTAGGAGTGTCTGACGTATGGGAGGAATTAGAATCTAAAATATCCGAGTCCAAAGAATCGTCCGGAGGATTTGACATTAATCTAAGGACATCAGAAGGTTAAGGTTGTTACTAAAGGACTAATATAATAAGTTGTCACAAAACAAACATAAATGGAAATGCTATAAAATATAATTACCAATAAAAATAAAGCATTAATAAAAAACTTATAAAGATATAAAGTTAATGAATGTATGTTGAAATACAAATCTACCATCAAATTAAAATAAGTTAATTCGAACAATTAAAAAAAACTAAGACAATTATTATCATATTTCTCACTTATCTCTGTATTTATTCTTATTCTTTTCTTTTTGCATGTATATATTATTTTCCCAAAATAATATGTAACCGTTATACCATCTTAAATTTATTAAACATTATTATAAGAATATATGGATACCAAAAGTAAAAAGGTGATAAGTCGAAAAATGCCGATTTTGAGTTATTACTATCGCTGGAATCAGCAAAAAAAGCTCTATCGATTGGTATAACGAATGTTAGTTTACGATAATTAGTTTTTTAATTATTAACTTAATACAAAGGAGTTATCTCACATTTCGAACAGAAACATTTAGTATAAAGGTGATAAGTTAAGTTATCCCATATGGATTTCAATAAGTTGTGAAAATTATAAATACAAAAGACATAAGTCGAGTTATACCCTTTGCAAAAGTATGCATTTGGGTTTCTGAGTATAAAGGGATAAGTCAACTTATCGTCTTTTTGTTAGGGTTTCGAAGATAATCTTCGAACCCTTATACTTTCTGTCGAGCGTCTGTCTGTCCGATTTCTCATCTCAGGAACTACAATAGCTAGGAAGTTGAAATTTGGTATACATGTGTAACTATTTTATCCAACAACAGGAAAAATATAGCCAACTATCTCACATGCGCATCTGTCGATTTATAAGCGAATGCGCACATTAGCCAAAAAAAAAATTTTTTTGAAAAATCATCTGGGGTATCAAATTGTAGGTATCGATGGGTAGTACACAAATATGCATCGCTTTTTCAAAATGGCGGCTATTACACCCGCCAAAAATATCGAAAACCACCAAAAAATGCTTGCCCCCCCCCTTTTAAGGCATAAGGAGAAGCCCTAAAAATATGGGAAAAATAGCCAATAAAAGCCCTTTACGGGCCATAGAAATTCTTCGAAAAAAAAATTACAAAAGTTAATTTTTAGCAATTTCAAAATCGCACATACGCGCACGCGCCAAAAAAATATTTTTTTGAAAAATCATGTAGGGTATCAAATTGTAGGTATCGATGGGTAGTACACAAATATGCATCGCTTTTTCAAAATGGCGGCTATTACACCCGCCAAAAATATCGAAAACCACCAAATATGCTTTTTAAGGCATAAGGAGAAGCCTTAAAAATATGGGAAAAATAGCCAATAAAAGCACTTTACGGGCCATAGAAATACTTCGGAGAAAAATTTCAAAAGTTAATTTTAGCAATTTTAAAATTGCACCTACGCGAACGCGCAAAAAAAATATTTTTTTGAATAATCAGGTGGGGTATCAAATTGTAGGTATCGATGGGTAGAACACAAATATGCCTCCCTTTTTTAAAATGGCGGCTATTACTCAATATAGCTAATACTCAAAATGTCTTTACTCTATGCTTAAAAATTAGGTACTGATACACATATACAAAAAGGCGAGCCATGAATTTTATGCCTTGTTCTAAATGTTTCTCTAAATGTAAAATTTGACAAACATGCACAAAGAGGCGAGCGAAGGAGCCCTAGTTTTATGGTTATTTTAATTATATACTCTTAAAAAAGTACTGATATGCAAAGACATATAGGCGAGGGAAGCGAGCCCTTGTATTCTATTTTATGTTTTAAATTTTTCTATATATTTAGGCATCGACAAACAAACATATAAGGGCGAGCGAGCGAGCCTTAGATTGTTATGTAAAAGTTTGATTCTATACTTTAAAATTGGCTAGTACCAAACAAGCACATAAAGGCGAGTGAAGCGAGCTCTAGTATTGTATGGTTATTTTTATTATATACTCCTTAGAAAGCACTGATATGCAAACACATAAAGGCGAGCGAAGCAAGCCCTTGAATCTTATTTTATGCTTTAATTTTTTTGCTAAATTTAGGTATCGACAAACAAACTTATATAAGCGAGCGAAGCGAGCCCAAGAATGTTATGTAAAAGTTTGATTCTATAGTTTAAAATTGGCTAGTACCAAACAAGAACCTAAAGGCGAGCGAAGCGAGCCCTAGAATATTATGTTTTGTTTTTACTCTATGCTGTAAAATGAGGTTCTGATAAACATAGACAAAAAGGCGAGCGAAGCGAGCCCTTAATTTTATGCCTTGTTTTTAAATGTTCCTCTTAAAGTAGTTATTGACAACCAAGCACATAAAGGCGAGCGAAGCGAGCCCTAGAATGTCATGTAAAAGTTTGATTCTATAGTTTAAGATTGGCTAGTACAAAACAAGCACCTAAAGGCGAGCGAAGCGAGCCCTAGAATATTATGTTATGTCTTTACTCTATGCTATAAAATGAGGTTCTGATAAATATAGACAAAAAGGCGAGCGAAGCAAGCCCATGATTTTCATGCCTTGTTTAAAATGTTCCTCTTAAAGTAGATATTGACAAACAAGCAGATAAAGGCGAGCGAAACAAGCCCTAGTATTGTATGGTTATTTTTATTTTATACTCTTAAGAAGGTAATGATAAACATGCACAAAAAGGCGAGCGAAGCGAGCCCATGATATTCATGCCTTGTTTTAAATGTTCCTCTTAAGGTAGATATTGACAACTAAACACATAAAGGCGAGCGAAGGGAGCCCTTATATTTTATTCTATGTTTTAAATTTTCTCAAAAATTATGTATCAACAAAAAAAATATATATATAGGCGAGGGAAGCGAGCCCTAGATTGTTATGTAAAAGTTTGATTCTATAGTTTAAAATTGGCTAGTACTAAACAAACAGATGTTTACTCAAATTTCATGTTGTATTATAATTATTTTTCCTAAAATCAGTACAAACAGACACATATAGGCGAGCGAAATGAGCCCTAGTGAATTTGGTAAAATTATATGTTTACTCTGCGAAATTTGCAAATAACAAACATACAACTGAAACGAGCGATACGAGCACTTATATATTTTGTTATCTTTTCAGTGTAGATTCTCAATTAGGTACTGATTTCTGATACACAGAAACGCAAGCGTAGCGAGCTGTGGAATATTTTGTTATAACTTATTTATTTTTTCTAACATTAGGTATCGACAAAATAACATATAGGCGATTGAAGCGAGGTAGAATATTAAGTAGTATGATTGTATAGTATTAATACATTATATTTTTGCAAATATCTGAGAAACCCTTATAATGCTTGCAAAGCAAGCACTTTGACGGATTTTAATTAGATGCTTTGGCAAGCATCTGCACTAGATAAATTTGAATCAAATGACTTGTTAACGTTTTTAAAGAATTGTAAAAAATCGGAAAATAATTTAATTGAGCTGAATTTTCGTTCAAGAATATGCATATTCTTGAACGAAAATTCAACTCAATTAAATTATTTTCCGATTTTTTACTATTCTTTAAAAAACGTTAACAAGTCATTTGATTCAAATTTATCTAGTGCAGATGCTTGCCAAATTTTAATCGGATCCCATCATTTTTTCCGTGTTTTATGATTTATAAATTTTTGCTGAGTCATTATTGCGGTTTAATGACGTCATAAAATAATTATTTTCCGAATAGCGCAACTACTGCAGTAGACAGACTGTTGTACAAACTTTCGCTTTGTACAATTATCTCTAGCATAAATACACTGGGAGCTACGATGATAACAGACACACACACAAGCACATACACTCAGACAACTTTGCGAAAACCACTTAGGATGCCTTAACAACGCCTAAAACGGATAATTCCGTGACATCCTGGTTTCGAATTTACGTATTAACATATATAATACGTTTATTATATCTCCTACGGTGTAAATGTGGAAAAGTAAAATTCTGGCGTGGGGTCCGCATGCTGGTCGAATTTCCTTTAAAATGCGTGTATCCGTGCTTAACAGTCCATTTATTGCTTAATATTCCGATTTCTGCTTTATATCTTAAGAAGTTACTTTTTCTCATATATACTGTAGGATTACTAGGGTATTGTGTTTGCAAACTAATCCAAAACCAGGATGACATCGGAATTATCCGTTTTAGATTATTATAAGGCCTCCTATGTGGTTTTCATAAAGTTTTCTATCTGTATGTGTGTG
>JACMZG010000002.1:20482631-20552631 GCA_018340805.1 Microvelia longipes
AAGTTATAGCCTATCTTGCCTTACTTTAAATCTGATTAATTTTTGTGGAAATTGTATAAAATTTCATATTTCATAATAGGCAAGAGGGGGGGGGGATTACACACAAAGTTTCAGATGTCACAATAATGGCTTGTTTGAAAATAAATTTAAACCAAAAACAAATTGAAAATTCTTGAAACTGAATTGGACTATTATACACAACTTTTTCAGAAAAAATATATATGTCCACCATTAAATATCAGAGAAAGTACAATCTAAGATGATTTCAGGTCATAATGATAAGTTCATAGTGTCTAATTAGTGGATTAAGTATTGATTTTACTTAAAAAATAATGTAGAAAATCACAGATAAAAATTTGTCACGAAAATCACAATTTTGACGAATTTTGACACCTGTAAAACTTCAAAGGCCCGGCGGCACCTGTTAATCATCTCCGATCGGGCTGAAATTTTTATGGAATTTGTTTTTCATATATTCGAACAAAATTAGAGGTTGGGAGCACAACATTTCTAACATTTTTTTTTCACCCCTATAGCTAAGGGCCACCCTAATATATATATATATATATATATATATATATATATATATATATATATATATATATATATATATTATATATATATTATATATATATATATATATATATATATATATATATAAATATATATATATATATATTATATATATATATATATATATATATATATAATATATATATATATATAATATAATATTATCAAAAATATTAAGGACAAGTGTTTTAGAAAATTTTTTAAGAAACTTATGGTAACTGACGCTACCTTTAAGTCTTACTTTCTATTTATGTGAATAAAACTATTTGATTGCCAATCAAATTTAAATATTTGTTTAAAGGCGATCACGCTAAAAGTCGGAATAATAATTAATCTTGCTTGCCTCTAAGTGTTTGTTAGTCAGTACCTACGTTTAGCAAAACGTAAAAACATAACATAATATTCTAGGGCTCCCATTGCTCGTCTTTTTGTGAGTGTTTTATAGTATATAATTTTAAAGCATAGATTATATAAAACTATAAGAATGTAGGATGTAATGTTCGTCATTTTGAAAAAGCTTTGCATATTTGTGTCCTACCCATTAATACCTACAATTTGATACCTCACATGATTTTTACAAAAAATATTTTTAATTTGCGCTTGCGCGTTAGGGCAATTTTAAATGTGCTAAAAATAACTTTTGAAACTTTTTATCCGAAAAATTTCAATGATCCGTATATAGCTATTTAAGGCATTTATTTAATATTTTTAGTGCTGCTCATTATACGTTAGTTGAAGGGGGGGGGGGTCACAACAATTTTTGTGGTGTCTGATATTTTTGACGAGTGTTAGGGTCACCATTTTTAAAATTAAATCGATGCATATTTGTGTTCTACCCATCAATACCAATAATTTGATACCCCACACGATTTTTTCAAAAAATATTTATTTTTTGCGCGTGCGCGTTAGTGAAATTTTATATTGCTAAAATTAACTTTTGAAACATTTTATCTGGAGAATTCCAATCGCTCCTATTGAGCATTTATTTTTGGGGCAGCTTATTAAGGGTTAGTTAGGAGGAAACAACAATGTTTTATGGTTCTTGAAATTTTTGGCGGGTGTAAGGGTCGCCATTTTGAAAAGCCGGTGTATATTCGTGTTCTACCCATCAATACCTACGATTTGATACCCCACACGATTTTTTCAAAAAATATTTATTTTTGCGCGTGCGCGTTAGTGAAATTTTATATTGTTAAAATTAACTTTTGAACATTTTTATCGGAAGAATTTCCATAGCAAAGCTATTATTAAGCATTTTAAATATGTTTAGGGCTGCATATTATGGGTTAGTTGGGGGGGGGTACCAACAATTGTTTGGTGAATTTTGATATTTTTAACGGGTTTGAAGGTTGCCATTTTGAAAAAATAATGCATGTTTGTGTTCTACTCACCAATACCTACAATTTGATACCCTACACGAATTTTTTTTTAAAAAAACATATTTGCGCGTGCGCATTAGCGCAATTTTGAAAATACTAAAATTAAATTTTGAAACTTATAGCCAAAAATTTCAATGGCCCGTATATACTTATTGAGTAGTTCTTATAATTATTATTATATCGCTTGTAAAAAAAACAAATTGCGCAGCAATGAAAATCACTTTACTGTCTAGTTACGCAATCTAAATTTTCTATAGTTTATAAATAATATTTTTATTTCATTATAACTCCCAATAAGTTTGGCGGGAGGAGATTTTTGTCCACCCTGTATAAGTATTCAAAACTATGAAAAGGCCAATACTGTAAAACATTTACAACTTCCCAAGAAAGTGTTACTTGGCAACGTTGCACTGGTGAGTTACCTCCTTTTTACGTTTTAATGTTTATATCATTAATATGAACTTATACCCAAGTATAACCTAAGAATGACTTATCCCCTTTATACTTTTCAGTGAAGACTACATTACCGAAAAGTCGCACAGCCAATGTTTTGGATATTTTAAGCTAATATTTCAATTTAAATTCTTGAATCAATGATATTTAACTTAAATTAAAATATTCCTATTTAAACACATTGATTTTAGTATTCAAATGGACACCGGGCTAACTCAGGAACATTTTTGTTTTCTGTGTAAATTAGTAAATTTTTACTTTCATGTTTATACACATTTTAATTAGAAATATGAAACTCTATCTACATAGATAATTTACTGTAATAGTAAGCTTACTTTAACCATGAAAAATAGTTTGATTTTTAGTTCAACAACCTTAAAAATGACAAGTGGAAAATCAGTCAAAAGGGGATAACTACCTCTTTGAAACCGATAAAAAAGGTATAAGTCAGTGGTTTTTCCTAAATTTTCCCAAATATCTCGAGAACCATTTATTAAATTGAATACAAAACTACTTCTCATTATACAGAACATATTAATAAACAGAATAATGTTAAAATAAAAACTGTAACTGGTTTTAACGATTTTAGAGCTTCATTCAAAGTTTGTTTTTCGGTTCCTGAAAAGTTGCATTTTTCGACTTATCCCCTTTTTACTTTTTGGTATCCATATTTGAATTAATATTTGTATTAATGTACCATTTTATAATGGTAAATATCGTAATTTTTGTATTGGGGTATACAAAAATATATAAAAAATATATAATTTAAGATAAACAAGATATTAAAAATTAAAATTGAGAAAATAAAAATTTAGTATTAATAAAAAAATGAATTCACTTACACTTATCAATTCACTTACGCCACGAGAGAGTCCGCAGGTTTCTTGATCATAGGAAGCAGCACGTCATAAGTTTAAGAAGTACTTTGAAGAAATAAAAACGTAAAGATACAAAAACTCGTAAAAACACAAAGAGGTACAAAAAACGCCAAGGGCCAGGTTCCGTTGTGGTACTTAAAAAACAGGGAAAAGTTAAAATACATTATGAAAAAGAAAACTTATTTAAAATAAAAAAACATGATTAGTAGCAAGTAAAAATTGGGATGATTTTGGGCCTCCACCAATGTAACAAGCTCGGGGGCGGCACTAATAACAAAGTAGCAAGTGCGGGATTGTAGACTCCAGAAGAGAGTCTACCAAGTGACGTCGAGCTTGTAGGGGTTTTTAAGGTATAAGTATTGGGTAATAAAAGACATAACTTAGGTTGAACAAAATGGATTATCTATTAAGGTTATTCTATATGGTACATACTACGTAAAACTATGAGCTCTGAGAGCCCCAATAGAAACCTGACCCTAAGGCAACACTTACTTGGGCGAAACCCTGTCTACGACTCCCGTCGGTTAGCCCCGTCGATCGGTACCCTACCCCGATACTCCAGGTAAACCCCTCCAGTACACAAAGTGCTGATAAAGGGAAACATTGCCGAAAATATGAATAAAGAAAGAACATAACTAGCAATCTCTGTCTATTAATTAAAATAATTAAACTTTATCAATTATCCATAAATATTGACCGTCACATGTCCATTACAAACAAAATTTACTTGTAAGATCTGAGTGATCCACTGATCTGTCAGTGGATCTTAGCCGCTGACTATGCATGTCCACTATAGACTGGAACTGAACCGCTGACATTGCATGTCCACTAGAGACTGGATTTGAGCCGCTGACATGTTTTTTCTTGATACAGGATTCCTTTTTATACATACTAGGTTAACTAATTCATTGTAAAACACAGAAAAAATGGTAACACTATTTATTGCCTGTAAAGGCGTTTCTTAATGTAATGATTTTTTACTTACACTGGCTCTGTAAGGGTACGAAGACTCTGCATCAATACCACCATTATCCTTAATAAACATAAAAGATTTGGTTGGCCAGCCCGCTGTACATGGATCAAGGTCCTTTTGACAATCAATTAGATTCTGTTCGCTGAGTGATATCAGCTGACCAGTTCTAAGAGCGTGCTGACTCTCTAAGGCCCCGGTCTGAAATTAAAAGTACGAATACTCATTAAGAAACTTGGTACAAAGGTTTAGGTATGCCGCACCACAGCAATGTCCTAGACCACCGCAAGACCTAAACCTCCATACAAATAACTGCGGAAGGCTAATTAATTTATTACGGAGCTTTGTGTAGTTTAAAGGATAGAAATGTCAAGAACATAATATGGTCCTTTACTGTTTCATAAAGAGGTAGATAACTAAAGAGGTAGTTAAATTAAAGAGGTAGATAACGCTTCTTGTCTGATCAAAAATGTGCGCATTTCAACCCCTTTTTTCAACATTTCATCCACGTTAAAAATCTAAAATTTTTTTAATAAGGTGTCATCATAAAAGTTTTAATCTTAAAAGTTTTGCTCAAATGAACAAAGATATTTAAATTTCAGTCAACATAACATGTTGCGTTTATTCTCGTTTAAATGTTTCATTTCTTACCAATATAGATATTGCGGGAGATTTGGGCTTCTTATCTTTTTCTTTATCTTGTAACGAGCTTCGCTATTTGAAGCTGTTATCAGTTATAACTACAAATAGTTTTTCGTTAAAGTTGTTATAGACTATTACGCGATTGTTAAGCCATGCTTTATGATTGCTTGGGTTTAAATTACTTGTCTCAATAAGTTGCAATCCAAAATGTTTAGCACATATCTATACCGTTTCGTTATTATAATAATATTCTTTCCTATGTATCAATATATAAAAATATTTATTCATTAACAACATACAAATATATTTACATAGCTCATGCAAAACCATACAACACTAGAACACCAGTCTCGATGTAAATTAAAACACCTTTAAACAAAGTTACCATTTCTTTATTACAAACTATTTAATTATTTATGAAGCTTTATAGCCATTTGTTTTTAACGGACCGCAATTAGACAAAGAAGGTGAATATTTTAACCAATATGTTACACTAAATACCTATTTTGCCCTATAAGTACTTTATGTTTAATAATATCTATATAGTCATGATTCGACAAACAGATTCCAAGCTGTAATCAGTAAGAATGTTATTTAACCCTGTACCCAATATTATTTTGAAAAATCTCTCGATAAGCGTAGAACATGTCCATTTTGACGGATAAGTACTTGTAGTTAAAAGTCTAATCATGATCCGTCAATTAGATTCTGAGCAGTAAGCACTCAAAAAATGGTTTACACAACCACTATTGTGAACCATACTCCTATTATTATTATCTATATTATTTGCGATAAAAAAAGGTGTCCATTGTGACTAAATTCGATTAAATTCAATCTAATAGCAATGATTTTTTAAACTTACCCTTTTATCATTTTAGAAGAGATCTCGATGAGGCATTAAATGTGTTCATTCTGACCTATGAGTCGTCTAAGTGTAAATTTTAGTCTAAATCTATCATTTATATTTTCACACTAACCCTTTACTGTTATTTTTGCATGGATCCAAGATCTGAGTTTATGACTCCTTTTGATGAATGATTAGGTTAAGTTTAGAGTTTGGTCCAGAACCTCTTAGTGCTTTCTGAGTTATAAGCAACAAAAATGTCAACTTACAAACCTGCATCCTACAAAATATTGGTGCATACAGTAAGCATTGAAGAGTCCTACAATATTCTTGTACATACCGTGGAGAAAGCCCAACAGGATCCACACTGCCCCTGATCCTTAACAGAAGTGACTACACCCTGGTTCCTCCAGTCCACTGCTACAGGAACGGTCGCGTTACTGTTCATGTGAACATTCTTCTCGTCGTACAGCATCTCCATCCCAGATGTTTTCATCACAAAATCTTTTAGCTCAGATTCAATCTGAAATAAACCATTTAGATGTTTTATTCATTAACTCACAATAACTACCCTAAAATTTAACCGAAATACTTTAAATTGGTATGCAAGAGAATTTGATAATTCATTTGTATTGTAAATGTAAATGTGCGGGTATTGAAGATACAATGCTTCCATAGGTAGGCGAATCTGATAGATGAGCAAGTACTTATTCCTAACATAAAGCGATAAGTAGTATTTAGGATATGTAGAGAGATATTTGGAAAAACGAAGCAGCTAATAATGGGCATTTTTGGTTGCATTGGATTGTATACGATAACTAGTAGAGACAGCAATTGCTGTAATAATTAAAAACAAAGTGACATAATTGTTCCTATGGCATAATTCTCACCTTATAGTGACTGGCAGTGGGAATTTACTTATTCAGTGAACATAGCTTCTGGACATAAGTTGCATAAAGCGCGTACTTTACTGTGAAATCAATGCTGCTATAAGAACTTCGATTTTATTGTAAAAAAATTCGTTAACTGTGGTTTATGAGTTCATTAAGACGAGAATTCTTTTTATTTTGGCCTTTAGCTATCAAAACTATATTTTAGTGCAGTTGATAGCTTCATCACATATGTATAGCTTCATTTTGGACTCGTGTGAACTGACATGTAATGGTACTACTTTACAGCAGTGTTCTAGAGAAGCCATTAGGTGCTTAAGTGATCGCCTTATATCCTTTCAGCTAAACAGTGGTGTCATTCCGGCTGGGGTTTGAATTTCAGTCATGAGTGTAGCTCCAATTATTTCGGTTGTGTTCTACATTCGCATAGTTAGGTGTTGCAAAGACCTTCTAATAAGTTGGCTGGTTATCAAAAGTCTGAAACAATTGGTTTCTCTACTCTTCTACAATATATCTGAATGGTTACTATTGGTAATTTTACTTACCATGTCTGTAAACTGATTAACTCCCAGTCGGTACAAAACTCGGCCGCTCTGATAATCTATGTTATGCTCGTTTACAATTCGTTTGTTGTGTAAGTAAGTATTGTATCGAACTGCATCTTCTTCTTCTTCGTAAATTTTTCCGTACTTCACCTAAATCAAATATCAGTATAAATTAAGATTAAGATAGAAGGCACGGATGACACTTTAACTTTGACGTTAACTAAAAAAAGTATTTTAAGACTAAACTAGGAAACTTAATAGAATGATGAATAACCTGACTGAAAAATAATACGGGGGACATATAAAAGACATTAATAAACTTTAGTCTTGCAAGTGTTGCAATAAAAATTATATTCTTTAAGTAAGTGAAGTTCTTATACATATTCGCAGTTATAATCAAGGAGTTTTGCTGCCAATAAGTAAAACTCTGAAGTCCAAAGAGTACTAAATGAAGCAATTGTACTCTTCTAAAACTAGTGGATATTTATTATACTTTGGAAGCAAAAGTAAGGAAAAATGGTAATTCTTGAAGCCCAGACGGAAATAAAATTCAAAGGAAAAGAGAAGTTCACTGTTCGCAAGACTAACTCATCTCATCTCATCTACATATGTACTTCTAAGTTACACGAAGTATGGAAGTTACGTATAACTTTCTTAGTTACATGAAGAAATGTTTTCATTTGCTTCCATATTATGAGTTAGATAGATCAACGACAGTAAAATAAACTGCGTCAGCCTCCGCGGTTATTGTCATCAAAATTTAGCGTGACAATATAGATGAAGAATCCGACGTTTCGCTTCAACTGTGGGAAGCATCTTCAGGGATGTAGGACATCATGGAATGATCTACAAAACTGAACTGAAGAGTTCAGTTTTGTAGAGCATTCCATAGTGTCCTACATCCCTGAAGATGCCTCCCACAGTAGAAGCGAAACGTCGGATTCTTCATCTACAATTACGTGGTCACCACCGGAAGACCTAAATCTTCATCTATAACAAAATCTCTTACCTGACCCTTTATTAATTAATTTCGTCAATGAAAAACAAAATTATAAAAATTAAGTACAGACCTTATACTGCCGCCACTCATTGTTTGCCTTGTTTGTTGGTAGACTCAAAGCTTCTGCCAAAAATATGAATGACAAGCCTAGTTTTATTACATGCAACATGTCGCACAAAGATATTTCTACTTTAATCTAAAATGTACTTAACTATCTATAATGTAGTACACTAATTGCAATTCTATGGCTGTGGATGCTGCACTTTGCTACAGTATACTTATATATGTTGATAACTTTGTCAGCCGCACAGCATACTAGCGGCTACGCAGTATATTACGTACAGATACATTTATCTAGAAATCTTCATCACTAATTAGTGAGATAATTTTAATAATCATTGAGTATTTAATTAAAGATTTAACAATACCTACGGCAGTAGCACTTCAAATTTGATAATCAGCTTGTTGAACACTTTTAAGATGACTTAAATGATGATTCATAATTTCCATATTTAAAACGATTTATAGTAATTAAAAAAAATGTCTTTAAACAATTAACAGTTTCTAAATTAATTGATTAAAAATTGCATGAAAACAGTTGATTTTATTGTTCTAAATGCAAATTAAAAAAAGAGGACACAGGGCACCTCGGAACTTTTCATCACCGCATCAGATTCGCCACGCTCATCCTCCTTAATTTTGACTCGCTTCGCTCGTCCTCAGAATTACAATTTATCAAATTTATAATACAACACGTCTTCGGACTCACTTCGCTTGTCCACAAATATTAATGACAGTAGTTTTAGTCCCAGCGGTCACCATTCCAGGCACTGTCCTCACTCAATGCTTCTTATCTTGGCTGAACTTCGGTATACGGTGCACCCTGTAATCAATACTATATATCGATATATTTTTAGTTTAGATATGAGACTTAGGCATAATCGATATATGCCTTTTCTTTTACGTTAAGAACATATTTTATTATTTTTTAAAATGTTTTTTGTAGTTTGTGTTTTTTTATTTGTTGTAAAATGGTTTATAACTATTTTCATATTTTTTTATATTTTTATAATGTTTTAACTATGTTCTTATAAGAGTAATCGATGATACACCAAATCTAATTTTATGTTACGCGTATTTTTTACATATTTTTGTGTTTGTTATTATCAGGTTTTTTTGTTGTTATTATTATATTTTTGTTGTTAATGTTTTCATTTATTTGTTGTATGGTTTTTTTTAAATATTTTAATTATAATTAATAATTTAACGACGCTGCTTATCTTTTAAGTGCTCAGTTCTCGTTTACGTGTCGCGTAACTAAAAATATATCGATATACAGTATTGATAACAGGGTGCACCGTATACCGAAGATTTACCCTTATCTTTTATGATCCGACAAAATCCATAGATAAACTTGTTGAATTGAGACGAAACTTTATATACTTATTTACTTGCACCAAATTACAGCTCAATCGGATTATTTATTTTAAAAACCGAGTTTTTTTCATTTTAATAAAGACGTATACAAGCCATTCGATAAAAATCAAACTAATGCAAATAATGGATAAAACTTGGTACATATGTTGCTTTTATATAAATATATGCGAGCCAAGTCTAAAACTGATCGACAAATTTTCATCGTTTAATGAACTTTCAAAATCTCTGTTGTCATTATTGCGGGTTAATAACGTCGTACAAATTATTTTCCAGACGGCCCAACTAAATGCAAGATTGATTTTTGTAACAATCTTTTTAACTCTCTGGTATATATAAACAGGGAGATACGATGATATCAGACACACCTACGCACACATACAGGCAGAGAGACAACTTTGTGAAAACTACTCAGGAGGCCTAGAAAACACCTGAAGCGGATAATTCAGACGACATCCCGGTTTCGGATTTATTGCAAACAAAAGTGTTTTACTATATACCAACGGTATAAAGGCAGAAAAGTAAAAAAAATCTGGCATTACGTCTTTAAAAAACTTGATTTGTAAGAAATCATTTATTTTAATAAAGAAGCGATTATGTTTTCAAATATCTTTACTTGATGTATTCTTCTGATGTGAGAAATTTATGTAATGCATATAGTTCAATTAGTAGCAAGACTCTCTCCACTGCTTCTTTACTCCGAGGTTAGCCAAATATGATTGTTTTGTATATATATATATATATATATATATATATATATATATATATATATATATATATATATAAATAAATAAATATAAATATATATATATATATATATATATATATATATATATATATATATATATATATATATATTACAGTAGCATAGCGTACATCCATATGTCTTACATGTTTCTAAGAAACAGTTAAATATTTTCAGACATACTCCAAATGGAAAGGTTCGGTCCATGCGTTTTAGCGACAAAGCGTAACATTATCATACACTCGTAGTAGGTAAAATAAAAATTCCAGTTCTTCTGTACATAAATGTAATATGAAATGCAACATAGCTCCACAAAGTACATAAAAACAATTAAAGTTATATATATATTTTTTAAACGAATGCCAGTTTTACAAGTAAAACCAAACGAAAACAAAAATATTAAAACTTCATAAGTAAATTTCTTTACAGGGAATTAATTCGCTGCAGTGTCACAACTTGGCAACCTTGTGACGTTGCCTTGGGTCTTGTCATTTCTCTACTATTGGACACCAATCTTATGGTTGTGTACATGGATACTACGTCACACTTTATGCAAATATTCGAGGAGTGCTTTCGAGTTCTTCCATTGTCAATTTTACAAACCAAATTCAAATTAAAATCTTTAATGAATAACCATTATATTTTCCAAACAAACTGAGCTGTGTCCACATACTAAGTCTACCTAAAGTCTTAGTATGGAGCCATAAGTGTTAGTATAGAGGCAACGGCTCTTATTAGCTGAAGAGTGTCACCTCTTTTCATCATTTCTCTATCACATTGTAGCCGTAAATCACAATTATCATAGACTCAGCTCGGTAATGTGAGGACATAGATTATGCTTCAATATCACCAGCTACTCTTATCACTTGTTGCTGAAGTATGCAACAAGTGTCATTGTCACAAACAGAGCACTCGGTTTCAACTGTTCTTTTTACAGCTGATAAGGATTCTCAAGAGTTTTTATTTTTTGAAAATTCATAAAAAGAGAAAAGCATTATGCAACTCGGCTGTGGTATCTGCTCGGCTCATTTCCACTACCACTAGAAAATCGCCGGTTAGGCTATAGACACTCGCCTTTACTAAAACTTAAACGTTGTTGTAGTAATTATCAAAATGCCCGAGGGCGTAGGGTGGCTCGGTTCTTGTAGGAACAAAGAATATACCGCGTGACCTGTAACAAAAATTAGTATAATGCTTATGGTTTTATTGAGCAAACTGGATAGTGTAAAAATTACGAGTTAAACAAAGCGATGCGCGCCTAATACTTTATTTTAGTTTTACGTGGAATACAGAACTGCACTGAAGGCTTAGCATAACACTCTTTGATCAAGGCAGTCGTTTTAGTCTACACCTCGTCCAAAAATGTTTTTTAATTAATTTTCAAATCAAATCATAGCGTAAAGACTACTCCCAATCTATGTATAAAATATATTTATATAACATGTTGCTATTTTACCTACAGCAAAATCTGAAGAAACTTTGCTCTGATTATAATATTACCCTTATATTTACTAAAAAATAATTATATTATATCTTCTCCGAAATAGGAATCTTTATTTTTGAGAGATAAAATATACTTTTGCGTCATCATAACATGATTTAAGTAACTCTCAAATTTGCAGAACATTTAAATTACATTATTAGACAATAGATTAAATCAAAATTAAAGATATAAATATATTGTTGAGAGTTAAAGAGGATGGAAACTCCAAGGAAATCCCGCAAGATACCAGCACCGTCCGGAGTCTAGAACTTTTACCCAACTAAAAAAGAGTAGATATCAGAATTCAAAGTATGAGCGGTAGAGGAGTTCATCATGATCAGAATAATAAAATAAGTCACTCCACTGATGTATTATTTATTTAAAATAAAGCATAACCGGCTTTCAACCAACTAAACTAATACTAATACAACTATACTAAAGCCGGTTATGCTTTATTTTAAATAAATAAAACATCAGTGGAGAGACTTATATTATTATTCTGATCAGAGTAGATATATTACCTGAAGCTAGAGTACTCTCCCATGATATGTAGCTGAGATTTAGATGAGGTAAGATTGCACCTGTCTAGAGCGAAGTGGAGATAACTCGGACATCTGGACCCGTAGAAACCGAGACCTCCAACACGAGGATCGTTACGAATTGACTCCGCGAAGAACGTCGTGGCCATGGCATGACTACAGAACGGCGGATCTGAAAAACACATCATTTAGAGTAAAACTAGGAGACACCTGTAGACTTAGATATTTGTGCTGAGGAAGAGGGCATTATGACATTTTTTCTACAAATAAAATACTAATAAAAATATCTTGTTAAATTTGCATACATAATGTGTTTATGACCAAACCTCACCTAAATTTTATATTGCAGACAACTGATTAATCCGTATAAAATTACTTTAAAATGCGTAGTCCGTAGCCGCTACGCGACCTCGGCCCCTCCCTGTGGCCTCTTCGCGGTCACACTGTTGCTTTGTATTATTTGTTTTTCTAATATTTTTTTGTTGTCACATGGCATTTTGCCATTAATATTTGGGAATTTTCATTGCCCTGCTTCACAGCAGCTATATGGCCATTTCAACAATATGTATGTACAATATCATATATGGCTACAAAGACAATAATATACGAGTATGTTGCTTATTATAGAACTTTATAGTATGTTATTTGCCAGACGTCAGGGTGAAAGCATCGATGAAACCTCGGTTTTTGATTTTTACAATGAACTCCAAACTTTTCCTGTATACTTTCGTTAGTATAAGTAGAGAAAAATAAACAACTGTTTTTCAATAACTTTTGGGTTTATTTAAAAATTAAATTGGCCTCTAATGTTGGAGGTATTTTTGGAATTTGCTTTAAATCTATACAGTTTTTCTCTCATAGGACGTGATTTAAGTGCTAAGTTTCATTCCACTCATCCGTCCATCTATAGACGCACATTTTTGTAGAATTTTTAGGAGATGGAACGTGGAGATTTGATGGAGATGGAGAAGTAGGCGTCACATTTTCTCTTATAGCAATGCTGATTTCTTCCTAGCATAGGAAGGAAGCATTGCAGACAGGAAAGCAACAGTTAGGACTTTAGCTTTAATAAATGAAAATATAAGGTAATCGAGGTATTTAGAGTTCTGAGCAAAATAGCTAGTATTCTTGCTTCTTTATAAAACTGTTTCAATAGCTGCTTAATTTACTAGCCACGTTGACTCTAACAGTCGCATTGAAATTGGAAATCAAACCGAATTTACTTAGTGCTCTCCAAACGAACCACAATTTTAGTTGTCCTGTAAAACCACAATTTGTAGAGTTGTGTTGTTTAATTAAAAAAAATGTTGTTAAACTAAAATTGAATAAATTGTCAGTTTTTACTTCGAGTTGACTTTAAACAATAAACGTTGATTGATAAAGTTATTATAAACTGGTTATAAACCAACAGCCAAAGTGGTTCGTTAGCACTGTTTTTAAGTTTGAAGCCAGATAAAGGAGAATTTAGCGGGGGAGGGGATTACGAGATGGTTTCAATAAAACTAAATTATTTTGAAGTTGACAATTGAATGCAGCTCTAAATTGTAGTGTTTTCAATTGAATGATTTGTTTTATCTATAATATTTTCTCCTGTTATTTATTTCTCGATCCAATCGATTGGTTGGTTAAACCCCGTGTGAACATGTGTGAAAATTGAACCGACATTCATGTATACGAGTATCGTACTAATCAATTCACAGTCATCGTATTAGCCAAATGAGGAGAGTGGCAAGTTAATGTTGCGCCATATTGCAGCATATGTTTGAATTGTAACACAAGGCATTCAATAATTTAGTTTACTAGATTAAGGTCCGTATTAAACCAAATAGGTAGAATGTTTCTCATTAAAATGTATTATATAATATTTACTATATGTAATATAGGACAGTTAAAAAGTAAATAAAATAAACTGGTATTACAAATCAAATAAAATGCCACTGTGCAATACTCATTTTATAACCTAATATCATATTAACCTACTAAATCTACAGTAAAATTATTCAATTGATCAGAACTGACAATAGATTTGTTTTAAAAAGCTAAATCAATAATGTGAGACAAAGCAAGAATCAAGTTATATAAATTCAGGCTATATCAGGTTACATTCAGGTTATATCATATGAAATACCAATGCTGGTAAATTATACTAAAATTAATACTACACATCATGAAAATATAATTCTACCTATATTTTATAATTTATCATATAATACCGAGTTTTGAAACATGTATAGTCGACATGATGGTAATGTGCGAACGACATCAAGTAAATGTGAACAACTGGCAAATGTATGTACTTTTCATTTTGCTTGTTAAACTTTTTAGATGTCTCTCGCACAATAATATTCCTTCCTTATAATATTCATATTAAATGCACAGAACTATGACAAGCAATGATTATGAAAACTTACTAGTATGGTTCCTACACATGGGCTGTATGGTGGCCGTGTTTAAGTAGAAGTCAGCGTGGCCAGACGGCTCCAACTTGCCAAACATGCCACAGTTGGTGTGGATCACATCAACATAACCAGCATCGCTCTTATCTAACTTTAACCAAGTCTTTGAGGTTGCGAAGAAAGGTAACGCTGGATCCAAACCTGCGACACATCAGGGATGTATTGACGCTATCATGTTCGTATTCCCCAAACTGTTCCGTCTCTATTTGCCTTAAAGACTTAAAATTTTCTACAGGTGCTAAAAAAAGTTATAGAGATGAACCACTCTTTCTTAAAATGACCATATTATGCTTTATTGCGATGTTGGTATTTCAGTTCTGACCGAACTTCTCATATTTAAGAATTGCATTCTTAAATATGATGCATCTAAGATTTGCATTCTCTAATCTTAAAATTATTTGATTATATTGACATAGTGACTTTGTTACGTCATATTTCTCCATATCTATTACGTGGAATATTTATTTATTTCCTAATCTACCACCTCAATGGTTATCAGAATCTCACACAAATTGCTGATTTGATTATTGAGGTACGCAAGTTCCAGTGTAATTAATCTTTTCGCTGAATACGAATTAGTAAGTTTCTGAGCGTGACAGGGAAAATCGGAAGACACTGAACTCATTAGAATTATTCGTGGTGCATATGAAATACATTTTTTAATATCAACGACAAATTGCAACAGCTCAATATAGGAATGAAAAAAGGAAGGGACAGCACAGACTTAAAGATGAAGGGAATATTTAATGTTTATTAGTCCCATCCAAGGGAGCAGCTCAAACAGAAACTGTAAGCGATAATCATTAGAATTTTTAGTATAAAGCTACTTTTTTGTAAAGATTGATCCAATAGGATCTTACTGCCATATTAAATATATTATTTAAATCATCTACGTATGGTAACAGGTTCGCATCTGTCCAACATAACCAGTATTGTATTAAGCAGTCACCTATCCCAGTAATGGACACCCAGATGCTGCTTAACTTCCACTATCTAACCAGAACAAGTCTTACCATGCGATTACGAGGGTAGACCATTTAAAACTATCAATAAAATGTTTCTTACCAGTAATCCTATTAAAGGTGGAGTTGAAGTACTTGAGATGGAAGTTGCTGGCGAAGGAAACGAGGTGAGCACCCAGGCTGAAACCTACAGCGTGTATGTAAGGAGATCTTAGCACGGAAACAGCGAGTCCCAGGCATTTCCCTACCTGCCACGTGTTGAGGCTGGCCCACGGGTAGCAGGGTAATCGAGCCAGGGAACTCCAGTCGACCATCAGCACGTTGGCTGCTCCTTGTTCCATGTAACCTGCCATGGTTTATCGACATAATCAGATAACAGTTTCACGCAAATCTTAGAAACGGTGCCCTCAGAATGGTGAATAAACCACTAGGTAATTTAAAATCATTGACTAGATCAAAAAAGTTTTAGTTCCGAGTAGTTTCGCTTTTACTCCGGGTGGGATCATGACAGAGTTGTACAGGACTGAGTTGAGTTTTGTGGTGCATCATGAGTCATTCACGAATTCGCTACATTTTTGAAGATGACAACCTCAGTCAGAGAGAGCATAGACCCAAAATTGGGCGCCGCCGTGTTACAAGCAAAATAAAGGGGCTAGGACACTGAGCTTAAAATCCAACAAAGTTTGTGTTTTTCACTCTTTATGTCAAACTCACTTAATATCAGCATCCTTTGTTGTCAGTGTTTATTTTTATTTCTTTAGGATTCATTAATTAATTTCAAATAAGGTAAGATTAAATTAACTCCTGAATCAGCCACTACACAATAAAATTGTGTAACGGTGTTAGGAGGGCCCGGAGGAGAACTACTAGGGAGGAACTGTTACCCAAAAATAGTATTATAATTAACAGTTTAGGTAACTTTGATAAGTTAAATCAAAGCAAATAGATTAATGTATCCATTATATTGAAAACTGCACTGCATTGAATTCTATGACATTTAATACTACTAATACAATATTAAGGAACTTGTTTCATCAAGTTGTTGTTTGACATATATCATAGATTTCTGATCTGAAATGAATTCCAAAAATGAAACATTATGAAAATTTATGATACAAGTCAAAAAATAAGTTGATGAAAACTTTCATGAAATTTGTATTATTAATATCAAATTTTTATCAGTTTTTAAAATAATAAATATATTTTGTCCAAAAGTGGTAATAACATTTCTTTTTTTAGTAATAGTTACCAATATAGTAATGGTAAATTCAAACTCGCTAAATCTAGGAGCATGTTTACCCTTATTTTTAAAAGTGGTAATATTGTTGCATCTGAAACGAACAAATAAGCTAATTTAAAGCTACGAGAGAACTTGTTTATGATAAAGTTAATGATGATGTGACAAATTTAATAATTGACATATAATTGTTAACGAAGATTCATTACAAAACTTATATATTTACACTACATAAACTATAGAAACAAACTAAATTTAAAAATTAAACTCTTCCTTTAACTATTTGAAGAAAAATAATAGATGTTATTTAACTCAATCAATCAAGGTGAGGATTAATATCTCGTTATGACAGCCATCAGCCGAGAAGATATGGTCACTTAACATCACGACTGACCGGTCCGGTAGGATACTTAATACCTATTCAAGTTTTCAAGTTCATTTCCGGACACACTTTTTTCCTACAACTTCGTAAAGCATTAACTTTTACAAAATGACCTATGAGTAATTGAACAATAATAATAATATTAACAATTCCAATAATATTATATAATAAGCAATAATATAAACAATAACAATAATTTAAAAGTTTCTTATTTGTGGACTTATAAAAATTAATAAAAACAGATTAATTACACAAAAGTCCTATACTTTTTTTAATATATAATAATTAACTAAGCTTTTTAAACATAGCTTACCAAACCATACCCAGATGCAATATGAAGTAGTTCGTAAAATTGTTTTTTTTTTTTATTTTATGTTTTATATTGTTAAGCTTTGTTAATTATTATATATTAATAAAAAAAATATAGGACTTTTGTGTATTAAATCTGTTTTTATTTAACAATAATATTAAGTCATTCCTGGGAAGATATGAATATAGTTAAACGCCACCAGACTCATGTTCCCGAGTGAGAAGAGAGCAGTCAATTAGTTCCTCTCTTTGCACCAAGTTGATAAGGAAATCGTTCATTTTAAGTGTTCACGACGTTTCAATAACACTTTCAATTACTGATTGTTTAAACTGTCACAAGTTCAGCGAGACCTTAAACACATCGGTGGCCAGCACAGTTCTCGAAATTTCAACCAAATCCTCTCGAGATCTTAACCACATCTCCTCGAGATATTTCAACTTGGGAAAGCGAAGCGTGTCGTTATTCTGCCATTTATAAAATGACGTTGCTAAACTTAGGTCATAAGGGGTTAACTTAAATGAGAAAAAGTTTGGATTCGATTATCGCAAGCTGTTAGAAATCAGCGCTGTGTGGACAACTCATGAATAACTCCGAACGCTTTCCAAAAATTATCGATTATACTTTTAAACTTTAAATTTATGTGAACCATGGCAACTATTGGTTATTACAGCTGCATTTATTTTAATAATAAAATTATTTTTCTTTTTGTTTCTTATTATTTTAACTTAAGACAAAATGGTTCGCCATAGTTATGTTCTGTGAAACAAAAATTGAGAAACTAATCGTAATAAAAGTCTTTCAAACTTCAACACAACGCTACTGATGGCTGGTAAGTTTACATTTCATTCAATATTTTAATAATTTAATCGATATAATCCAAGTAATTACATCTAGGCGTCTATATTTAAAAAAACGTACGTTTTTTTTAAATTGTTTCAGGCTGCATTAAATGCCAAAATCTATCGTCTAGCACGTGAATAATTTAACTACTACTGTTCACCTGATTAAATTGTTAAATAAATTGAATAAAATTTAAACTTATTTGCAATCAGAGGGCTTATGCGGAAGTTTAAAGACGACGAAGACCGCGCAAAGTGCTTCGGCTAGTTTGAATTATGAAAAATTTAATTTCAAACGTAATGTAGGCAAAAAGCGGGAAATTAATCCACGCCTACTCAGTTGAAAAGTAGGTCTGTCGATCGGAATCCAAATTTTCCCACCGTTGAGTCGACAGCCTTACTGTTTAAGTATCTAAAGTCTCTGCCTTAGGTCTACAATTAGAATCCTACTTTTTAGGATCCAAGCCCGCCAAATCTAAAATTGATTTAAGTGCCGACAGATACCAGATTCGGAAGGACGACTGATAGTGCCTCGGACCAATGAGTAGAGTATATGTCCAGGGTTCATAACCCAGTTGAGGTAGAGGTATTTTTGTAATTTAATTAAACAATACCTGTTCTAATAGAGTCGACGAAGTAGTTGTCGTGCTTGCCCCCGTATCCATGAGCTATGATCTTTAGAGGAAGACTCGAGTCGTACTCGGCTGGAGCTGTTTTTTTAGTCAGATCCAATTGAATCCTTTTACTGGAACCTCTAAACTTCAACAAACACATTATCATTAGAATCAACAATCGAAGGTATTCATCATAAAATAAAGATCGTCACTATGATTGTTTTAATATCGATACATCGATACATTTAGCGATTGTGCGAGATTTATAAAAATAGGGATTGGCCTGAAACAATAGAATTTCTTTTTTTTGCTTTATCCCGTGGAAGCAACAGGTTTTACTCTATATTTAGTATTATACCGCTGACTTCTTGGTTAGTAAGTATATTAACCAGTTCTTGATAAGCATGTAAGATATTTCATTACATATATTTCATTTCATGTTACATAAGCAAGAGTTGCTGCCATATTTGTGCATCAGAGGGCCAAGCCAAGCGGTTCAGGCCAGACCATGCTACCCCCAATACCTCCAATATGATTGATTAACTACAAGTTCAGATGAAGCTAATTCGTTACTAATAAACACTGACAAATTAAATATTTATCAATTTTAGTGCTTTATGACAGTTTTTAGCAAATTTTCAAAGAAAAATGAGCTTATAAATTGGGGTCATACAGGGGGATTTTTTGGAAGGGGGTTCTCTCTGATCAGGAATATATATAAATGTTGCTCAGGTTCATATAATATATTTTCATATATGTAAATATACATTCATATGTAAATAAATAAATAAATAAATATATATATATATATATTATATATATATATATATATAATATATATATATATATTATATATATGTGTGTGTGTGTGTGTGGTGTGTGTGGTGTGTGTGTATATTCTTGATCAGGGAGTTCCCCCCTTCCAATATATTTTCTTCCCTCCTCCAAAATTGTAATCTCGTTTTTTCTTTGAAATTCGCTAAAACGTACGAGTCAAAAAATTTTGAACTAATGCTGATAATAAGAATTAACGCAGTTTTGTCCACTGGGAAGAAGGCAATGTAATCCTTCACATTGCCTCACCTTGCTATAAGCTTTCTTGTATTATACGAGGTCACCTTTCATAAATTGTCAGTTAAAGTATAACTTATGCAAGTTTTCTCATCGGCGTGGTTGTAAATGAGGGCAGGTAAATTTACTTCCCGATACTATACCTAGACCCATTAATAATTATGTTTATTTCTTCAAATCTGCAAGTCATCAGTGTCTCACTCCTGCCGCAATGTAAGCAATTAATTTTAAAATATTTATTAAATTGTTTTTTATTCAAGGCAAACTAAACCAATTGTAATGCATTTTAACGGGTTTTTTCTAATCTGAAATTACAACGATTAGCTTTGATTAATTAAACATGAGATCATTTATTTGAATGAGTGGTAGACATATAAACTAATGAGTGGTAGACATATAAACTAATGAGTGGTAGACATATAACTAATGACTAGACATATAAACTAATGAGTGGTAGACATATAAACTAATGAGTGGTAGACATATAAACTAATGAGTGGTAGACATATAAACTAATGAGTGGTAGACATATAAACTAATGAGTGGTAGACATATAAACTAATGACATATAAACTAAAGTTAAAAATGACTTGCTTAAGTTGTCACAATTAGAGTACCTGTATTCAGACTAAAGACAGTGTAACCATTTGTAAACTGAGACCTGTAACTTGTTAAACTAGAGTACCTGTATAAGACTAAAGACAGTTTGTAGAGTATACCAGACTAAAGTTTGTAAACTAGAGTACCTGTATACTCAGACTAAAGACAGCCATTTGTAAACTAGAGTACCTGTATACTCAGACTAAAGTACCATTTGTAAACTAGAGTACCTGTATACTCAGACTAAAGACAGTGTAACCATTTGTAAACTAGAGTACCTGTATACTCAGACTAAAGACAGTGTAACCATTTGTAAACTAGAGTACCTGTATACTCACTAAAGACAGTGTAACCATTTGTAAACTAGAGTACCTGTATACTCAGACTAAAGACAGTGTAACCATTTGTAAACTAGAGTACCTGTATACTCACACTAAAGACAGTGTAACCATTTGTAAACTAGAGTACCTGTATACTCAGACCAGTGGAACCCTTTGTAAACTAGAGTACCTGTGCCCTCAGACTAAAGACAGTGGAACCATTTGTAAACTAGAGTACCTGAATATCTTTTTTACCTGCCTTCATCCTTAAACACTTATGACTCACTTGATTTTTTTTATACTTAAGTTAATGTTGATCCTCTGTATAAGGGAGTTGCAATGTTCAGGTTAAGAAAGTAGTTATTTACTAAATTCAACTTAAAGAACTTTATATGGCTCGCCCGATAGAGATGAAAATTCGTTACATACCTGGCAAAATGTCATGTAACGTTATGTTATTTCGTTATATTATGTTATGTTAACAAGAAATAATAATAAAACAGCAAATAATACAAAACAACAATAGTAGCCCCCGGGCCGCGTAGTGGCCGGGGAAGCAAACCTCGCGGAGCGGCCCAGGCGTTAAGGGCCGAACCCGAGTAGCGGCTACGGGCCGAAGGCCCGCGGTTCTTTTTTTTTATTTGAAGAAGCCGTCATTCGGTTCTTTCCTCCCTCAAAATAAGGGCGGAAGCTTATTTTTATTCTCTTATAGAGGAAATTACTGCCTCCATAATCTTGTGGCAAGTATTTAAAACCTTTTTTCTTCTTATTCATTTATAGCTTCTTATTCATTCAAGTTATAGCTTCTTACCTTAATTTAATAATTTATATTAATTTGTTTTGTCGCCGATTAAAATTAAACATACAATTTAAAACAATAATTATCTTTGGTATACTTTTCTGCCGTAATTAAATAAAATATATGTGCTACTATGCAGCTAGCAAACATTGCAGACATATAGATCAATTACCAGCCTCAGCTTACCCCTCGGCAGGTAATATCCATGCCATGCCGGAAGGTATTCTGATAATATAGATACTCTAATCATAAAGGTACTCTAACCATATAGGTACTGTACTAGTAGTCAACTGATAATTGTAAGTTTCGAGTAGCATACTGAGACGCTTAATATAGGACAGTGATTAGTTGACATTGTATTGGTTACGTATCTAGGAGCACTTGTGTAACTTTGTAACATATTTGTTTATAACATTAACAAGTATCTAGAATACGAATCTACAAGGCGAGTCAACAATCCATCCTTGTTAAGACGAGTGTCCATAGATCGATATATTAGAAGGCATTGACAATACACAAGTCGATAGCTATTATTGTTTTAGATATTTTTTTTTTACTTTCGTAACAACTGTTATTTGACAAATGTGAATGCTGAGTTATTTTGTAACATTTAACACATTTATTCCCTTCTTGTGGCTAAACAGAGTTCTTAGTGCTTTATCAACGTGCCAGATCTTGAACCAAGATGCAAAACCGAGATACGAAATGTGGCACGCAGGCAAAGCTCAACTGGTAGAATGTTCGCCCTCTCTAGCCTCGCGATAACCATGATAACAATGTAGTACATTTAAAGCTGAAAACAGCAGCCAAACCTGCTCTATAGGTTTGGCTGTTTACAGCCATAAATAAAATTATGTAGCAGGCATGGAACAAATCATTAACGCTTATTCCATTTATTCATCAAAAGCTTTATGAGGCAGGAATTAACATACATCAATGCTGACAACAATGTTAGCGAGTCCGAAGTTTTGCGGAATAGTACCGAGGTATCCTGTAATCGATTATTTTGTTTTATTAACTTTTATTTTTAAATGTAAATAAAATTAAATTACATAAGAACTTGAAATAGATTTTACATTACAAATGTATCTACAATAAGAGTTTCGGTGGATAAGCAATGAAATGTTCATTGATATCAGTGGTAATTAGAGCCAAGTCCCAGACATTCTTCATCATAATCCATAAAGTGCCTAGTTAGGGCGGATTAAAATAGCGAAAGAGCGGAAAATAGATTACTTCCTTTGTTCTTTGCTCTCATTAGGATTTGATAAACATCCCCCCCCCCAGTAATAATATAGCTATAAGCAGTCGACAGCATAGCATAATAATGTGAGGGAACCGATGATGTTAGTCCTGATCACGACCGTAATTTTATACCAAGTCAACCTCATTGGTTCCTCAGCCATATTTTCCCTCGCTGTCAACTGATTCACGACCTCATAGGAGTAATTTTCTGCATGCATTCAATACAAGAACATGAATTCAAAATAATAAGCTGTACAGTTGCACTGTAAAGACTTGTGATATTGTGACTGTAGAGACTGGGAGTGAAATACACAGTCAGCGCTTGCATTAAAGTCAGCACTTATTGTGCAGTCTGCACTTGCTGTGCAGTCAGCACTTGCCGTGCAGTCAGCACTTGCTGTGCAGTCAGCTCTTGCTGTGCAGTCAGCACTTGCCGTGCAGTCACTTGCAGTCAGCACTTGTGCATCAGCATTGCCGTGCAGTCAGCACTTGCTGCAGGTCAGCTCTTGCTGTGCAGTCAGCACTTGCCGTGCAGTCAGCACTTGCTGTGTAGTCATACCTGGGATAGAGGAAGAATTTGATCCTCTCGTTGCTGTAGCAGGGCTCGCTCAGCTGCAGTATACAGGGCCCCACCGCCCACTGATTCCTCAGTATTCTACTTCCGCACTCTGAAACATTTTTTACACAAATCATATACAAGGGAATTGATACATATCGAGTTCTTGCCGAAAAAGAAAACCAACTCCTTGTAAAACGAAGTGGAGCAGGCTAATAATATATAGGCTAATAAGCTATCACACTACTTTACTGATAGGGCAGCTCATTGGTTTATCTGAGCCTGTTATCTCTACCAATCACTTGTATCGCCTAGTTGTCCATGCTCTTGTTACACTGCACTCTAGACATAGTTCTACTTATAAACGAGCAAATCGAGAAGACTAAGAGTGACAGTATGTTTTGACCATAGATCTGGGTCATGCCGACACTGGTTTGATTTTTCGACAAAACAAGTCTCCTTCAATCATATTGTCACCCTTCCTGTGGCCGCCTCGCGGTCAAATGTGCCTGGCAAAAAGACCTGATTTATTTACATAATGTTATATGCGTCAATCGTCAAATTGAAACTAATGCTGATGCCAAAATTAACTTTTTATATGTGTTTGGCATGTATATATATATATATATATATATATATATATTATAATATATATATATTATATTTACTATGCATGCTAATTACACATACAAGGTTAATTTTGGCATCAGCATTAGTTTCAATTTGACGATTGGCGCATATAACATTATGTATTATATGTATTAAGACTTTATTTTTATGCCAAAGTTCACCTCTTTAGGAAATACAGAAAAGAGTCATCAGACACAGACACACGCACACATGTACACATGTACACCGACAGACAGACTGACAGCATGATGAAAAGCACTTAATACGTCATAAAAATGCCCATATGGGATAACTATGATGAAGTATTAGTTTTGGATATTTAGGGTGAACACAATGCTTTCCTCTATATATCTACTGTAACAAATCTCTACGTAACAAGGGATTTTGTAATTAAAAAAAATAAGTTCAAACGACTGGTTTGGAATACAAAAATTCAGCTTTGGAACTTAGCAAACCACTTGGGATTTGCTCTGCTCATCCTCACAACTTAGGACTCGCTTCACTCGATATCAGATAATGAAAATTACCAAGTTTATAGAACAACACGTGTTTGGACCTAATTCACTAGTCATTAACCAAAAACAATAATTTAAAATCAATGATTTAAAGCGCGAAATATTTTTGATGAATGATTTGAGATCTAGCACGTATGTAGTCATATATGAGACTAATATATGTGCTAAGGTTCATCCCATTATCAACGTTAGTTCAATTTTATCGAATCACTTGGAACCAGACAATTATTCTATTGAATTGAAATATGGTGCAAGTCCCTTTTCATTTTTAATATTTATAAATATACCTACGGGTTTTGTTGGATCGAGCAAGGTTAGGGCCTTGGATGGGTGACCGGTGTAAATAAAAAATATATTTACTGTTTTGCGGACTAATAAATACAACATATTAATTAAACAATTACTATATTTAAAAAGTACATGTTAAACATTAAATAAAAATTAAAAACCGTCGTAACATGGTTTTTTAACCTATACACTTTTTCAGTGTTGCCAACAAAAGAAATACAAATAAAATAATAATGTGTTGCGTCACAACATTTACTATTCGAAGACGAGCGAAGCGAGTCCGAAGATTTAAGACGAGAGAACCCGAAGTGTTGATGTTATGTTCCGAGGTACCCCGTACCCTCAAGTTTAATAATGACATTAAACTTGACGAAGTAAGGAGGAAATGATTAAGGATTCTTTCCGATGTCCATAAAAACACTGAGAATAATTAATTACAACCCTATATTACCTATAAGGGGTCATTGTGAATTAAAATCAAGCTGATAGATGTACTCCCTGTGAATAGTAAACAATATCATTCGATGAAGCTAATACTATAAGACCAAAGTCAGGTTTAAGAGCTACGAATCTTTAACGCAAAGTGTTATTAGTATGTGCGACGCACCTTATATCCTATAAGGATTTAATTTAGAATTCTTAATGAAAAAACAATTGGTTGACAGGTTTGTTTAATATCCGTAATCGATAACAGATTTACTAATTATAGATCTAGTTATCCAGCCAAGGTTATTAACTTCTTTATAGACGCAGTCAAAAGAAGTGGACTCCATGTATTAGAAAACTAAGCTTAAAAAAGCTTCCAATAATGGAAGCAAACTTTCTTATCTTGTATGTCTACTATATAGATATGGAAACAGGCTAAGATGCAGCCAGTCTCGCATGTCTCGCGAATTTGACTCGTTTAATTTTCCTCAAACTAGCTCTAATAATTATTTTTACCAAGCAAAAAGAGTTTTTTGCAACTTGGCCCTTAAGTGTCAAAATAAATATTATAAAATGCTGTCATTTCAGGTTTTGTTTGTAAGAACCAAATATCCAAAGTTGGATCTTTGGTCCTTAATATTATAGGACTTATTTTCATACCAAGTTTCATCTCTATCAGTTCATGTTATGCTGCTAACTAGCAGCTAGAATCCAAATAAACTGATGCATTGGCAATAAAAATGTAATAAGTGGCATATTCCGTTTGCCAGAGGTGTTAAACATTCGGACTCGCTTTGCTCGTCCTCGCAATGTCATGATTATAGAAATCTTATAGTAGTATTAATTATTCGGTCTCGCTATGCTCAACCTCAGTTGAGGTTGAGCTTACCTAATTTACCAGAAATTAGGTAAGCCAATTTCTGGGGTCTAGTTACTTAAGATTAATGCTAGTTGGAAAAAATAACACTAGATAACAGTGTTATCATATAAAATAAAAACTACACTGTAACACTCAAAATAGTATTGAAATAACACCTGTCATACTTAGCAATATTTTTAAAATGGTGACCAAGTAGGCCGCGACACGGTTATTTTCTCCTGTATGCGTGACTCTGTCACGCATACAGGAGAAAATAACTGTGTCGCGGCCTACTATGCCACGTCTGCGTGACAGAGTCACGCATACATACAGACAGACAGAATGATAAAAAACACACAAAGCGTGATAGAAGTTCCTAAAATTGACAATTAAGCGATGCAATTTTGATTTGCAATATTTCGAATAAGCACAATACTTGTTCTATAGACCTACAGTAGGAAAAGTAAAAACACTTAAATATTCCAAAACTATCTATTGAGAGTTGTGCTAACACGTAGCAATGTATCAGAGAAAAAGGGCCTGTTAAAAATACTGAGTGATATTTTTTTTTTAAATTTTAGTAAACACTAGAGAATCTCAGGGAACAGATTCTTCCCTTGATCTCCACACAGTTAATTACCCCATGGATCTTGAACAAAGGGGTTGACGCACTAAGTCCATTTGCCGTAGAACAAAGTGACCGAGGAAAAAATAATAGAGAAGAGTTCATCACAATGCAAGTCAAAAACAAACTGCACACGCTTACAACTATTGAATCGCAGGTTGCTAAGCGCAGGTTCTAAATTTAAAAAGCTTGCCTCCAGATGGTTAACATTGGTTTTGCTTTTTGAGAAGGTTATAAGCAAATAGTAAAAAGTAATCTATTATATTGTTTAACTGTTTTATTTCAATTGACTTTACAAGAACCAAAGGCAAATAAACCAACAAGCACAGGAGAGAGTTGGAAATGGATTTTATGTTTTAAAATTAAATTTATAGCTCCACCAATCTAATTTTATAGTCACCTTAAATTTACTACATGGTGAATTTTCACCATTTAAAAAACATTTTTTTCTCTAACTTTTTAAAGTAATTTATTACTTTTTATAAACTAATTGATACTGAAAGTGAGGATTTGAATAGTTTGTTGAATTAGCGACTCCACTGCGCTCCGCAGAAAGCAACAGGTGAAATTATATTCAGGTGATTTTGTAGGCAGTGCGTGAAATTGCTTCCACGTAGTTTTAAATGTAAAATATTTCTCTATTTTGATTATTAATTTTTATTAGAACGCTATTTTTTAGGAAAGTTATACAATTATTTTGATTAATAATTAATTACTTAGAGTAGAGACTGGTATCCTTTAAAGTAAAGATACCATTTAAACCGCGTATCGAAATGCAACGTCATGTGCCTCGGGGTGTTCTCTCGCCGCTCTCTTGCTTTTCAATCTCGTTAAATGGCTCGTATTTCCTGCGGAAAATTGGATGGATAGCTATCGAAGGTTACACGGAATTATTCCAATTAAAATTTGGAATCAATCCTTCCTACGGAACGCTCATTTGATAGTCATACGATTAGTAATACTCACTTTTTTTAATAAGGGCATAAGAAAACATTTAGAAATCCCTGAGCTAATTACTTCAATACAACAAGATATTAATAACCTTGCTTTATACTTAACAGCCACAGCCCTGCCGTTAAACATAATTAAAGACCACAAAAGATATCAGTTAAAAAACCTGTGCAGCACAGAGGTGCCTCTACAGGTTGCAGGTTTATCTCTGCTAGGTGCTACAGCTAGAACTGCAATAGGTTAGTTATCCATCAGTTAATGTTCAAGTCTGCCAAGTCACTTTAACCAGTATGAGCACTATGTCAAATACATTTATTGTAGACAATAATCAATAAAGTTAAAAAAAAAGTTAACGTCTTCTTAAAAAAAAGTTCATTTCTTAAGTTTAAATAAAAATAAGTTTCTTTATGTAACTTTTAAACTTTAGATGAATTATTTAAAACATTTTTGATGATAGAGGTGCCTATTTCTAAAAACCGGGACAGGTAAGCGTCCGGAAAATTTCTTTCGGGACGCCGGGATTTGAGACTAAAACCCGAGATAATTCTAGAAAACAAAGACGTTTGTGAACTCAAGATTAGCTTTTCTTTTCAAAGCGATTAAAAAACATCGTGATACTGTGATTGATCCAGCCCAAAGTTTATGCCACGAAGTCAACCAATCGCGGTGATTTGTTATATTTAATACCAACTTGCATTGTATTTTACTCTAATGACAACTTCATCAGGTAAGTTGTGATTGGTCTTGTTAAAATCAACTTGTTTCCAGGACATTACCTCTGTCACCTTACTGTATATAGATAACTTGTTTATATTACATATAGCTTGCATTTCTCCACTCTAAAACTGGTTCGGGGCAAGCAGCAAACGAAACCTGCCTCCCGATCTCACTTCCTCGTCCTTCGACCCAATTCACTGCTAATAAATACACACTTTCAAGTAAACGCAGTTCTTTACCTTCGCGATAGTATTCAAATTCAAACCAGTTTTTTCAGTTCCTGATTAGTTTTAAATAACAGTCAGTTTTGAGGGAATTTCCTTTTAAAAATTTAGCTTGTCTTGCAGAACTCCGCGTCAGCGATATTTAGTACAATAATACAAATAAAATAAATACAATAAAATAATAACAATAAAATAAGTAAAATAATACCATAATAGTTATTTATGCACTAAGGGAGTAAAAAATGCTATTTCCCTGAGCAGTTAGTTGGTTTCTAAGGCGTAAGCCGAGGGAACCTAAGTATTTAACTCCTGAGGCGAAGCCGAGTGATTAATGTGTTAAACTCCATGTGATTAGGGAGTTATGACTATTAACTCCCGAGGCGAAACCGAGGGAGGTAATTGCGAGGGAGAAAATATTCCAGGTGTTGAATTTATTTTAACACGTTTTGTTGTAATTTATTCTATAGTTTTTTAGGTCGGACCTCCTTTTGAATTAAGGGGGGCTGCCACCAAAAAAAATTTTTTGCTCCAAATAACTTCTTTTGAGCTGAAACGGATTTTGGGCCAATAAAAAATTTGTTTGGTCGGGTCCCTCTTATAAATTTTGGGGGTGCTACCCCCGGGAAGATTACAAAAATTATTGGTCACCTGTATAAATTTAGAGAATACCACTCCCTAAAAAAATGATATAATTGGCTCTAATACCCAATAATGGAAACACTTTTTATTCCCAAGGGAGAAAAAGTTACTTTTTACTCCCAAGGGAGAAAAAGTTACTTTTTACTCCCAAGGGAGAAAAAGTTACTCTTTACTCCCAAGGGAGTGAAAAGTAACTTTTTCCCAAAAATTAGTCAATAAACTTACATTATACACCGTCTGGAGATAAAATAATAAAAATGACCGTACCAAGATATGTATTCAAGCCTACGAGTTCAAGTACCTTGTGTTTCCGCAACGACTCTAGACGAGTTTCATTAATCTGAGAGCTTCAAGAAGGAGCCTTGGGCTGCTTCGCGGTCGCTTTGCTGGCCTTTGACCTGCCCACAAGAAATTCTTAGAGTATATGTTGTTATTTTGTATAATTTGTTATTTTCTTGTCTTATACAGTTCTTATCAGTAAAATACCTCAAGCGTAAAATGTACAATGTCGAGTACATGTTACGCGACTGTATCCCTGGTGACAAGATCAACAGGTCTAACTCATTTCCCCTGTTTCCTTTTTCTCTTCAAACTGATAACGCCCACTAAGCCGCGTATATGCATGCGTTTGAAGTCAAATACATCTATTTCTGTTAGAAGTATTAAATCAAGGACATTTAATATGAAGATAACAAGTAAGCTTTACCTATTTTATAAATTTCTCTCTTGTTATCAAAGGTTTAAAAGAGAAAAAGTATAATGTTCATCCTTTTCTGTTAAAAGTCGTTCAAAATATAATGCAAACATCGGATACGAGGCACCTCGAAACTTTTCCTCATCACATCAGATTCGCTACGCTAATCCTCCCTACTTCGGACTTTCTTAGCTCGTCCTCAAATGTTGAATACATCCGTTTCATTCTCATCAGTCTCCCATACAGTACTGACCACGCTCAATGCTAATTAAGTTTTAAGACCCAACAAAAATAATGCTTATACTAAAAATCAAAAATCATTGAAACAATATTTTGTGTACATATTTATTACGTAATGGTTTACATTTGTCCTGAATTTCAACATAATTACATTTTTCCGATGTTTTACAATTTTCGACAAAACGTACACAAGACAATTAATAAGTATTGAACTAATAATGATAATATGATGAAACTTAGCACATATTTTAGTCTTAAACATGGCAACATTTGTGCCAAATCTTAATCTGATCGCATAAGTTTTCCGCGTTTTATGATTTTTCGAAATTTTTGCCGAGTCATTATTGCGGGTTTATGATGTCTATTAGGGGTAGCTTAACTATTGCGGTAATCTTGAGTTTTGTACAAAATTTTAACACTCTAGCATAAATATTCTAGGAGCTACGATGATAACAGACACTCACACATACAGACAGAACCTGAATCGGATAATTTCGGTGCCATCCCGGTTTAGGAATTTTCGCAAACATAATAGTTTTCCTATATACCTACGGTCTACGGTATAAATGAGGAAAAGTAATAATAAACTCTCACTTTGAGTATTATAGACCAAAAGCCCGGGTGTTTTGTTAATAAAAAGTGTAATGGCTGGAACCGGTCTCAATTTTTCGTAAATACCTTCCTGAACAAGGATCTGCAATTCTGCCGACTCGTATCGGATGGGTGTCCCAGGCAGAAGGCACTTTACAGGTCAAATTTACCACCCAAGTTAACAAACAGTGTAATGGCTGGAACCGGTCTCAATTTTTCGTAAATACCTTCCTGAACAAGGACCTGCAATTCTGCCGACTCGTATCGGATGGGTGTCCCAGGCAGAACCTTTGACCCCTAAAGTGCGTTCTGCCTGGCACACCCATCCGATAAGAGTCGGCAGAATTGCAGATTCTTGTTCAGGAAGGTATTTAAGAAAAATTGAGACCGGTTCCAGCCATTACACTTTTTATTAACAAAACACCCCTGGGCTCTTGGTCCATTATCACAATCTCCTAGTTTCCGAAGTTACATTCTGTACTGTCCAGTAGCTGTATTACAATATTTATTTCATTTTTTTATCGTATATGTTCAGGTTATTATTTTACAATGTACGCGAAATTAAAACATGCACAACTATTTACATTACTATGAAGAATTACGTTGCAGGTACAGCCCCCAGAAAAGCAGCAAATTTTTCTTTCTTATTTCCTTCAATAGGAAGGAAAGCTTTTAAAGAAGAAAACGTTAGTTTTCCGCTATTTGCGTGTACGTCATTCCGCACGTGCAAACCTCAGAAATCTTGTTGTAGATAATAAATCAACATTTATTGTCTACAGAAAATGTATTTTACATATTGCTCATACGGGTTTAAGTGACGGCAGATTCGCAAATAGTTTATGTCTCCATGTATAGATGAATGAGAGTGGTTTTTTCTCGTAGACAAGGAACAGGTCAAACTGTTCAACCGAATGGATGAAACTGAGTGTAAATCATGTCCTTTTAGAGGAAGGAGTGATTAGGGTTGGGGCAAACTGGCGCCCAATTTTAAATTTAAAAAAAAACCGCAATAGATTTCTCGCACAACATGACGCCAACGTCATCTGTGATTGGTACAGTGATTGAGATCTCAAAGACCAGTTATTGGGCCAAGTATCACACATATAACTTTAGATAAACAATATTTTGTTTTAGTTTCATTTACATATTCCATTGTCAAATAGACTTTTATTATTATATTACTTATAAATGTTTTTAAGCTGATTTATTTTATATAGGGAAATTTAGTTGCATTTTTGGTACCTTGCTTTAGCGTCCTGCCATAAACCTATCCTTGCAAAACCACAATCTGACAGAAATTTATTAAAATCTATACCAGATAACATAAGATATCACAGTTTTTCATTCATCTATAATTCTCATTTATTCATAGATTCAATGTTGTTAAACACAATTCTAATCAAATAGCAGAAATAGACAGCTTGATTGAATCGACTGGCTACAGCTTGGTGACAAGAGCTATGATAAGGCTTTGATTTTCCTAACAATATCGTAGTCTATGGGGAAGTTGACAAAAAGTAAATTCATTTAAATTTTATTTAAGGAAACATTTTATGCGTTTTACTTAAACCGTAAGTTCTTATATTCACTTCAAAATAAATAAACTCTTAAATATAATTTTCCATTCATAAAAATCAGTTTTTATAAAAAAATAGTTATTTATGCCATAAGGCTGAAGTGTGTCTTTATGTCACGGCAATTAGATTTACCGACGAGCGAAGCGAGTCGGGAAAATTGCCAAGACATAAAGACATTCTCAGCCGGATGGCATACACTATTTTTTAGGTAGCACTCATTAAATAAACTGCGATATATACTTAATTGAAAAAAAACAAACGTCCAATTAACTCCATATTATCGTCGTCATTAAATTCATCCATACCTTCACACTTTTACTCAAAAATGTAGAAGCTTTACAAATAAACACACAAAAACTGTCAATTAGAACACCTTTTAAAAGCGAAAAAAAATTAGTCTACGAACAAAAACAGAAACAAAATGAACGTTTTTAAACAAACCTCATGAAGGATTTATACAGATTGTTTTTTTGAACACGCTACATTACAGTAATGGCGGCAAAATATTAATTACTTTTACGTCCTAGGAGTTTTTTTTACATTCATTATTGTCCTCGGAGGTGAAAAGTACTAAATAACCTCCTATAACAATAATGATTGACTTCTCATCCTAAAAACGGTCCAATAAAGTGCTTAATTACGTACTACCTCAAAAAAAATATATTAATAGTAAAGAATAGTATGTTTAGAAAATGATTTGTGGCGGGAACTCTAAAACAGCCCTATGAGGTAGCCTACAAGTTATCTTTGTTGATCTGTCTATGGTAACGGAAATTAAGTTCATCAACAGAGTTCTCTTGAGGTAAAGATGTATGCCTGTGACGTCATCTCTTAGATAAAAATGAAGAAGAAACAGTATGACCCAGTTCTGATCGGTTCAGAGGTAAAACGCATTCTTTCGATATTTGTTCGTAAATCGGAGGTATTTTTACTTGGCTTACCCTTCCTCTAATATAAACGATTACAATCTCTACAGAGGTGCCGAGCAGGTAGATTAAATACCTTTCACAGAACTTGATAATTCAGTTGCCGAAATCAAGTAATAAGTACCTCAGGTAAATTTAATTAATATTAATGTTTAGTTCGTGTATCATTAGCAAGTCATGAATAAATACAATGAGGCAGGTAGTATACAGTAAAGAGTTATTGTAATGAAGTCAGAACCAGCATTAAGGTGCTGCTAATGTCATGTCGTTATTCCACTTCCTTGTTGTAGAGACTTATAGGTTTAAACATTCATTGAAATTAAGTCCGACTTATCCCTATATTATTATACGAATAAGTCTTTCCTGTAAGTAATGTACTTAGGTACAGCTCTTACCGGTAAATAAGTCTTACCTGTAAGTAATGTACTTGGGTACAGCTCTACCGGTAAATAAGTTTACTGTAAGTAATGTACTAGGTACAGCTCTTACCAGTAAATAAGTCTTACCTGTAAGTAATGTACTTGGGTACAGCTCTTACCGGTAAATGTCTTCCTGTAAGTAATGTACTTAGGTACAGCTCTTACCGGTAAATAAGTCTTACCTGTAAGTAATGTACTTGGGTACGGCTCTTACCGGTAAATGTCTTCCTGTAAGTAATGTACTTGGGTACGGCTCTACCGAAATAAGTATTACCTGTAAGTAATGTACTTGGGTACAGCTCTTACCGGTAAATGTCTTCCTGTAAGTAATGTACTTGGGTACGGCTCTTACCGGTAAATAAGTCTTACCTGTAAGTAATGTACATGGGTATAGCTCTTACCGGTAAATGTCTTCCTGTAAGTAATGTACTTGGGTACGGCTCTTACCGGTAAATAAGTCTTACCTGTAAGTAAATGTACTGGGTAAAGTAATAATGTACTTGGATACGGTAAATAAGTCTTACTAAGTAATGTACTTGGACCTCTTACCGGTAAAAGTCTTCCTGTAAGTAAGTACTTGGGTAAGCTCTTACCGGTAAATAAGTCTTCCTGTAAGTAATGTACTTGGGTATAGCTCTTACCGGTAATCAAGTCTTCCTGTAAGTAATGTACTTGAATACGGCTCTTACCGGTAAATTTGACAACACGATTAAACAGTGGATTTTTGAAAACCTCTCTGCTGTCCTCGTCATAAGTGAAAGCAATTAAAATAAATTTAAGAATAAAATAGCCCAATTGGCTATTTTATTCTACTGCAATAGGGAGTTGGTTCATATTATGGCCAATAAGTATGTACAGGCCACAATATACATATGTATATTATACATATATTGGACCCTACATGTATGAATTCAACCTGGAATAATTATTACATATTTATAATACTGCAAATTTTGAAGCAAAATCAAAATATTAAAAACCTACATAAATTATTGATTGTTAAAAATAACTAAAAATTAGTTATAAATAATTAGTAAATAACTTATTACATAGTTATATGTAAGGTTACTTATAACTTATACTTAAGTATTACAAGTTATACTTATAACTTAGTTAAATAACTTAAATTATAAATAATTAGTTAATAACAATAAATTAGTCTTACCTATAACTAATAAGGATATCAAGAGTATTCCGCGACATAACATCATCCTGACGATCAATTAAAACCTTTTAGACTTTACACTATTTAAGAACGAAGTTTGCTCTACTTTAAGCACATAAGCACTAAAATCCCCACAAAGCACAAACACGCTCGGAGGCGCAAACAAGCACTGAAACAAAGCACGCGCGCATATTCTACATCACAGTTTTAAATTTACAAATATTGTCCTTAATAATGTGTACTTCAACAAATGAAATGTAAAAATGAAAGTGACTTATTTTATCTTTAATTAAGAATTAAAGAGCTTTCAAATTTTGAATTAATTGAAAGTTAATAATTTCAAGAAAATGTTCAGTCGAATTTAAGGATATTTTTACTGATGATTTTTTTAATTCGAGAGGATTTTTTTGTTAATTTTAATAATTTTAACTAATAATTAGTTTTAATTTCAAAAAAGTTTAATTTTTAATTTTACATGGAACTTAAATACAAACTTAAATTTAAGTTAAACAAATTTTAATTAGTATGTTAACGATAAGCTGGCTATATCAGGCAATATATCTTACTTTATATTATTTATTTTAAATAAAATTAATTATAAGTAATGTGTAATTGGTAGAGAATTAGTCGCTGTTTACTCGAGAACTAAATAAAGAGTTAAATTTCTTTTTGTTTTGGCAGGCGCGAGAGAGAGAGAAGGGTATTAGTGGTGCGGTAGGTTGACTAGGAGTGAAGCCTGACTGACTGGCTACAGGCCAACTCGCATTGTCCTCGCCACTGTCAACTCGTACTGCCTTGTACTATCAGACAGTAGCTACAGGGATGAACTAGTGACAATCCACTAAGAGCAAAACTTATGCGACAAAAATAGAATGAGATAAACACTGTAATCTTGATGACTTAGACAAAATAGACTTTGCATATATAAATAATTCTGGCGCGGTGGTCTGCATGTCGGGCGAATTTCCTTTGGATGCGTGTTACCGTGCTTAACAACAATCCTGGTTGGAATTATATTTTATAGTTTTTTACATTATATAAGTTTACAACTACTAAATAAATAATTCCGGCGCGGTGGTCCGCTGTCGGGCGAATTTCATTTAGAATGCGTGTTTCCGTGCTAAACAACCCATTTCTTGCTTATGCAAGAACCATGCCCATTGCGTGGATCCGGTTTATGCTTTAGAACCTAAGCAGTTACCCAATTTTCAAGCACTGCTCGTAACTGATTCATGTAACAGTAAAAATTTCGTAAATTTAAAAAAAGATCGGATAGAGATTTGGCACACATGTAGCTATGTATAAAACTAACATATGTGCCAAGTTGCATCTCAGTATCCGCACTAGTTTTATTTTTATCAGATATTTTTTTTTTTTTTTTTTTTTTTTTTTTATTTAACAATCCTTATATTTAATAAATACATTTATAGTACATGCACATTTAAAATTTAAAAAAAAATAACATATAATAATATTGAAGAAAATACATTTAAATGATAAGGATACCTACCACTATAGGTCTGAGAGACCTGTGACGTGCGGTAGGGTGGCTCTGAGCAACTTCTTATTTTTATAATACATGCTATTCATTTTATTTTTAATCTATATTATACCTTATCTTGTTAATTTCAATGCCTGTTTTTATTTATTATTAAAATGATAAAAATTAATCAATATTTAATAATTGATTAAAATAACAATCAAATATTAAAATATAATAGTTGATTGTTTTTTTTTTTAAAAACTGGAAAATAATCTAATCGAGTTAAATTCGATACAAGTGTATACTTTTACGTAATTGGTAAGTATATTAAGTTACATTTCAATTCGATAAGCATATCTATGATTTTCGTTAGATTAATGAAGTTAAAGTGGACTAAGGGTGGTCAGTGCCTGAATGGGTGACCGCTGGGAATAAAACTGAAATATTTGCTATCTGAGAACGAGCGAAGCGAGTCTAAAGTCGTTTTGAAGTACAAATTTAAACTTGTCAAATTTAAGACTTAAAAGTCAAATTTCGACTCGTATATTCTAAAGGGCGAGCGAAACGGTTCAGAAGTAGGGAGGATGGGCGTAGCAAATCAGACGCGATGAGGAAAAGTTCCGAGGTATCCCGTACCGGATTTTTATCATTTATTTATTTATAAGGGAATTATTATTAGTTTCTATACAGAGGTCAGCTACATTGTAATGCTTCCTACTAGAGAGATGTTAAAAATAGTTTAAAATGTATATAATTATTTACGTAGGCAGTTACTTGAATTTGCATTTTTATATTTTTTAGTAAAATCACGCAATATGTTATCTATTATGTTAAACATTTCATTCAATAAATATCAAAAGTATTATTTAAATAATAATTAATATAATAATCGAATAATGAGATTCTAGAGGAAGTGTGTAATAGGAAATCCAGGAGGCATGTACAGTGTCGCAAAGTCTCACATCCGCACCGCTACCGTCATGTCGTCCACATCTCGACCCCTATCCTGTCCTCTTTTCTTCATTAATCAATACTTCAATAATTATACTTAAATACATAGAGATATTATTACTAAATGAGTCTAATAGATTAAATTTGGAAACATCCATATAGTAACCAAATCAAATAAACAAAAATAAATCAGGTACGGGGTATTTAGGGACTTTTCCTGGCCGCATTGAATTCACTGCAACTGTCCTCACTACTTTGGATTCGCTTTGATAATCCTCAGACAGTTTTTACATTGGTTTTATTCTCAGCGGTCACCCATACAGACACTGACTTTGCTCGATGTTACTTTATTTTTATAATACTACAAAAACCGTAGACATTGTTAATAGCGTAGCAAGAGCCCAAGTCAAGTTGGCATAGGGTGTTGGAGGACAAGTATGTTCTGCCAAGAAAGATCTCATAGGGAGTATGAGGACAAGTATGTTCTGCCAAGGAAGATGACATAGGGTATAGGAGGACAAGTAAAGGAGGACATAGGGAGTACAGTATGTTCTGCCAAGGGAGATGGCATAGGTGTAGGAGGAAAAGTATGTTCTGCAAGGAGATGGCATAGGGTGTAGGGACAAGTATGTTCTGCCAAGGAAGATGACATAGGGTGTAGGAGGACAAGTATGTTCTGCCAAGGGAGATGACATAGGGTGTAGGAGGAAAAGTATGTCAAGGAAGATGACAAGGGTGTAACCTGGGAAGATGACAAAATTTTCCTTCAAAGAGAAAATAACTAATTGGTAAGAAATGTAAATAAAACAGCGGAAAGGGAGATAACTGACAAATATTGACAATTTTTTAAATTTTGACAAGAATAAAACCTAGTTCAAATAAAACAAGTTGATATACTTATATTGTAAGAATGATCGATACATAGTACACTAACTTCAGGGTTGTTACCGGCGTCTCTCTCCCGGGATACCAGACTGGGCAGAGTAGTAAGTAAAACGAGTATCTGGTGAGACTAAAGGAACTGGTGAGATTGGTAACAACTAGTACCGGGCTTGATGAGACTAATAAGATCTGTGGAGCTAGCGGTACTGGAGAAAATGTAGACAAACCATGAACCTGGTGACAGGTGTGGTCTCGTAGAGGGGGGGGAGTAGAAGTACAGAGGGAATCCCAAGCTGTGTTGAATTTATAACAAAGAGAAAATACCTAGAGGGAGTACCTAGTTAGAATAATACAGTGAATGGTTCTAGACTGGTACTTAATCTTACTAGAGTTTTCTAAGAGGGAACTAGACACTCCCAACCCTCTACAATCCCTATCGGAGCACAACTTTATAATGCTCTGTTCAAACCGTGGGCATTTTTTCAGTAAGGTCCCATAAAATCACTTTATACTTAAATTCAAAAAAATTAAGCCATACATGATAATTATAACCTATTTTAAATTCATTCTATAACAAAATTATCGAAAAATTATGTAAGATTTACGTAAAATTATAATTATTATGAAAAATCAAAACAAAAGACCTTGGGCCTCTCAGCTCTTCCGCGACCTGGGAGCTTCAAGCCACGTGGTGGCCTCTGCGACTCTGTGTGGCCGCTCTGCAGCCCCATGGTTGTTTTCCTACATCAGTTCGTCATATTATATAAGTTTATAAGAGTTTCCTGCCACGATATAAGCGAATTTTCCAATGTATTAATCAAAAATAGTGATAACAGCTATTTTTAAACAGTCTTGAATATACTGTTATAGAGAATATACCTTAAGAGAGAAAGAACTGAGTGAGATAAAGACTTGGTTCAGTTAGATATTTGATGTTATCTTTTAATATTTCAGCATTGATCAGGTATATACCTGGACCAGTACCTCCTTTTAAATTTTTTATTGCATCAGCTACGTCTTGTTCGTTGTTTTTTTTTCTTTAAGGCATGAAGTTGGAAAGTACTTTTAGATGAAGTTGGCAAGTTAATTGATGAGTTGGAGGTAGGTGAACAACGACCAACCCAAAGACAACTTCAACTTTGGGGAAGGAGCTTACACCGAGACAACACAATACTATTACTGTATTTAAGTAGGACCTCAGCTTGGTCAATTAAGGAGTTCCTTAGATTAAGTCTTTTATCAGACTTGACAGTAAAATTATCACTGACAGATACAACCAAGCACTGAATTAAATCTGTCACTTAAATTTTAAAAAATAGTCTTTGAGAGGGACAGAAAAAGGAATTAATATTTCCACATACCCATTAATGACTCAACGTCTTTAATCACGTAAGAAAGCTAAATGCGCACACTTTACCTTAGAAAATCACAAGGTCCAAAACACGCAAACCTCTCACACAATGACCTCACCTAGAGGTCATATTGATCAATCGAAGAATCAGCTACCGTCGATACTTGCTGTTGGGTATAAATATCCCTGGACCGGTTTCGGCATAACGCCATCATCAGCAGGCGGGGAACACTCGAGCTCTCAACTAATAAAGTTATATCAGTGATTTACTTCTAGTCTTAATGAGCACGACGAGCCCTCTGAAGATGAAGAAGAAATAATGTTCTGAAGAAAGAATGTTCTTACCTTCTTAACTGTAGTTAACTAATTTTAGGTTTTTCTTTATAAGTTGTTATCTTTACATGAATATGTCCAGGTATAGGTGAAATATAGTACCGTAAAACAAAGAACAGTCTCATTTGTGTCCTCTTATCAATGATCTTAATACATGGAGACCAATCCCTCAATCTATAAGAGATCATATTGTTTACACACAAAGGACTTACCCAAAAACTCTATTTAACATCATAAAACGTTTCCCAATTATAAAAAAAAACACTCTTTAATTTCTCAGATATAGAAATTAATCAAAAGAGGGTTATAAACTGTTACTAACAGTCTTATGAGCATCATTCCTTGGGATGAACTTGACGGGGTATCCGTCCGTTTTTTCGACCATAAGGAGAAGTTTGTATTGGATCGGCTTCTCCGCGGGTCGAGAGACGATCTTGTAGTTGCGGATTATTTCAGCTAGAAGGCATTTGATTACATACATCGCGTACGTTTTACCTGGAAAAGAAACAAGTGATCATATACTTCAATGTCACATCTAAAATCCACGGGTTCTTACATCTATAAAAGAGTACTTCCTCTGAGAAAACAACGCCCCTTTCATTTAGGGAAATTTTGTAATTAGAAAAGCTTTACTTAATATTCATTTTATGATTTGGTCTTGGACCATTTATTTTCTCGTTTTTCTATTTATTTTGACAAATTTCATTTTATTGTTCCAGACTAAGGCAACATTTTCTTGCACCCCTTTAAGCGAGGAAAGCACGGGAATGGCAAACAAACAAAACAAAATCAGATAAAACCCGGAGAAATATGATTCTAAGACAATTTTATGATAAATGCGGAAAATAGCGAACTGAATTGAACCCGAAAAGAAGAAAGGGCCCTAACTGCACACGAGAAACAAAGCCAGCTTTGATCAGCTTGTAAAATAAGAGAAATAAATGTTAAATAATTAGGAATAATACCTGGAGCGAGAGAAGAGAGAACAGGAGGCCAAAGGGACTGAGAGAGAGAAAGGAGCGAAACCTCGCCTTTTAAAGCTTCGGTGGGGTGAGGGGGGAAACAGTGTTGCCAGACCCATAACAAATATCCCTTGGGATTCAGAAGACCTACGGGGCCCCGGAGGTCCCCCAGACCCCAGATACCAAGACAAAATCTGTAAGGGCTGTTTAAGGAAGGAATTGGTAGAGGAAAAATGAAAAGGATGGAAAAGAAAGCAACTTGGTTGCAACACACCTCTTGTGGGGGGGGGCTGACCACTATGAAGATTACAAGACAAACATCACATGGCAACATGGTATAGTTAAAACACAACATTCCAAACACCCAAATTCAAAACATAAAATGATAATCACAAAATTACCTAGGTAAAGTAAATATAGTATAATGCAAAGAGTACAATGTACATATAAGTATTAAATTTTACAAAAGTTCATAAAGCGAAGGCATAGGTCAAACGCCCTATTCAGAAAATTAGCCAATAGCTCTTTCGCTTATAGGGTAAAGCATTTTTTATTATTTAATTTTTAATTTTTGTATGTATTTTTTCTATATATATATATATATATATATATATAATATATATATATATAATATAATATATATATATATAATATATATATATATATATATATATATATATAAGTATATAAGTAAAATAAAATAATGTACATGTAGCACTTGTGTGGCATAAGCTCAAGGTACATGCGCGACACTGAGTCTAATTTTTATATCAAATACTATATAATAATATTGACCTCTCACGATCATAAATTCTAGGTTTTATCACTTTAAGCAAAACCACACTCGTGGCAAATGCCACTAGTAACTGACGCGTTGTTTCCTAACGCGTTTCTGGTTTTTAAATTAGTAAGCTGGAATTACCTGGACAATCCCTGGGACCTTTGGAGAAGCCCAGAAAAGCCGCTCTGGGTCTTGTTTTGGCATTTTCTTGACTGAAATGTTCTGGATAAAATTGATCAGGTTTTTCATAGTATTTAGTGCTCCTATGAACGTTTCGCACAAATGCACTAATGTTGGTTCCTTTAGGAACTATATAGTCACCTATAGATTAGTTAACAGATCAAAAGCATGGATGAGACAAGGTTTTATCATTTATAAATATTTACTATTATGCTCTGTCTTGTGAATTTTGCTGGTCAGAAGGTCAGCAACGAGCCTGCTACCCTAACTTTTAGGGATCATTGCCGGTTGGGCCCCCAAGATTTTTATTAGGAGGAAAGAAAGTGGTTCGTGTGTAGGAAGACTTAGTGTTACACAAGGGCACGTGTTGTTCCTAAGGAGAGCTATTGTTCGGAACTCAATTGGTTCTTTTTAGATTAAATCCACGTAAGGAACAGAAAATTATTATACAAGGACCCAAAGACATAACCTATTTGCCTGGCGATCCATCTCTCCTTCCTCGTAACTACCACTAACACTCCTATAATCCACCACACCAGAAAATAGGTATCATTGTACATTCAATAGCAGAAGTCTTAGTCGTCTATGATTAGCTCCTGAGTCTACCAGCTAAATTTTATTTTTATAGTTTGTCGTAAATAAAATGTTACCGCAAATATATACCTAAATAGCAATATCTTAAGTGTCTATTTTGTTTGGAAATCACTCATACTGAGCTTATTTTGCGACAAAATTTTCAGTCAATACAAACCCTTCCAGATTTCTTTATTAACTCTCTTGTTGTGTGATCCTATTTTTTTTATTACATGCTTTAATAATTTTTAACTCCCGGGCCACATACCCAGCCACATATAAATAATTTGTAAACCATTCAATATGTTGACACAATATAATTGTGCGAGAGACACCTTGGAAATGTAACAAGCAAAATGCAATGCTACGTCTGGGAACTGTTCCATCATTCTTATTTGACGAATGTCGAATGATGGAGCAATTCCCAGATGTAGCATTGCATTTTACTTTTTACATTTCCAAGGTGTATCTCGCACAATTATATTGTGTCAACTATTCATGTTTAGTAAAACTCGGAAGTACCAAATGATATATGTTTTGGTTGCCAAGCATGATGGCGGTAAGAGAGTACCGCTCGTCTCTGGTAAATACTTCAAATTGTATTCTTCGGAATTTTTTATTGAAGGTCAGAATGATTTCAGGCTCTGTCAGAGCCCTGATAAGTTAGACGTAACAAAAAAGAGTGGGACATGACATTATGTCGAGCCATTAATGATGACGAATGTCGAATAATGCAACAGTTCCCAGATGTAGCAATTCTTTTTGCTTGTTACATTTCCTAGGTGTCTCTCACACAATTACATTGTGTCAAGTATTCATGTTTTGAAAAACTCGGTAGTATCAAATGATATACATTCAAAATGTATTTAACTTAATTCTTCCTCGGAATGAATTTTCTATTAATTTTAGTACTTGTAAGTAGTCAACTTTGCACTTCATATCTGATGTTGTTAGCCTTTAGTTTTCTTTTTTATATCTCATAAATTTTATTGTATATGCATTTTTATAATAATATATTTTAATATTTTTAGGTATGATTATGACCAGAATGGTCGAAACGTCACTCTAAAATCTTTGTTTTTATTAACCCTAATAGATACAATCTTCCTTATTAAGATATTATTAAGGGTACAACCAACATCAATTTGTATCTGCTTTACTTAATTTTCATTAATAAATTTCTTTTTAGCATTTATCACAAATTTTCTATGAATTTGTTTTAATGGTTTATATTTTTTCTCGTTTTCATATTTGTTTAAGAACGCGTTCTTTAAATTTTGACAAGATATAAAGCTTTCTACAAAAACAATATTTACAAAAACATCTCTACTAAAACATCTCAACAAAACTCATCTCTTTTTATCCCCATCATGATTCATAATATTTTGTTCTGTTTCATTAAAAGTGATTCTACGTTGGCATGACCCCACAAGAGGATGCCATCCGTCAACCTACTTTCCACCCTGGTTCATTAAACCATCAATAATTTAATTAATTTCTAAAGTTAAGTAACATTTTAATTTCCTCATTGTATAAGTATAAACAGATATTTTTTCTACTGATTCTATGTGATCATGCCATTTCATTTTGGCGTCTAGTCAAATGACTAACATTATAGATACGTTGATTTCCTTGTGTTTTAAACTCATCACCAGCTGATGAAGTTAGTATATACTATTAACACGTAATTTAAACGACCGACAATAGATTTATTTTTCAAAAACTAAAATTAATAAATTAAGTCAAAATTTGACATGTTAGACAAAACCATTACATTTGCACTCACCTACATCGATATCCACTCCGACATATCTCAATATAACGGGAGGAGAGCAGTGTCTCAGCGACTCCTTGATGAGCATATCACAGTAGGTGAGGCGATCCAGATTTCTCTTGGACCAAACACTATATCCTTGACGAAAAAACTGGGCGAACTGCCAATCTTCCACTCCTGCACTGACGGGAGTACTCTCCGGTACGCAGGGTTCCGTTTTGTCTTGGTAAACGTCCATGATTTCCCGGTAAGCCAAGTCTTGGTACTTCGAATTCATTCCCAAGTTATACAGCAGAAAACTCAGTGTTACTCCAGATGTATCAGAACCCTTCATGTTAATACAATGCCAGATTTAATCAAATAATGTCTATAGAAATAAGAAGCTTGTAGAGTTTATAAGGTGGTTCAATTGGAGAGTTTTTATAAATTAAATCAAATTTTGTTTGACATGATAGGTTATAGTCCAGAATTGACGTTATTGCAGGGATGACTGCTCTTAACCGCCTATGCCGATTAAAAAGTCAGGTCATAACCTCCGAGTGCGTTTGGTTTGTTTACATCGAATGGTGCCACCTTATAAATTTTTAACATTTTGGTTAATCTCTGGTCCCTCTTCAACTCGAATAAATCTTTAGCCTTTTACTAAAGATTTCCGTGGGGGGAGGGTCAATATATGAGTCTTTAAAGAACTTGCGTAAAAAAACATTTTGGTTACCCAATATTATACTCGCATGAATTATAGGGAATATAAATAAATGAATAAATCGTTGACTTATATCCGAATACCTATTTACAATAAGTAAATAACAAAATATATATAAATATAGTATTATATATTGGGAATTTTCGTCGCATGAGCTCAAGGCTTGCGCTTAAATGGTCTATACCTATGAATATACTTATTAATATTACTTATAAGGACTAATACTTTCTGGTCAATACATTATATGGAACCAGATGGGCATTAATATCCACTTTAATCCTCAACTTGCCATGACCGATCATGTCAAACAAAAATGTTCCATGCTAATCAAGATATTGATCAAGTGAGGTCCATTTCTTTAGGATGTAAAGGGTTTTTGATAAGTTATTATGGTGTGGTCAAGGGGCAAAGAAAATCCTTGTCTATTGATAATCCTTTTCTCCGAGTCTTATAGACAAAGGACTATACACAACTTAATAAAGGCGCATGATTGACAAGACTGACTAAAAGCATATAAGTCTGATCAATACACCTTATCCACCCCTCCCCCCCTCTATGGTCAACTAAACAACCCAATAATGTCTCAATGTTTTAAACAGAAAGTCTATATATTTGCATGCCGATCTGAGGAGGCACACTTCAGTTCTTACTGAGGGGATTTGTTTGGGTCTAATTGAACATCGTGCCCATGCGAGCTATAGCTTCATTAAACTGTCCAGTATTCCTTTTAATAGAAAGACAGCTTGAACTCACTCCTACGAAGAGATCTACCATGAACCTGCCGACATCCTCAGGTTCCGATTTTTTTCCCATCTCCTGCAACAGTTCTTTAGAGATGACTGCGTACGACTTCCAGCCAAGATCATCTGCAACATTTCTCCATCTAGTTAATAATAATAATATATTTATTAATCTTAAAACACATTCGTTTTTTACAAAAGGGCGTCGAATAAAAATTAAAAAACGAAAATGATAAAAAATAAAACTTAATATTGTTGGAGTATATAACATACAAAATTCTGGCGCGGTGCTCCGCATGTCTGGCCACATGCGCCAGATTTGGCGCATGTGTAACATTTTAAGTAGTTTTGTAACCTACTTAAAAAAGTTATAAACAAAAGAAACCAAAAGGAGAGGTAACATAAACTTTCCTTTTGGTTTTTTTTGTTTATAACCTTTTTAGCTTTGTTATAGGCTTTAAAGTTTATTTATGTTAATTTGTTTTTAGCTTTTTAATTATTGTTAATGTAGCTTTTTAGTAGTTTTACAGTAAGTATAATTTGTCAAGTTTAATACTTGACATTAATGTTTGGTTCCTGTCGTATTATTTTGTACTTTTGTATGTTTTTAGTAATATTTTTGTACTTTTGTTTTTTAGTCTTTCCTGAAGATGATCCAAATGGATTGAAATATATTGTTCCTGTTTATAAAAAACATTGTAGAATTAAAGTCGTTCTTTTCCTAATAGTATATACTTTTTTAAATTATAAACTTAACGACTTGTATATTCTGAGGACGAGCAAAGCGAGCCCGAAGCAGGGAGGATGAGCGTAGCAAATACGATGTGATGAGAAAAAGTTCTGAGTTACCCCTTATCCAATTTTTCAAGTTTTATTCTACCTTATTTATTTATTTCATCCTGTTATTTTCACTACAGTGATGTTTTATGTATATTTGTATTGTATTGTATATAGGTTAGCCCATGAATTACTAATATCATCTGTATTTAAGGTGTGTAGACATGAGTATGGCTGGGGTCAAGCGAAATATAGTCATTTAGACAAGTAACAAGTTGACATTCCAGTCCCATCCAGTGTCTTCAAACCGTTTTTCAACAAAAAATATTATTGGTGTTTTGTGGTCTTTAGTTTTAATGAATAATGCTTTATTCTTGGGCATTTTCTCCATTCTTTATGGTTTGGTCTTTTTTCCGATTTTGTTTTGTCTTCTTTACATATTTATTTTTCTTTATAGATAGGACCCCTATTTATAAAGAGAAAAGTAAAAAGCTCCGCCATTGACCCAATGGCGGAGAAAAGTACCCGGAATAACTCAGCATTTATTCTACCCCGTACAATTAGCCGTTTTCGATGTTTTCCGATTGTTTTCGATGTTTCATTATTCAACCGTACTTTTAGGTAAACGGCTGTCCTTACGCTGAGTACATTGGTACTCTGGAACAAGTAGTTCGGAACAAGTACTCAAATTAATCTATTCAAGCAGTTTGAAAATTATATTTATATAATATTTCCCTATTCAAGGAAAATACCTATGCATAGGGTGTCCAGGTGATATAACGTATATTATACTTATTAGTGAAATGATCATACATTTATTTCTCTTTGCAAGCTACTACGTAGAGGTGCTAATGACCTTGCAGTAAAGGACTTATAGATAAATAAATATTTGAGAGATCAAAATTGAAGCAAAGACAATTCAACAAAAAAGGAAATACTTACTTCCTGTCTGATCGACGTATCTCTGAAACTTCTCACTCGCAACTGGTATCTGAAATTTTATTGTCTCATTATTATAGGAAACGAGAAACCGGCTTGACATATTGGGATGAGCGACACGTCTGAAAAAATTAACTTTCTGCCCTTATTTTTTGGGATAAGAAGCGTAATATGCTCTGTTTGTTCCTAACTATTTTTTCAATTCCTAGCCCTTTTCTCTCTTTCATTATTCTTATAAATCACAGCAGCACCCATTTCACATAGCAAAGAAGGCGAAGCCAAAAGATAACTTGTCCAATGGTAGTACTGTAGGACTAGTGACATCGTTCACGGCACCAACGAATGACTGTTTTCCGGATCTTCACTGACTGCAAAGGTTTCCGGACAATTTGGCCATTCGTCTTCATTCTGGCGAAGGAAATTAGGACCAAAACACCACCAATTAAACAACGAGCAATCAAATTTCTCGTTGCTATATCTGCTATGTTATGCGCTGTAGGCCCCCAACACCATTCTTCAGCTTCAATCAGTCATCTTACTTCTCCAACTCTGTTTCGCTACTGACACTTTCGCTGGACTAGAGTTGCTTTTGACAGGTTCATCTTCTTAAGGTTGATTATAAATGCTCATCGTCTTAACTTCGATCCTGCCGAAGTGCCTAGGCCTTTCGATCACCGAAAGGCCTACCCCCTAACTGTCAAGACAAAATTATATATTGTGAGTATTGTACCTTGGCAAGGAAGTCCTTGTACTTGTTCAAGCACTCTGAAACTTCCTGGTAGAGCTTACTTCTATAGAATATAAAGTTGGGGTGAAGCCAAGGCTTTACTATCCTTTTGAACACCAGCTCTGAGCCCCTGGACAAAACAAAACATCTTCAGTTCAAACTAAAGTATTAGCTACTCTTATTGCCCAAATGGGAACTATAAGGTTGCAAGTTTATGTCCAACTCAGTTGGTAACACTAATAGGGCCGTGGTTAAGATTAACTATTTCCAACCAGACATAAACCAGATCTTGAGAAACGGTGACCACTTTATTTGTGAAAACATAGTCACCACTTCATTTGTGAAAACATCTGTAAGTCTGAACTAGGAAAGAGGTAAGGTAATAAAACACAAAAAGGTAAACAATATTTACTAGACGAACAGCGGCCAGACCCTTGGGAAAATGGAGAATCCAAAGTAAGGATGGCTAGGAAAAGAGGAAAAGGTAAGCACGCCACCAGACACCACAGACTCTAGGAAGGGAAGGCCTTTTTAAGGCCCACAAATATCTTAAAGTGACAGGTAAGGTACTTAATCCTAGTAAGCCAATAAATAGCAAATATGCTTGACAAATTGTGTACTGAGGCATAAAATATGTACAGAACGTAAATTATCTTGCCCAGTACATAAATAAACTTCTGAAAGCAGAAAGACTTAAACTTTTTTAATGAAAAGAAATCTAATTGAACGTCGATGGGCTCTATGGCCATAAAAATTTCAAGAACTAAACTGTAAGTATTCAAAACAACTTAATACATAAGTATAAACTAAATAAGTAAATAAATAAATTATAAATCGACCTAATTATAAACAATCTGTCAATATTAGGATCCTGGGGCCCCTTACAATAGTATACTGCAGACAGTCTTCTGTCTGCCCTAACCATACTACTGGGCTTACATAATATATTTAAATAAAATAATAAATAAAAAGAAATGAAAAATAGATGGCGAATAGGCACCAAACTTCTAGTGCCCACCGCAAAAGAGATTGTGATGATGGTGAAGAGTAGAGGAAGGTTTGTTAGGAGAAATACTGTAACCCACAGCAGATCTTATGCTGAAATTACCCACAACTAAACTGGTTGGATCTAACCTGACAGCAGCACGACATTTCACAAAATTAGAGGTCAGTAACCAATATGACCAGCAGTAACAATGCCCTAAGACCTAGGCACACTCAGCCAACCACAACTACAGCAAACCGGAAAACCAAGTAACTTAACTCCTACAACAATTGAGCTAACTATCCACTATTAATGGTGTGGCAACCTCAATCCAACTGAGTTGGGGCCGTAATTCACTCAAACTTTGCCTCAAACAAAACTTAACACATGGCCCAAACTCTGGCCAAGCAGAACCTACTCACTGGTTACACCTTCCTTCCGTACAAAGGAAAACAGTGCTACCAGCTTAATAAACAAAACTAAATTAAAATAAGCAAAACTGCAAAAGCGCAATGGTGCCAAAATTCAAACCCAAAATTATAAAAACTAATTTTAAACAGTTTGAATAATAAACAAAACAATTGCTACACTCTTGATACTTGCTGTTAAAAATAAATATTAACCCTGTCACCTTTGCAAACACCTTCCTACCATTGACATTTTTAAAGATAACCAAGTGTGTAGCTTAGTGAATCAGACACCAAAACTGCTTCTAACATACTTTTGAGATGTTAAGCTCTAGCCTTTCAAAGGTAAGTCAAATTTTGATAGCACATATCTTGCAAAGTTTGAGTTAATCTTCTTAATCACTGGTTAAGAAGATACTAGACCTTGTTCGGGGAACAGGATTTTTCTGACCAAGACTAATGCAGCAGAATGTAGAATTGATCTCTGGTCAAAGTAAAAATGGGGTCTATTTTCGACCCCAACCCCACTCAATAATAATAATGATTAAAATCAGTCTTTCAATCTAAAGTCTGAAGAATACATAGTGAAATGTTCACTAAGACGAGCGAAATGTATAAGTTATACATTTCTAGGAATCTGTCGCAATTATATTAAATCATTCTTTTACAAAACTTGCTTGTATCAAATTAATTGTTTTAATGCCAAGAATAATGGCAGTTACAGAGCAATACAAGGCTCTAGAGTCTACTACTCTAGTCACTACTAGGCTATCTAGCCATTAATTTCATGGCATCGAATTTGGAATGATGCAACAGCTGCATGTAGATGTAGCATAGATGTAGCTAGATGTAGCATATCATACTGTTTGTTTTATCTTTAGATGTCCTTCGAACTATTTATTAATGTCAAATGTAAATAAATGAATGTCATCATAATAGGCTATTTGAACACGAAGTCAGTTTTAGGTTTGCAGAATGAAACAACACTATCCCGGCATAGCTTGGAGAAAGTTGTATACCTGGATACTTCGTCTGCTACGCTGTCTTTCTCCTTACTCTGTTGATTGGTATTGACTCCCAGATGAGTACCTGAAACACGTCAACCAGTGGTTTCAAACTCTCGATTTAAAAACCAATTAAATTACGAATTCATTAACCCAAATTCATAATTAAGATCCCTTACTAACAAGTTCCACAGTTCATTGGGGCATTAAGTACAAACTCACTTTTAGTTGGTAGAACACTATTAAGTAGAGCCAAATATTGTACAATATACAAAGTATTATTCTGTTTAAGACTTATTCATATATTTCGTTACACCAAGTCATCGTGGATCCTCATCATTTGGATATAACAATTCTCTTATTTCTTCAAGTTCCTTCTTTTAATAACAACATAGAAATAAAAAAAAAATAATAATTCTTCATTCACTCAGGCCCATATGGGCCAGATATGGTTTCAGAATGTCTAAGGACTCTCAAATAACTTTCTTGAATTTGAATCAGTTCTGTTTTCTTAAGATATATTAATATATTCTATGTCACAGAACATTTACTTCATTCTAATAATGATTTATTTTTGTGTTGAAGAAAACAGTTTAATTTCTCAATTCAATACTATTCTATTGAATTGAGGGGGAGCATCTAATTTGGTTGATAAGCATTTTACATATAATATCTCTAATATTTCTTATTCTAATGAAATAGCATCTGAATTTGATATTGAATGCCCTAAGCATTCAAATATCTTTTAATAAAAAAATATTACTCGTAGTTAACATATACTGATCGCCAAATGGCAATTACTTAACTTTCATTGAAAAATTAAATACAATTTTAGAATTTATTTTTACAAAGAGAAACTCCCTCTGCATATTGACTGGAGATTCAAACATAGATTTCTTATCACATCGAGAGACAAAAATTAAATACCTATTAGTCATATTTTAATGTCTTAAACTTACTAACCTTATAAATGAACCAACTCGCTTCAGTGGGGATGGTAGGGGAGCTGCTTTAGACTACATTGAAAGATTGTCTGGTTGATCACAATAGTCTTTCAGACTACTCTGGTCAAATATTTCGTTTTGAAGTACCAATAGCTAATATTACAATCAACAACAAGCCAACTTATGATGAAAAAATAAGGTTCTCTTAAGAAAAACACATTCTCTTAAGAAAGAAGATTGGTTAGATGTATTTATTAAAACTGACCCTTCTAAAAACTTCAATATTTTTTATGAAAGATATTTTAGGTGTTTCGGATGTGCCGTTCCTATAGTAACATAAATGAAGAAAAAGCACCTTCGTGGGTAAGTAAAAAAATAATTGTGACCATTATAGGCATTAAAGCATTTTACTTAAAGAGGCTTTATAAATAAAGTTTCTAGTGAGGATAACCTAATTCTTTATAATAACCTTAAGAGGACCTTAAGATTATTTACTATTTCTTTTCGTAAAAAATTAAATAAAGCATGTAATAAAATCAAAACAGCCTATAAGATGGCTAAATCTAGTAAAAGTGGGTAAAAGATGGTTAGTAAAGAAGTATTTCTATAAAAGGGTGCATATAAAAGTTTAAACCAGATGATATTGCACAAGAATTTGGCAACTTCTTTGCAAGCATTCCATCTCTCTGCTACAAAATTAAAAATAAAATAAACTCATCTGATGAATCTTTTAAAAATAATTTATACATGAAATTAATTTGTTTTAAACTAGATTATGTAGATAAACTAGAAATTAGACAAAATTGTAGCTTCTGTTAAATCAAAAAGATCTTTTGGATCTGACGATGTACCATCCTCAATTATGAAAGGTTCTATAGATTTAATTAGTTCAGTAGTTTTAGACGTTTTAAATTCTTGTAAATTCCATGGTTATTTCCCTTCTCAATTAAAGCATGCTCAAATTTTGCCTCTTCAAGATCTGTTTCAGATCTGAATAATTTATCGCCCAATTGCATTACTTATTCGTTTATCTAAGGTTTTTGAAAAAAAAAATCTATCAATAAAAATAAATTCATATAATTCATTCATTGCTATTGGTTTGTTTTTTGATTTAACTAAAGCCTTTGACCTGATGCTGCAACGCATTACTCTCCAAAAACTGCACTTCTTAGGGTTGAGAGGAATTTCTTATAAAATACTTTAATCCTTTGTAACTGGTAGGACTTATAAAGTTGCTGTTAATACAGGTAGGTCCAAAACTTTTAAAGTTAATTATGAAGTACCACAAGGAAGTATATTAGCACCACTCCTGTTTCTTTTATTCATTAATGATCATCCTTAATTTTTTTTTAAAAAAGCATTTAAGTTGTGTAAAGTTTTCTATATGCAGACGATGCTACAGTTATTACTAATTTTGGGAACTCTCTTGCACAGAATAAATTACAGGAGAGAATAAATTTAATCTGCAAAGCTTTTGCACAGTGGTGCACTATTAATAATCTAGTTATTATTATAAATAAGAGTGTCAAAATAATATTCAACCAAACTAAACCTCAGAGACCATTATCAGATTGTATAAATACTTCACCTATATCAACCGAACAATTAACTAAATTTAACTAAGTTTACTAAATGAAGGTGACTTGAAATTTAGTTCTCGTGTGGATTCAGTATAAACGAACAATATAGCATCTTATAAACAAACTAAGTAGATACTATTCTGAAAATGTTCTTCTTATCCTTCGTATGCTCTACTATGGTTGGGCATATCCTTATATTAAAAACAACAAACTAGTATGGGCTCACTCACTCTTCGTCCAGCAAAAGAGTGTTCATTGCAAAAAAAAGATCATTAGAAAAATATACAAAGTTAGTTTGCCAAACTCAGCAAAACCTTTGTTCGTGAAATATGAAACTAACGATGCCTTCTATTTTGATTATGAAAGCATGTAAATTTGCTTGCAAAGAATCTTTCCAAACCCCAAAAGTAAAAAATAAGTGTCAATATACTTTTTGGAATAAGGATAAATATATTAAAATATACAGCAGGACAAACTTATTAAAGGAATCTCCTCAATATATCGATGTTGAGTGCTTTAATAAGTTACCCCAATCATATTAAACTTTTGGTTTGTAAGTTAAAGAAAAACATACATGTAAGGCGTTGGATAATCTTGACATTCAGAGAACGATCGAAGCGAGTCCGAAGCCCTGACACAATACACTTTGGATAAACTTTCTATTTTAAGTTCTAACGTAGCTTGTTCTCAAGACGAGCGCAGCAAGTCCCAAATTGTGAGGGAAAGTTCCAAAGTACAATGTACCCGACTTTTTTTCATTTTAAAATGTTTTGAAGATTATTCTGTCTGTAAAATTAATTGAATACACATGTAGTTTATACCAAACAATACCTGCCTGACCGGGACTTGAACTCCGACCGAAAACAACTGTTTTCGACTAGTCAGGCATTCTGTGCTCTGGCGGGATGATACCACATATCATCTATACTGTTATAATGTAAACATATCCGCCAAAGTACGAGTCTACTGTATAGTTACACCATGATTCTTGAATCATAACTAAATTCTGCTTATATGATAAGTTTTAGCAAACTTACATGAAACTACATCAAAGAAGTACCGAACCACCAGAGGTAGGATGTTCTGGTAATCGTCGAGTAATCCTGTATCAGGTAGTTTGCTCATGAATACCTGGACCTGGTAGTTCATCTGGTGTATGAAGTGAGGAAAAAATTTCGGTCTGAACATTGCATTGAATGATTTCCTAATGTTTCTCCACTCGTGTGCTGAACTCAGCAATAGTAAGTATACATGAGAAAACTCAACAATTATACAATATACATGACAAGCCTCAACAATAATAAGTATACATGAGAAAACTCAGCAATAATAAGGATACATGAAAAACTCAACAATAATAATTATACATGAGAAAACTCAGCAATAATAGAATATACATGAGAAGCCTCAACAATAATAAATATACATGAGAAAATTTAGCAATAATTTAAAGTAGTTTATAGTTATTTATGCCATAAGGCTGAGAAGTGTGTCTTTATGTCACGGCAATTAGATACCGACGAGCGAAGCGAATCGGGAAATATTGCCAAGACATAAAGGCATTCTTAGTTGGATGGCATACACTATTTTTTTTTTGAGGTAGCATTCATTGAATAAACTGCGCTATATACTTAATTGAAAAAAACGTCCAATTAACTCCATATTATCGTCATCATTGAATTCATCCATAGCTTCACACTTTTACTCAAAAATGTAAAAGCTTTACAAATAAACACACAAAAATTGTCAATTAGAACGCCATTTAAAAACGAAAAAAAAATCCTCGTGAAGGTTTTACACAGATTGTTTTTTTTAACACGCTACATTACAGTAATGGCGGCAATATATGAATTACTTTTACGTCCTAGAAGTTTTTTTTACATTCATTATTGTCCTCGGAGGTGAAAAGTACTAAATAACCTCCTATAACAATAATGATTGGCTTCTCATCCTAAAAACGGTCCAATAAAGTGCTCAATTTCGTACTACCTCAAAAAAATATCTTATTCATTAATTAACTAATTTATATTTATTATTTATAATTAATTTTATTGTTTGTATTTATTATTTTTTTATTATTTATGATTAATTAATTTATAAATTATATGTATGTTTATAATTATGATTATATAATATATATATATATATATATATATATATATATATATATATATATATATATATTATATATATATATATATATATATATATATATATATAATATATTATATATATGATTATAATTATGATTATGATTATATATGATTTAATTAATTGATCATTTTTATAATCATAATTATTTAATCTATAGTTTAATACCAGTTTCTAATAGTTTAAATTTTTTTATGCATGTTTAATATTTTTTTTATTTTTTAATTTTTAAGTTGTAACTAACAATAATTTACATTTGATGCAAGTTGTAGACAAAAATATTTAAGACGTACACTCAAACCTAGGAGTATAGTATCAGTATATACTATACACTTCTTGCTCAAACTTTTAAGATTTTATGAATTTTAAAGTCTCAAAATACAATTTTTTTTTGTGCTGATTCAGGGTATAACTTTATTATATAATAGGGTATAAAGTAGTAGTACTAGGGTAAAGTATTGTATAACAGGGTATAATAGGGTATAAAGTAGTAGTACTAGGGTAAAGTATTGTATAACAGGGTATAATAGGGTATAAGCCTAATTAGAGGCTGGAGTGGTTTTTATTGGTAAAAAAAGATTAGTGGTAACCTGACAGCACGGGTAGCTACTATAACTATTACAGGTTTATTACTGCCTAGTCATTATACTTACTGGGTGCAGAGAACAGTCCATTCATTAGTATTTCAAAAAACCTGTTAACGTAAGATTTTTCCACTGCGTCAGGGCTGTTCAGGATTTTCTAGAAAAAAAATAAAGCCTGTGAACATTCTATTATATATTGCTTTCCTTGAGATGTTTCTTTTAGGGCTGATTCCCTTGGTTACCGAATAAAATGTCCCCGATCGGCTTACTTTTCACAAATTTTAACTGTTGAATAATAGCATAAAATAACAGGCCTATTGTGGTTCACACCTCCTAAATATGAGGAGTAGGGGCAAAAGGCCGATTCTGGGCCCTCCTCCTCCTCCTCCTCCTCCTCCTCCGCCACCACCCTCCTCCTCCGCCACCACCTCCTCCTCCGCCACCACCTCCTCCTCCGCCACCACCACATCCTCCTCCTCAACCATCTCTTTATAGTTTTATATCCCCCCCCCCTCTTTTGCTTTGCATAGAATAATAACAGTAACATTAAATATGCTTGCATAAAAAATAGGTCCATATAGGTAGAAGCAGGATGATTTTAGGTGTGATGAAGTAGACCACCCTAGATTATCAAGTGTCTCTCTTAGTAAAAAGCCTTCCCACCACGTCAAGGTGGAGACACATCGGGAAGGTGTACAGTGCCCCGTCCTCGCACTGTACTATGGCGAACATCCTCTTTAAAAAAAAAATATCGCCTCTATATATTTTTTTGTATTTTTTATATTTTTTAATTTTTTTTTTTTGTATTTTTATATTTTTAATTTTTTTTTGCATTTTTTTATATTTTTTTTTCTAACGTATTTACAATTACACTTACATCTCGTTAGCGCCATATAGGTTTACGGGACGCTATGCCACGCCAGTGACCTTAAAAGATGGAATATTGCGGTTTACGGGACGCTATGCCACGCCAGGGACGCTCTGAGGGTTTACGGTCGCTATGCCACGCCAGGGCCCTCTATGGGTTACGGGAGCTATGCCACGCCAGGGACCCAATTATGGCACGCTTCGCCATACTAGAGTTCCATCTCGTATTTGCGGCAGCTGCTGAGACATGAGTGTAAGGCTATTTAACATATGATTAAACTCTAAGAATAAACTCGAAAATAAATCCCACTCTGGTTTTTTTTAAAACAACACCAACAAATATTTTATCTTCTTCATACGAACAAATTGGACGAATAATTACTTGACGTCCGTGAAATTTAGGATTAACCAATCTTACTTTTATTAAACCAAATTTTTGATCAAGTTGTACATCTTCTTTACTACGTTTTACAAAAAATAATATCAATTTCATTTTTCGCGGATCTCAACATCTCAAAATCGGACATGTGAATGTTTACACTTCTTTTACCATGTTCTAATCTCAAAAAAGCTATACCTTTAACTAAACAAACTAATACCTTTTTACCGTCACTTAGATGGTAAATGGTCGACATCTTGCGCAATACTGATTTATTATTGCTTGGCTTTCTTTATTTATACATACCCCCCCACCCTCGACCAGACATGTTTATTCATGTCAATTTATGCACAATGCTAGTCAGGGGGTTGTACTGAACTAATCTATCATGTAACAATAGACAGTACGCGGTAGTATTTGCCGGGAAATCTTTTTCAGATTCAAATTCTAATCTGACATCTACCGGACCCTTTTTGATAGACTCTGATTGTTTCGAACAATCAATGATTACAACAGGACATTTATTTTTAAAATCTGTAAAGGATACGTACGGTAGACTCTGATAAGTGTTGTAGTACGACGTTTGAAACGCCGCGTACATGTGGTACAATAAAGCAAATTTATTTTGGGAGAATTTTAAATTTAAATCATCGTAGGGGAACACTCGTGAATTGAGATAAAGCTTGACATTTGTCAAGTCGCAGTGATCGAAACAACTGGATGCCTTATCGACGACGTTATTTCTACCCTTTTGAAAGGCTAAAATTAAAAATCGCGGTTTCTCGAGTTGAGTCGAAGTTTTAATCGACCATACTTGGCGGTTTGACGTAGGTAATAGCGGATACTCGTGCATATCCCACGCTCGGAAATGGAGAGAAATTATTTTTTCTGTTTTTAAATAATTAATTAAATTTAGTTTCTGAACTTCGTTAACCGAAACGTAAGGTATTTTCCAACAAAGCGATAGTAGTTCAATTTTAACTTTCTCTCGAACTTCTGCCCGTGCATCCGTATCGACGTATGGAACGTGCTGCGCGTAACAATTTGAATCGTTTCTCGCTCTTACCAAAATTAGTTCTTGCTTTACGTTTATCAAAACTTTTCGGTAGTCTTCCGCAAATCCGAGTAACGAGGATAAAGGTAGACAGACGTTGTACCGGGTGGATGATTCTTCTTGTACATCATTGAAGGGTATTGTCCATCCCATATTTGTTAAGGAATACGATATAGGCGCGTGAGATGCAATTCCTTTTAGAGTTGAAGTCATTCCGGGGTTTCTGACTTTATCAATCTCGACTCCACAAATTTCATACCGGATCTCGTCGAATAAAAATGGGAATGCGTTGTTGATGAGTCTGTGCTTTGCCGGTGCCGTATTTCCTCCTTCTTTTAAAAATGATAGTTCCAAATATATAAAACTTTCACTCGGAAGCGTATAAATGTCTTGGAGTTGTACCGGTATCCGTATCTCTTCTCCGGCGTCTAGCTTTGAGTTTGCGTACGGATAATGAGAGTGGTATTCTATACTCTCGATCGATTCGTCAAATTCAGGGTGGTCACTTAAATTTAGTACCTCCATTTTTGAGCTTTACTTTGTATCCTTGGAGAAGAAGAAATTTTATATTTTCACGAGAGAGGGTTGTTGACTCTTTGAAGGTCCGTGGTAGACTAAGAGTTTTCGTTCTCCTTTCCGGTTTATATAGGTTCTTGAAGAGCAGCCCCATTCTTGACTAGAGATTTTAATAAAAATGCTAGACAAAGATGACCCAGTTTACTCATCCAACTTTTTGATAAACTTTCCGATTACTAGAGATTCGAACGCCTTGTAAATATTTCACCAACACTGAAGGTGCTTGCCTGCCGTGGCTATCAAAAAATTTAGCGTATTCGCCGGTCTTGATGTAAGAGACCCAGTGAGTGCCTTCTGTAGAAATTTTTCCCAAGTTGAAAATTACTCTTTCTTCTTGCCAGGGCTTCTTGGGCAGTGTATCTATCATATAACTCCTCTAAAGTTTGGTATGTTTAGTTCTTTGCGTATCTTTTCAGATCGAAATTTGTTAAAAGACCTGTTGGGAAGTAACGAATATAGTATATGCAATTGATTGTCTCCGCCTCCAATTTTCTTGGGTATCTTCAAAACTCGTTTCTTAAGTTTTTTACGATGCATCGCCTTCAACGTCTTGATGTAAACTGAAGCAAAGTACTCATGCGGTCAAATATATATTCAAACGTTGACGTTTTCTTTTCGCTCCCAACTATTATGTGAAGAATCTAGACCTAACCACTTGACCAAACTCGATCTCCTTTACGCTTCAAAATCTTTTTCCACCAGATAGACGTCAGAGTATTTTGCAGACTGAATTTCTTGCTCGTAGAACCCGCCGGTTATGATGTGTCCTCTCATATCTTTTAGGATATAAGTACAAGGGTTGGTTTTCTTAACCTGATGAATCGTAAATATTTCTGTTGACCAGTTTGGTAGATATCCTTTCCGGAATTCCGTCTTCAGCTTCGATACACGTACACTGTCTCCAATTTTAAACTTTGGTCTTTGCTTGCTTTTTATTTTCTTGTAATTCTGTGCTACAATACTTTCGTTGGCGGTACAGACAGATTCTGGCTTCATTCCGATGGTCCTATGTTTGGTTCCGTTGTACTTTTTTACTAAAGAAGGGAGTAAATCGATCCACTTGTAAGAGCCTTGTAAACTAAACTCCTTCCACAACATATTCTTCAAAGTTCTATTGAATCTTTCTACAATGGACGCCTTCATATTACTGTAGGTCGAATAATGATTTGCACAGTGACTCTCCATCAGCTTTTTAAACTGTGTATTATAAAATTCTTTTCCATGGTCAGTTTGGACGTTACGAGGTTTCCGTTTAGATAAAATTACTTTAAAAGCATCTGCTATATCTTTAGCGGTTTTTCTTTTGACTCCGATAGCCCAGCATACTTTTGAGAAGCAATCTATAACGGCCAGTATATACCTGAACCCACGATTCTCTCTTGAATAAGGTATCATTTCAATCAAGTCTGCTTGCCATAAATCATCAATAAACAAGAGCTTTACTTTCCGTCTAGGAAAAACTCGACGAACAGGTCTGTGGAGTTCTTTTACAACTTGCTTCTTAATGTCCGACATCTTATCGTATACTAACTACTCGATGACGCCTCCTGCTCTTAAAAAGGTTTCAATTTCTTCAATTTCCTTGCTATGCTTGTGTTTCGATGGTAATAAAAGTCTCAGTCGGTCCACCAATTGATTTGGATTTGATTTACCCAAACCTTTTTTCTTTGCGAGTGGAAACAATACTTTTATGACTTGATTATATTTAGGATTATCTTCGGTCTGATTATACTTCCAGTTGCACTGCTATTTAACTTGTGGGCGTTTGTCATTCGTAAAATTAATTTGTACTTGTCCTTATCATCGTTATTAACTTTTTTCATTTCAGGGATATTAGAAAATAACAGCTCTGTAAGGCCTGGGGTACATATAAACTTTTCCTCGTCAATTTTCTATCGAATTATTTTTAAAATTCAATCATACTGTCACCTAAAATAAAATGTCTCCGTCGTACTTTACTCCGTAGGTATTATCCAACTCTGAGAGGTCATTTTTTACCAGTTTGTCAAGTATGACGTGGCTGATTGATTCATAACCGTGGATAGGTGGAGGAGCTGCTTCTTCACTACTCGTTGGGAGATTCTGAAGAATCATTATCGGGTGGCCCGCTTTCGATTGACGAACAACATCAATAGATTCCGATTGAGTGCTCTCTGATAAGTTTAGAGGTTTTAAAATGTTGTGAAGGAGACCAAAATAGGAATACGAGAATAACCAGCAGATCTGATTGTCTGAGTGGAATGATAAGGAAGATAGGATTTTCTTTTGGTAACCACGTGGAGAGGTCTCTTGACTATTACTTTTTGCGATGGTCCCGGTTTGATTTTTTCCAAACAGTCTGTCAATGGTTTGTATTTAAATTTGTAATATTTTTCTGCATCCTCTCTTTGTCGTCTGAGAGCTTGTAGTTTCTCTTGTATTATTTTCCTAGTTTTCACAATATCCATCAATGTTGACTCTTCCATGGTTGGCGCTATACTGACTGCAAACAGTTGTCTACACGATTATATACGTATCGAATCCTTTCGGTACCGTCCTTGATCCAACTCACTATCTTTATCAATCACTAGAAACCGTACTTACTATGTGACCAACAGACTCTACAGATACGCTTAAACTGGTTAAAATCCATATCTGAATTCACATGATCACTATATATACGTTTTAGATTAAGTTCGTCCTGTTTAAAAAGAACAATTAAATTAACGTTGTTCTCGAATAAGATGTTTTGGAACTCGGCGTAGCTCTGACACAAGGTAAAAAGAATCGACTCCACTGGTCTACCCATACAAAAATAAGCTCTAATTACGTCTTGCTTATCGCAAGCCACATTCATCAAATATAAAAACTGAATCCGGCAGAGTATCTCGGGGATTAGGTACATCGATATTTGATTCAAAGGGAAAGTAACCCACACCGCTATCTTTAAGAACGGCCTCTAAATGTTTATACTTTGGTTGATACAGAGATTTACTGAATAAATAAATGTTTTGAAACTTGAGACCGCTAGGATCGTACAAGAGGCTGAGTAATAAATTTGTTTTACCACAATTGGAGGGACCGCAAATTAAACACCTGATACTGTAAGGAAGAAGAGGACCGTGTACACGTTGTTTGCTTTCGGTAGGACCGTCGAAATTTGTAATGGTAACGAGTGATGTTGCTTCAACACTTCATCTTTAAGACTAACATTTACAAATCATCTTACACTACTTAAATATGCTTATCCGAAAGAGGCTAGTTATACTTAAATTTTTATATTTCCGAAAGAGGCTAGAAGCCTGTAAATATTTTTTTTATTTTTTTTTTTTTTTATTTTTTTTTTTTTTTTTTTTTTTTATTTATTTTAATACAATAGTAAATTGAAACCTCTTTAACCTAACAACTACATATTTATAAACTAAATGAAACTTATATATCGTCTGTAAAAAATAAACTAAACTTGAAAATGAACACTTTTTAATTAACCTAACAACTACATATTTGAGAACTAAATGAAACTTTTATAACGTCTATAAAATAAAACTTAAACTTAAAAATAAACACTTTTTTAAATTAACTACATACTTATAAACTAAATAAACAACAAAAAATGAAATTTCAAACATATAAAATGAACCTAATCTTATACCTATAGCCCTAGTACTAATACCGTCCGGCATAACGATTCTTTATCGTCGAAGGTGTTAAAGCTAATTTGTTAATTTCAATTGACCTAAGAATATGTTCTTTGGATCGGATTTGCCTAACAGGGGTCCTAAGGGTCTTTTTGTTTTTTCGCAGTCTAAAAAGTCTTGACGCGTTATACATTCTTAACTACAGCTGTCTGAACTCCTTTAATCTTCTTTATGATTCCGTCTTCTTTCTCAATCATGTTAGACTTTAGCTTTGATGCCAACGTAGAGTTTTATCGGCTTCCCTTTAGCTTCGTCTTTGAATTTGCCAACAACTTTCTTATTTACAGGAGAGTACAAAGGATGTGTTTTGTCCAGATCTGAAGTATCTAGTTCATTTTAATTTTCTCCAACTCTGCGTATAAATCTTGACATTTTATCTCGTAAATATAGCTGTCGGTGTCCATGTACCCTAAGCGAAGTCTTTCTGGTCCAAATAATGGTTGCATCACATCGTAATGGAAGTAATACATTTTATTTTCGACAAGTCAAGTATCGACATTCCTAGGTAAATTGGTTTATCAAACTTTACTGATTTTTTTTCTGTGATGAACTGCCGCTAAAATTCTCGTGATATATGGTTCTGTCTAGAAACTCGGCTTTGAAACTTCCTTTTCAATCTGTTTATCGTTGGTTACAGCTTCATATTTAGTCTCTTTCTTACATTTTCCATGGTCTTGCCGTAAACCGAGTTGTTGTACAACTTGATAAATCTTTTTTCGAAATCGGAGGTGCACTTGGCTCTTAAATTAGTATTCATGTCTATATATGGCTTTAGCCAAGGTGATTGCTTAAACATCAACACTCTATTTAATTTCAACACTTTAATTCCAAACTTTACTGCCTGTCTCAGGCAAGGAAGTGAACTACATAATTTTTCCTACGTTCAAATGAGGTACGAGTTTAACATCGTGCTCGAGTTTAAGATTCTCGCATAAAAAGGGAAGATCGTTGTGGTCTTTGTGTAACGACTGAGGGTACTCTAAATCAACGTCTAAGATGTATCCTACGTCACCATTCTCATCAGTAAGATCAATTTCCAATTCGGTAAATACGTCTGGCTCTATCCACTTAAACTCACCGGTTGGAAGCGGCTGGGACATTGCATACCCGTACAAGTTGTTCAGTCAACGTAGAAGCATAAACAGATTCTTTTTCTTTATCATAATTTTCCAAATACTTATTGTTAGCTTCGATTTTTCTGTGGCTAACCTGACATATTCCTCCACGTATACCGCTTTCAATCATCATTAGCATTTCGTAGTCTACTATTAAATCTAGCTTGACTCCAGTGAACCGTAGCATGGCATCCCACGACAGGCTTGGCAGTGTATAGTAATGCGCCGGATCTAGGAAATGAGTCTTTAAAGTAACGTCTCTAAACGTTTCAAATATATCTGCCAGTAATAAGACATCGGTTTTGAGATATATGTCACATACTCTCCTAGGTTTTTTGCAGTTGAAAGCTTCCCATACTTTTTGAGCGTGTTCGTAGTCTTGGTCTTCAATTTCGCTGAATTTAGCTTGTTGTAAAAGGCTTCTTTTGGTGGAAGTTGGGTCTCTTCAAGCTTCTCTAGCGAGTCTACATAATCGTACGGAAACACGCCCTTTCTAGTCAGCAATGGGATGACTTCTGCAGGAAAATGTTTACTAAGCTCTCTAAAGTGAGTAACACTACTAGCCAACTTGTCTAGACTAGTCCCTAAGAAACGATAGCTGTCGATGAATCTCAATTTCATCTTTGTGCCGATGTATTTAGTAAAAGATATAAATTTTTCCCTCGGTATTTGGAATAATATCAATTTTTTCATCGTCATAGCCCAACTCTCGAATAAGGAAATGATATCGTAACCGCTTAAATTGTGAAATATTCGGGTAAAAATTTGGGGTCCTGATATTTTGGTTACACCCGTTATGGGCTACCCCCCTATACTTTTTTGTGGCGTGGTTATGGTCTGCAACCCTAACATCTGACGGTAAAAACGGTTTTTGAACAAATAACAGTTGACCGCAGTATTGATTCCAACATTTCTTCCTCTGTTAGAGGATCCATCGGTAGATTTAGATCGTAAACTTTTCAACCTCCTGGGCGAGATGTTCGAGATACATTAATAAATGTTTTTGCCACGTCAGGACCACGATACAGAAACGGTGCAATAGGGAAGTTACCTATACAGTATAGTTTTCAGTTGCCTTTAAATAGCAACAATAACTAATTGCCTCGTGGAGTTGATACGGCATGGTATATTTTTGAGTGGGATTGGCTGACAGGTAGCAATCAGCCTAAGCAAAGCCTCAATGTCGCAGTATAACGACGTAGGGAACGCGGAGGCAGCGCTCCAAGTGTTCAAATTGAACATAAGGCTTATCTACTGGCATTTCAACAAGAACAGGTTTGTTTTCATCACACAGTCTTTTGTGAGCCGCCAATTTGGCTTCCTTAGTCATACCGTATCGATCATCNGAGAAACAAACGTTAGGAGGTCTGCCAGGCGAATGAGCCAGGACAGACGCGATCTTACTTATATACCCTCGTCTCAGCCTCCAGAGCATGAAGAGGGGGGGAAGGCTGACAGGTTGAAACCTGTCTGTGTGAAGGTGTATAAGCAAGGGTTTTGGATAAACTGAGAAAGTATAACTATTTAATTATACTTACTCCTCAATGCCCCGACCTCGCATTGAAGCATGGCAGTCAACCATGCGGATACCGCCTCTGAGTTCTTTATAAAAGTCGGGCTCCACTCTTAGTGTGCCCTTCCGTCAATTCCATAAAGTTTCTTGCGACCTCCTTCGGAATTATCTTTGATATTCCTCAGAATACCCATCGAGTCAACGACGGATTGGTCGACTAATCTCAGAAAAATTTACTGCTTGGTCGTCATATCCCGGATTTCCAAGGCCAAGGGGAGATCCAGACACCTCTGTAAGAAGTGCTCTTGGCGCTCCAAACCCTGAAAGTAGGGAACACAAACGCATATAGAAGAGAGTCAACTCTCCCTGGGTCCCCATAGGCGTCTCCGGGAACTTGTGGTTACCCCGACAACCTTTCGTCCTACCACGCACCAGATGCCAGCATAGCACGCTATTGCGTGGACCGTAGCGGTACGAGAGGAATCTATTAAAGCCATTAAAGTAAGGCTCCACTCTTGGTGGTGCCCTTCCGTCAATTCCTTGAAAATATTAGTTAAACAAAAGGTTTTAACTACAGCTCAGGTTTGAAGAAAAAACCTCGCTTATTTAGTCTTTCGCTCCTAAGAGTTTCTTATGAGACAAGCATATGAGACTATAAAGGTTTTTGACAGGTTTTAAACAGTGTGAGCAACCAAGTAGCGTGCTCTTCGAAGAGAGCAACGCTGACTTGGCTGCGTACTGGGTCGCCGCATGAGAGACCACACGTCGGCACATGAAGGGCAAAGTAGTCGAAGACTCCCGTACGGGAGTCAACCTCCGGGAAGGGATTCGAGACGGACTGTGCTTCGGCAGTTCTCCGGTTCGGTTGTGACTGGAGTTGAAGCAGAGTACTCATTTCGACCTTCCAAGGAGCCTGGACGCGTTTGCCCGGCACCGAAGAGTGCTCACGGCTAAGCTGTGACAGTAAGGTGAGTCTCGGTGAACCCGAAGCACCTCCATGTTAGGGCCAACTGCTGGCAGTCCCCTACCAGCAGCCAACGCAAGGCCTTCGAGCATGTAGACACCAAGAGTGACTGGCGCCACACCAGACCGACCGGCCAGGGGTCCCCATACGGTCCAGGCCGCATGCAGGTCCCCCAGAGAACGCGACCCCGGAAGAGAGTAATCTTCTTCCACCTTAGGGGTCGGCCGTGACATTGATAAACGAGTAACCGACAGCAGGCCTCCATTTCTGGTACTGTTGGGCTCCCGCTACCGCATGCCCCGACACAACGCGCCGCACATTGGTCGTATGCCCTAATGCCCTCTGAGTGAGGATCCTCAGAGGGAACTGTTAAGACGGCCCGGCGCTACCAGACACTTTACTACCTCTCACATCTACACATACCGACGGCACTTGCGACATAACTTCGAAATTTTTTGTTAATTTTGGCTTAAGATGAAGCCGCTGCCGCAGCCAACATATTTTGACTTCCCCGCTCAGCGTTTAGGGTAAATCTTAATTTTTAATGGCTTGAGATGAAGCCTCCGGCGCTGCCAACTCGATATCGTAATTTCCCGTAAAGTAATTGCAGGCGTTGCGCCCTCTCCCGCAGCCAACATATTTTGTCTTCCCCGCTCAGCGTTTAGGGGAAAATCTTAATTACTAATGGCTTGAGATGACCCCTCCGTCGCTGCCAACTCGTAATCGTAATTACCCGTGTAGTAATTGCAGGCGATGCGCACACTCTCGCAGTCATTATATTTTGCCTTCCCCGCTCAGAGTATAGCAAGTATGAACGTACTAGTAGATCCCAGAGTTGTAAGGGGGTGTCCTAGGCACGGTCCTTCACTGATAGTGGAGGGGGGTTGACGTTATATACCTCTCGTAGCCAAGCTCTACACCATACCGAGATCTTACCTAACCCTTAAGACCCACATATTATATTAAAAAATGTATAAACACACCCATTGTACTTTTATAATATTCTTTTTAACTGAAATCAAATAAGGTAAAGGGATAATAGGATTAAAGTACCTTTTTTTACACTATGCAAAGCATATTTAATGTTACTGTTATTACACTATGCAAGCATATTTAATGTTACTGTTATTATTCTACGCAAAGCAAAAGAGGGGGGGGGACTATAAAGAGATGGTTGAGGAGGAGGTGGAGGAGGAGGAGGTGGTGGTGGAGGAGTAGGAGGTGGAGGAGGAGGAGGTGGTGGAGGAGGAGGAGGAGGAGGAGGAGGAGGAGGAGGGCCCAGAATCGGCCTTTTGCCCCTACTATGAGGGAACCACCCGAAGTGAATTTCTTTGCTTACTAGTAGAACAAATTATTGCTAAGCTTGTCTTGCTCACTAACTGACTGTTAAATAAGTCAAGATAATATTTTTATATTCTGAGGACGTGCAAAGCGAGACTAAATTTGTAAGTATGACAACATGTGGACCGCCAGAATTATTCTGTAGATATAAACTTATATAAAGTAAATAAAAACTAATCCCCACTAGGATTCAAACCCAGGTACCCTGACTTTGAGTGCACGTATCGAGTCCCGACCACTCTTATTGAACTCACTGGCCCAAAAACATCGAAAACGACCCCTAACATGAGCTGTTGTGTTTAGCGGCCGTATTTTAGATTTTTCTGGTATTGACCACAGTTTTTCGACCTTTAGAGTAGTCGTATTGTCTTTTGACCGGTTTTATTACATTTAGCGCCCAAAAATACATACAAATTACACCCTACTCACAATATAATCTTTATCGACCATAATTTTGGTTTCCGGTAATTTATTATAGTTTTTTGATTTTTTGGTCACTTAGAATGATCTCATCGACTTCGGACCGGTTTTATTCAATTTAGTGCCCAAACATACATAGAAAAGGATACCCTACTTAAATTTTAATTTTGATCGACCGTAATTTTCGTTGTCGGTCATTTAATATGTTTTTTTCAACTTTTTGGTCACTTAGAGCAAACCGGGTTATAACGTCACAAAAACCTGGTCCTCAATAAGGTTCGTGCTCTCCCCAAGGTTGATGTTTGTAAAAAGCTTGATTAAAAAAATAAATTTTAATTTCATCGACGTAATTTTCGTTGTCGGTCATTTAATATGTTTTTTTCAACTTTTTGGTCACTTAGAGCAAACCGGGTTATAACGTCACAAAAACCTGGTCCTCAATAAGGTTCGTGCTCTCCCCAAGGTTGATGTTTGTAAAAAGCTTGATTAAAAAAATAAATTTTAATTTTCATCGACCGTAATTTTCGTTGTCGGTCATTTAATATGTTTTTTTCAACTTTTTGGTCACTTAGAGCAAACCGGGTTATAACGTCACAAAAACCTGGTCCTCAATAAGGTTCGTGCTCTCCCAAGGTTGAGTTTGTAAAAAGCTTGATTAAAAAAATAATCCGTTCAAAAGATAGCATGTTTGAAACCTTTATCGTCATCAGAGGCCTCTCGTGTCGTGGTCCGAGGTTTGACTCCCGCCATGACGCCTATCCCATTAGCGATTTTTTTTTTCCTAAAGAAATTTGCTTTAAGGACATATTTTATCTAATAAGCTAAATATTTTCCTTCTTATATAGGATTCATATAAATCTCATAAAGATCCCACAACTTATTTTCTTCTAAAATATTTTTAATCTTTATTTTTTTGGTTTCAAAAATAGAGGTATTAGTATAATTTTATTATAAAGTTTTGTATTATAATTATGATATAATTTAAATTATAAGTTTTTGTATTATTATATAATATTTAAGAAGTCTGTTGCAATTATGATTTTTATATTCAATAATGAAAATGAAGTTTAAAACAAAAATAGTTATGTATTTTGACTTTATAAGTGTATAAATACAAAGTAATCCTAGTGCGGTGGTCCGCAAGGCGACCATTTCTTTTTGAGTTCTTGTTTTGCTTACCTATTCAGTCTTGCTCAGGTTTTCGGTTTATGCTCGGTTTTACTTGTATGTCAATTTGCATGAAGTTTCCAAAAGAAATGCGTTAATGAACTTTATAGATTAGACTTAAATGACTTTGCACAGACAAGTGCAGTATTGATTATACAAGAGCAAGCATAGTTTAGAACAAGCTATGCTATAAAAATACGCGTTTTCTTTGAAGAATCCTTGCAAATTGTCAGACAAGTAAAAGAGCTACTGATCCGGCTATGGAGCATAAACCGAGAACCATAGCAAGATCTGCATTGGTGGGCAAGTAAGCGAGCATTCCTTAGGAAAATCCCTGGCCCCGAACCACTACGCCAGAGTTCTATTCGCGATTCAAAAAGATAGTTGTAAGGTTGGCAATACCAATGGCGGGAAAACGAAAGGGTGATCAAAACTTTTTTTTCATAGGATTAGCATGGGAGACGATAAAAATTCTTCTTTTATTTATTTGTTTGTTAATTTGTGATAAATGTGATGAAAATTATTAGAACGACCATCGGTGCTAAAAAAAATTGCAAATATTTCATAAATAAATATTTCGATAATTCCAGGATTTTAAATATAGAATCAGGCTCTTATCACTACAGACTTTGATTCGTCTGATTTAACCCAGAAATAATAAAACCTAAACGGATAATTTAAACAAACATTTTACAAAAAGTGAATTTATTGAGTTATTAATTATTTTAGTGCGTAAATAAAATTGATTAATAAATTAAAACACCATTACAGTGAAAATCGGCTTCTTATCAGTTAATTTAAATACCTGTTACAACTAATTTAAACAATTTAATGCAATTAAATGGTAATTTTGTGTGGTTGTGC
>JACMZG010000002.1:20557631-20635131 GCA_018340805.1 Microvelia longipes
TACTGATGCTTCCATGATTAATCCGTTTATATCTAACACGGCCATCATGAGGTACGGTTTGCTCTCAAAGCGATACATCTAAAACATTCTAACAACACCAAGAAGTGTCATTAACAAAAACTAAATATAATATAATAACGAGTGAATGAAAATAAAATTGGCACAAATCGTTTAACACAAAAAAACTCCTTTCAGACACAAATTATTATAGGGTTTCGAGGATAATCTTCGAAACCCTAATACTTTCAACATGAAAAATATAGCCTATCTGGGATGCTCATTTGTCGATTTATAAACGAATGCGCACAATAATTTGTTGACAAAAATGACGTGGGGTATCAAATTGTAGGTATTGATGGGTAGAACACAAATATGCATTGATTTCTCATAATGGCGACCATTACATCCGCCAAAAAAATCATAAACAACCAAAAAATTGCCTCCCCCCCCCCCCCAACTGACCCAATTAACCATTGAAATTCTTCGGATAAAAAGTTCCAATATCTAATTATGGCAGAAAAATATACAAGAGTTAATTATTCTTCAAAATATAAAGTTAATCTTTATGAATAAATACCATAATCCAATAATTCATCAATGTCAACATTGTTTCTATGTTCATTCTCCTTATTAATTATCTGATTCATTCTGATTATTAGCAACTTTTCGTTTGTTCATAAAAGTTATCGTTTATATGCGTTTTATATTACCTACTGCCTTTATTTAAACAAAGTAAATGAACAAAAAAAACCGATGACACAAATTTGACAACTCATGGTAAAAATTAAAACAAGCCGTAGATATCAGGGTTGCCAACTTTATATTTTTAAATTTATATTATAATGTTTATTTAAACAAATTTAATACTTGTACTAATAATAACTATTATACCGTAATATATTGTGATATTATTAAATAAATATATAAAGAAATAAGCTAAAAAGAACCATTGCTGACAAAGTGAAAAACACTAAAATTGACTTAACAACCTGCGACATAATAACCTCAAATAGTTTCATTTCTCCTCCTAGGGAGTTTTGTCTTTTTTACCATTATATTTAAATGTACCATAACTCCCTAGGAGGTTTTGTATTACCAAGCCATTTTCCCGTACTGTTTTTAAATATTTTGTTGACAGTGTAGGCAAAATGACATTTTGCAGCTTAAAAACAGTTCGGTAATGAGCAATTTTGCAGCCGTAAGTAGATAAAATAATATTTTTTATTTTAACGCACGAAAAACAATTATTGATGTAGTTGATTGATACGTAGTTATTAAAAATAACTACACGTGAAGTAGTTATCTGTAGCTCTCGGACTACAGATCCCACTTCTGATATTAGAAACTCGTTTAAGATAGGCCCTTTATGACATGGGCATAAGAGAAGTCGATTCAAGTAGAGTTAGTAATAGTTAACTGTCTGACGACTAACACTCTCTCGTATCCAAACAGAGACTGCCTACGAGTACCGCTTCTTCCAAGTACCCGGGCCTAGCCCTAACAGTCTCACATCTGTAAGAAAGGGTCCTCAGACTAGCCATAAATAATAACTCTATCTATAAAACAGTGACTCAGATCTCATTATATTCTTACAATTACAATCTGACTTAATCTACTCAATATGAGTACTTCATCTTAATACTTCGCTCGCTTTCATTTGTTTGTTTGTTACTTGCTAATTTTACAGCATAAAAATAAATTTTTATCTAATATACAATGGCTCGCTTCGCTCACCTATAAGTTATGTTTGTCAATGACTGATTTTCAGCAAAAAGAATTATAATATAACATACCATTCTTCGCTCGCCTTTATGTATGTGTATCAGTACCTAATTTGTCATTTCTTCCTTTTAAATTTTATTTGAATCAAAAAGTATTTATTTGTGAATGAAAAGATGACAGAATGGAGTAAACTATATATGTTACACGATAGTTAAGTTGCTTCTCAACGCATAACGACATAATATATCAATCAACAAACACGCTGCAGAGTACAAAGTATTTTTAATGTATTTTCAAGCGAATCTATCTAGCAGTTTTTGTGTTTTGATCTAGCACTGACCTTTTTATAATATAAAAGACAGGAGATAGATAGATTAAGCTTATTATTATTATTATTAAATACGTAATATTAATATTAAATATAAATTAATTATTCTAAATAATACGTAAATATTCATAAATAAACACAAAGTAATTATTAGAAGAATATAGAGAAATAAAATTCCCAAAGGAAATTCGCTAAAAGAGTGTTTTAAATTAACTATATTTATTTTTCACGGACTATAAGGTGTCGGAGTTTGTGATAAAACACTGACATCGTCTTCGTAGCTCTGGTTATAGTCCACGCAATAGTTTGAGATGGAATCTGATTTCTTTGTGTATTTTCACCTTCATGTAGCTCTAGACAACAGTCTCATGAGGATCATTCCTTGAGATGAACTTGACGGGGTATCCGTGCGTTTGTTCGACCATAAAGAGAAGTTTGTATTGGATCGGCTTCTCCGCAGGTCGAGAGACGATCTTGTAGTTGCGGATTATTTCAGCTAGAAGGCATTTGATTACATACATCGCGTACGTTTTACCTGGAAAATAAACAAGTGTCCGTATACTTCAATGTCATATCCGCGGGTCCTTACATACACTAGTAATGCGTTGCATCAATAACTCACTTTAGAAGAATACATCAAATTAAAATATTTAAAAACGGATTCCCCTCGCTCGCTAAATTAAAATAGAGAAACATTCGTTCGCTGGTTTTCTAATCTGTAAATTGGAAAGAAAGGTTCATTTATACATAGTAAATTATGTTTAAAAACTAAATTCTTGCTTCGCACGCAAGATTGCGGTTTTCAGTAATTATACATATTAAAAAGGGACATTTTAAAAAATTTTAAGTTTTGAGTTGCAACATTTGTTTACTCTTTAAGAGCTTTGAAACGATATACAACGTGATTTTTCACTTAACATTTTATTCCATTTTGTGCGATGTATTGGCGGAAAAAAATTGTTGATATGCGATCGAAAATTCTAAAGCTCTGACCCCTGGTTAGTTTTACAAGTATCATGTACAGTCTATCGTTTAGTTTGAAAATCCCCAAGGTCATAAGTATTTTGGGGATTGACCAATCAGAGAAGCCGCTGCCAACCTCTCACTTAAAAAGAGAAAAAAATCCCTACCACAATAACCGCTGTAGGGAAAAAACCTTCACTTTGTTTGTGGTTCTTCTTTTGATTACATCGTTTTGAAAACTACTTTCAAAGTAATCTTAACAATGATATGTACTTATCATAGATTAAGTACATTGTAAAAGATAAGATTTCTAAAAATGATAATAAAGTAAAGGTGAGGGCTCCCAGTTGGCTTTTGCCTTGAGCGGGCATTTTGTTTTGTTGTTGATAAAATGCCCTCATCAATTTTAAATTAATGTTTATACTGGAATTAAGTTGTAAACATTTTAGTTTCATTACCTGGACAATCCCTGGGTCCTTTGGAAAAGCCCAGAAAAGCTGTTCTGGGTCTAGTTTTGACATTTTCTGTGCTAAAGTGTTCTGGATAAAATTGATCTGGTTTTTCATAGTATTTAGTGCTCCTATGAACGTTACGTACACATACGAAAACGTTGGTCCCTTTAGGTACAACATAGTCACCTAGAAATCAGTAAACAGAGTATTTGCATAGATAAGGTGAGGTGTGATAAGTTTTAAGTATCATGACCTTTCTCGTAAATCCCGCTTGTCTAACGTTGAAAAAATCAGCTTACCTCCCAATTCGTTAGAGTGGAAAGTTTGGGGGGGGGGCGTTAAATTCCGGTCGGGCCTCTATATGAGATTAATGAGAAGGATAGAAAGTGGTACAAGAGTAGGAAGGCTAAGTTTTTAAGTTGCTCCTAGGGAAATCTTTTGGTACTTGAATCGCTACGGATCGGAACCTAACATGTTCTTCTTAGGATTAGACACAAAGTGACTGCTCTTGATGTCATATGGAACAGAATACAGCAAGGTGTGTTATATTGTACCTTGTGTATGTAACTCGTTACTATCGCTAACGTTGCTATGATCTACCACACCAGAATCTAGGAATCATTGTACATTTAATAGCAGAGGTCCCGGTATCGAATCCTGGATTATCCTTTCGGTCCACTATGGTTAGTTCCTGGGTCCACAAATATTATGTCTTTTGTTTATTATTTTATCATTTAATGTCATCTGTCAGTGTTGTCATGGTAATAAGTTTGTTATGACTTTAAAAATAAAAAGAAATACAGTTAGTTCTTGTTATACCATTAATGAAGACATTTTTTATTTACTTTAATGTAATTAATACATAATAAATCTGGCGACGAGGATTAAAACTTCGCACCATGGAACAACAACAGCTCAACTCTTTGATCGGAGCATTAACCAGCTTGGTTGCATCTCTACAACAAGCACCAGGTAATAATCAAAATACTTCTGTTAAAGAACAATTAAAAACTCAATCTATACAATTTGAAAAGTATGATGAAACTGTAGAGAGCTTTGAAAACTATATTTTACGTTTAGAAAACTATTTTAAACTTAAAGGTTTGACTAATAATAACAAAGATACAGATGAAGCTAAAGTTATGGTTTTAATAAATTGCCTTGGAGGTAAATATTTTCAACTGTTAACAAATCTCACATCACCGGATACACCGGATAGTAAAACATATGGAGAACTAACAAAACTCTTAAAAGACCATCTAGCTCCTAAAATCAACATATTAGCGCTACAACATAAGTTCCTATCTAGAAAGCAAAGACCGGATGAACAAATAAATCAATATGTTACCGAATTGAAAGAACTGATCAAACCATGTCAGTTCAAGGCTAAATGTGAACAGAAAGATTGCTCTGTTTCTATGATGAACCAACTCTTAAGAGCTCAGTTTATACGGGGGCTGCTCGATACAGACATACGTCAAGCTATTTTGCAGTGTGCAGAAATAGAATTTGAAAAAGCTCAGGAACTAGCGCTAGCTATCGAAAGCTCTAAAGTACAGAACTCAGAAACATTCAATGAGAACCCAAGTACAAGTAGAGATGTTTATAAGCTCTACCAAAATTCGAGATCTCGATCTAGGTCTAACTCTTCTCGTGCTACTTCTTGGACAACACAAAGCAGCCCTCAGCAATCGCCTAATCTGATTAGAAAATTAGGGTTGCACGGTCTCTGCTTACACTGCGGCCGGACTTCTCATCGTACTACAGACTGTCAAGTAAAGGACAAGCTGTACTGCTCTAGCTGTTCAAAACGCCGACATGTGACAAAAGTATGTATCACTACTCTTAAAAAACAGCTTAGTCGAAATGTGCGGAACATAGACCATGACTCCGACTCTGATACACCATCAGTCACCTCTGAAGATGACATTCATAATGTTATTGACATTTTTACAGAATCAATTTACACATAAAGTATGAACCAAAAATGATGATAGAAGTACAATTAAAGAGAAAAACTTTTCTTTTGAATGTGATACGGGTAGTCCTATAACTATTATTGGTAAGACAGATTTTGATAAGTTACAACTCAATACACCGTTAGAGCCAACTCCATTACAACTCAGATCGTACACAGGGCACATTTTTAAACCCTTAGGATACATAAAAGTCCCTATAACATTTAAGAATACACACATTACAGGAGACTTATACGTAGTACCTACAAATAGTAGTCCTATTATGGGCCGTAATTGGATAAGAGCTTTGAACATAAATATACAAGACATTTCACACATTAAGAAAACAAACATACAACAATCAAACACACAACCCACACATGCACCGTCATCAATTGAGCAAGTAATAAATGAATATGAAGATGTGTTTACACCAAAAGTTGGGAAGTTACCTGATTATCTCGGATCGTTACGCCTAAAGCAGGATGCGAAACCAGTTTATATCAAACCTAGGCCAGTCCCCTATGCATTAATTGAGAAAGTGGAGGAAGAACTCGATCGCTTAGAAGCTGAAAAAATAATTGAGAAGACAGATCAAGCAGAATGGGGAACTCCACTAGTAATAGTCCCAAAGAGTGATGGGAAATCAGTCCGCATTTGTGCCGATTACAAAACAACAGTTAACCCGCAACTTCATGATAATCGTTACCCAATACCAAAGATAGACGACATTTTTCCTAAAATGAGAAACGGAAAATTCTTCTGTACTTTAGATGTATATAAGGCCTACTTACATTTACAGATGGATGAAGACAGCTCAAAAATACAAGCCATATCGACACATCGAGGGTCATACCTTACTAAGAGACTATTTTTTGGTATTAAAACAGCACCAAATGAATTTCATCGGGTGATGGATCAGGTATTGGCAGGATTAGATGGTGTTGCCGCATACTTCGATGATATTATCGTGCAAGGCTCTACTAGAGAAGAGTGTATGAAACGATTACTACAAGTGTTACAGCGATTAAGAAAACACGATTTACACCTCAACAAAGACAAATGTAAATTTTTCCAGAAAAAAATAAAATATCTCGGACATATTATCTCAGAACATGGACTTGAAAAAGACGAAAGTAAGGTAAAAGCTGTACTCAAAGCACCTCAACCTCAAAATTCAGATCAAGTCAAACAGTTTCTTGGACTCGTTCTATATTACTCAAAATTTTTACCTGCGGCGTCTACATGGCTACATCCCTTAAACAAACTTTTACGGAAAGGAACTAAATTTATATGGTCAAATGAGTGTGAGAAAGCATTCAAAAAGCTAAAACAGAAATTGCAAGTAACAGAATACTAATGCCATTCACACCAGAGCTACCAGTTACACTTGCAACAGACGCTAGTCCTTTCGGAGTATCGGGAGTTCTGTCACATAAGTTACCTGGTGATGAACGACCCATTGCTTTTGCGTCTAGATCCTTGACTAAGGCGGAACAAAATTACAGCCAACTTGACAGGGAAGCTCTTGCCATATACTGGTCATTCAAAAAGTTTTTTCAATTTATTTATGGCAGAAAATTTACTCTTATCGTTGATAACAAACCCCTGTCCATGATATTTAACCCTAGCAAAAACTACCGGTCTTATCTGCAGGAAGAATGCTACGCTATGCTCAATTCATGTCTGGATTTGATTACACAATACAACATCGCAAATCTCATGAACATCAAAATGCTGATTATTTTTTTAGGAACCCGTTAAATATTAACAATAACACGTACACTTATAATGATGAGGATTACATTTTTCTAAAAGCACAAATAAATCATATTACCACAGACACAATAACATATAGACAAATAAAATTAGAAACAAGTAAGGACGCTAACTTATCAGACTTTAAACAAAAGTTACTAGATGGGACATTACGTGACCCTGAATGGACTTTACAAGACGGCATTATTTTTCGAAGTCACAGAGTAGTGATCCCACGCATACTACAACCAGCAATGTTGAAAGAACTTCATTCGACCCATATCGGAATTGTGAAAATGAAAGCTATCGCAAGAAGGTACTGCTACTGGAAGGGCATCGACAGTGATATAGAGGATCTAGTAAAAGTTGCTCTGCATGTAGTAAAGTGCAAAGAAATCCAACTAAAGCTCCTCTTCATCAATGGGAACCTCCAAGCAAAAACTGGCAAAGGATTCATATAGACTACGCTGGACCCTTCTTAGATCACCAGTTTCTTCTAATTGTTGACGCCAAATCTAAATGGCCAGAAATTTTTTGCATGAAACGATCACCAACATCCATTTCATCTATTCAGTACTTGAAGGAAACATTTAGCAGACTTGGTTTACCAGAAATACTAGTAAGTGACAATGCTTCAATATTTAAATCCGAAGAATTTAAGCAATTTTGCTATGAACACGGAATACAGCATAAAACAATAGCACCAGGACACCCTGCAACCAACGGTCAGGCTGAACGTTTTGTTCAAACTCTAAAGCAGAAATTAAAAGCAATGTCATTAGAACCAGGCACGTTACAAGAGAAATTACAACAATTTTATTTAAAACAGAACCACTCCTCTAGAGGACAACAAAACACCTGCAGAACATCTTTATGGACACAACTTACGAACTAAACTTGACTTAATCCAGCCTCCTGACACTAAACCCTCAGATGTACGACCTTCGAGTTTTAAGAAATCATTTAAAGTGGGGGAGAGAATTATGTCCCGAAACTATGCAGGATCTTCAAAGTGGCAGTTTGGTGTTATACTCAAAAAATTAGGTAACCTGCATTATATTGTTCAACTAGACAGTGGTTACCAGCTAAAAAGACACTATAACCAACTGCGAAGTTGCAGGGTTAGCCAGAAAACAGAAAACCCAAATATTGGTACGAAAAAAGTACATTTTAATCCCACAGTCACGTACCATGAACTTGAAACGCAATTGCGTAGACCAACTGACCAGTGTGACACCTCCCCAGAAAGTCCGTCTACTCCATCACCCAGACATCAGGTCCATCAACCTGGGAGACAGATGCAGAATGAACTCCAGGGATTAAGGCGCTCCACTAGAATCAGAAGACCTCCTGAGAGACTGATGTATTACCACTAGTTCAATCTCAACTAAGTGCCGGAGAATCTATTATGTCTTTTGTTTATTATTTTATCATTTAATGTCATCTGTCAGTGTTGTCATGGTAATAAGTTTGTTATGACTTTAAAAATAAAAAGAAATACAGTTAGTTCTTGTTATACCATTAATGAAGACATTTTTTATTTACTTTAATGTAATTAATACATAATAACAAATATAAATACTTTAATTTTTAAAGTAAATACAATGTTCCCGAAGGTGTATACTTAGATAGTAATACCCGATACAATACAAGTATCTTAAACTAGGCATAACAAGATTGGCCCACCATAAGAGTAAGCTTTCCTTCATCAGAAGCCAAGGAGCATACATTTGTGATATATTTTATATACTCTGAAAATTTAAATAATGTAGTAAGAATAAACTAAACTTATACAACAGTTATCTTCCTTGGAGAAGCCTCAGGAACCAAAATGTTAGGAATCCTTAGTTTATCATACTCGAGAGCTAATAAAGTTTACAATTTAAACCTCGTTAGCTTTAAAAGTTTATTTCTTTCTTTACGTATGAAGAACTGTAATACTGCCTCTGTGTAATAAGCTAATTATATTTTTTGTAGAGTTATGCATATTTTACTGGTAACTGGCTTGTTCGATCTCCATCGAAAGAGGGACATGTGAGTACTTATATCACACGCATAAAAAACCTAGAGACCGGGATAGAACCTAGATCGATTAGCCGCGAGGCTCATATCCTGATTATTACACAACCGAGTTTCTTGAAATGTCTCTTACCTATAGTTTTATCAAATCTCACATTGCAGTGTTGCACTCACCTACATCGATATCCATTCCAACACACCTGGCTATACAGGGAGGGGAACAATGTCTCAGCGACTCCTTGATAAGCATATCACAGTAGGTGAGGCGATCCAGATTGCTCTTGGACCAAACACCGTATGCTTGAGGAAAGAACTGGGCGAAATGCCAATCTTCCACTCCTGCACTGACGGGACTCTCCGGTACACAAGGTTCCGTCCTGTCTTGGTAAACGTCCATGACTTCCTGGTAAGCTAAGTCTTGGTACTCAGCATTCATTCCCAATTGATACAGCAGAAAACTCAGTGTAACTCCAGATGTGTCGGAACCCTTCATGTAAACACAATAGCAGATGCAATGAAATAATGTCATTTATTATGTTGTTACCCAATATTTTATTCCCATGGATTATAGGGACTATACTTATTAATATTACTCATAGGGACAAATGCTTGTCAATGCATTTTAAAGAACCAAATGAGTATCAATATCTACAACAATCCCCACTGTAGCTGATTACAGTAATCAAACATTTTCCATTTTATTACGGTGAGACAATGAAGTTTCCTTACTAAATTAAGACCTAAAAGGATTTTTGACAAGTTATTATGATGTAGTCAAGGAGCAAAGAAAATCCTTTTCTATTGATATTATTTTTCAAGTCTTATAGACAAAGGAATATCTCTACACAGCTCAATGAAGGAACATTATTGGTAAGACTAACAGATGCGGTGATGTCTATGACACCCAATGTGTATACAGTACAAAGTCTGCTCAATGTTCTCCCCTCGGAAACTAAACAGCCCAAAAAATGTCTCGATGCATTTAACAGAAAGTCTCTATATTTGCATGCCAATCTGAGGAGTCACTTTACATTTCTTACTGAGGAGATTCGTTTGGGTCTTTCTGAACATTTTGCTCATACGAGTTATAGCTTTATTGAGCTGTAAAATATTCCACTTAATACGAAACCAGCTTGGACTTACTCCTACGAAGAGATCAACCATGAACTTGCCAACGTCCCCAGGCTCAGATTTTTTCCCCATCTCCTGGAGCAATTCTTTAGAGATGACTGCGTACGACTTCCAGCCTAGATCATCTGCAACATTTATTTTTTGAGAAAAAGTCACACTTCATAAAAAGCTCTGCTTGTTTTAAAATAAAAAAAAAATATCGCCCTGAAATGTTGAACCATATGCCTTGTACCCAAAAAGTACACTTATTTAAAAAGTGACGAACTAGGTCTAATTTTGATAATTAAAATAATGTTATTCTATATAAAACAAATCGGGTACGGGGTACATTGGAACTTTTCCTCATTACATCAGATTCGCTACGCTCATCCTCCCTGCTCCGGACTCGCTTTGCTTGTCTTCATAAATACAGTTCGCCATATTTATACTGCAACATACCTTTGGATTCGCTTTGCTCGTCTTCAGATAGTAAATGCATCCGTATCATTCTAAGCAGTCATCCATAAAGCATTGACTACGCTCAATGCTCCTTAATTTTTATGATCCAACAAAATTCATGGATATACTTGGCGTATTAAAACGAAACTTAGTGTACTATTTATTAGGTAATAATATACACTTGTACCAAATTTTAACTTAATTGGACCATTTACCAATTTGTTTTAAAAAACGTACACTAGTAATTCAATAAAAATTGGACTAATGCTGATAATAAGATGAAACTTGACACATATGTTAGTCTTATACATAGTCATATGCGTGCCAAATTTTAATCCAATCGCATCATATTTCCGCATTTTATGATTTCTCAAAATTTTTGCTGCTTCATCATTTCAGGTTAATGAGGTTATAAAAAAATTATTTTCCGAATAGCACAACTGCAGCAGTAGACTGATTTTTGTACTAAATTCGAACTCTAGCATAAATACACTGGGCGCTATGATGATAATAGACACACACACACAGACAACTTTGCGAAAACCACTCAGGAGGCCTTAAAAACGCCTGAAACGGATAATTCAGGTTTCATTCCGGTTTCGAATTTTTTGCAAACACGATACTTTTCCTATATACCTACGGTATAAATAAGAAAAAAGGAAAAAGGTCCTGCTTTTAGAGAAATTGATATTTGTGATGAAATGTTCTAAAATAAATATTTTCCCCTTCCCTCTCAATAAATGAAATAATAGTTATTTATGCACCAAGGGAGTAAAGAATGCTAGTATTTCCCTGAGCAGTTAGTTGGTTCCTAAGGCGTAAGCCGAGGGAACCTAAGTATTTAATTCCCGAGGCAAAGCCGAGAGAATTATGACTATTAACTCCCGAGGCGAAGCCGAGGAAGGTAATTCCGAGGGGGAAAATAGCATTTTATTCTTAAGGTGCATACTAAATTTTATCTCCAGACGTTGATTTTATTTTAGCATGTTTTGTTGTATTTTATTCTGTTTTTTTTTTTGGTCGGACCCCCTTATAAATTTAGGGGGGCTGCCACCAAAAAACATTTTTTTGCTCCAGACATTATTTACCTGACATTATTTAACTTCTATTGACCTGAAACGGATTTTGAGCCAATAAAAAAAATTTTTGTTCGGCTCCCTCCTATAAATTTTTGCGGTGCTGCCCCCAAAAAAATAAATTATTGCTCCATACAACTTCTTTTGAACTGAAACGGATTTTGAGCCAATAAAACAATTTCTTTTTGGTCGGGTCCCTCTTATAAATTTTGGGGGTGCCACCCCCTTGGAAAATTACAAAAAATTGATTGGTCACCTGTATAAATTTAAAGAATACCACTCCCCTAAAAAATTGGTATAATTGGCTCTAATAACCCGGAAACACTTTTCACTCCCAAGGGAGAAAAAGTTACTTTTTACTCCCTTGGGAGTAAAAAGTAACTTTTTCTCCCTTGGAGCGAAAAGTGCTTCTTTACTCTCTAAAAACTAGTTAATAAACTTTACATTATACACCGTCTGGAGATAATAGTTATTTATGCACCAAGGGAGTAAAGAATGTCATTATTCCCCTGAGCATTATGTTGGTTCCTAAGGCGAAAGCCGAGGGAATCAAAGGATTTAAATCCTGAGGCGAAGCCGAGGATTTAGTTGTTTAACTCCTGAGGCGAAGCCGAGGGAGTTATAGCTAAATTATTGCGAGGGAATAATGGCATTTTACTCCCAAGGTGCATACAAGATTTTATCTCCAGACGTCAACATTGAAAATAAAGTAAGAATGTCTTTTTTCATTTCTTTTTTCAGGATTTTTTAACTGAAAATGATCTTACCTTTATTATAAGAAACTCGTCGTTTGGTGAATTATGCAAAAAGTCTTCAACTTGGTTCATAGTAAAAACATTCGCTTTCTTTGCAACATAACCTTCGTTTTTTTCTTTGTAATAATGCTATTAGTGATGCATAGCTTTTGATATTTAAAAATTTTCTCTCACAAGCAAAGATGATTTGGTCATTGAATGCAGTGACCGCCAGACTTGACGCCTGTTTTGTTTTTTTTTCATTCATTATTAAAATAACAAGCAATGCATTTTTCACTTACTTGTTGTAAATATGATCATGAAACACCAACTTTAAAATTGTTACATGTTGTCATATAACTTCGTGGTAACAAGTTTTCTTTTACCAATTTCGCTTCAATAGCAATGTCAGGAGGTGTATTGTTAAAAAGTTCGTCAATATCGCACACAATATTATCTGACATAATTGAAATATTAGAGCAGTTATAAGTAATATTTTAATCTAATTATTAAATTTAAGACTGGTTAAACAGTTAAAGCTATGGTTTTAAACTAAAAAAAAACTTTGATTTAATGATATTTTGTCGAAAAAAAAAAAACATGGCATGCAAATCTTAAAATTATTTTAAAAAATCAGGATAGCAACTTAATTTTTTTACTTTTAAATAAAGAACTAGTTTTATTTTTTTAAATTATTTATTCTTTATTATTATTAGCATTAACTAGTTCTACTAAAATGATTGTTAATGTTATATTATTTTTTTTATACATCTTATTTCTTGTATATCTTCTTGTTTAAGGTATCTTAGTTTCAAAATAAAATAATTATTATACTATTCAGTTTGTCGATTATTAAGTTTAAGTTGGCAACTATTACTTTTTACTCCCAAGGGAGTAAAAAGTACTTTTTACTCCCTTGGGAGTGAAAAGTTATTCTTTACTCTCTTAAATCTAGTCATTAAATTTCGTATTATATACCGTCTGGAGATAAAATAAATGATTGGCCCCCTACTAAAGATAATAGAGTAATAACATTTGTAATGAAATTTATATTTATACATTTCATCAGCATTCACAGTTTATAAGGTATTTACCAGAGACTATTAAGTAAGTTCTAAGTACTCCGTGGTATTTACCATATAAACTGTGAATGCTAATTTTTTTTTTCATTGCAAAACTTGTTTCATTATTGCAAATGAATACGTTTATAAAGCAAAACATTTTTCTGAAACATCATTTTTAGCCAACACTACTTCAGGTGAGTTTCAAAAAAAAATTATACTTATGAAGTTCGGTACAAATTGTTGAATTAAAATTAACTGAAGAGATGCTGATTTTTACCATGTCTGCATGAGATGCTCATGATTATCTTATGATTTATAATGTTAGTCATTTCTGAAGGAGCTAAAAATGTTAGAAGTTATTGACCTATAAATAAATAAATATTTGAGAGATCAAAATTGAAGCAAAGACAATTCAACAAAAAAGGAAATACTTACTTCCTGTCTGATCGACGTATCTCTGAAACTTCTCACTCACAACTGGTATCTGAAATTTTATTGTCTCATTATTATAGGAAACGAGAAACCGGCTTGACATATTGGCAATACATATTCTATTATATTATCTTATCTATTATCTAGGAACCTATTTATTTACCTTTTTGTAGTCAGACCGAGTTAATTTTTATTAATGTTTAATAATTTTATTCTTTGTTAGCCTTTTTTAAAATGTTGTATGATGTGTGTGTTTTTTCTAATTTTAGTTGATTGTGATATGTATAGTTCTTAAGATTTATGTTTTAAAGCCTGAAGATGGCCACAGAGATGGCTGAAATATGTAGCTACCATTAAGTGATATGTTTTTTATAGTGATATAGAACTATAAGTCATTTTATTTTAGTTATTAAAAATAACAATTTTAGGATTAAAAATAAATAATAATTTTAGTGCTAATAAGATCTGTTAAAAAATGTAAGCATAATGGCTAAAATATTCAAATTTAAAAACAACAACTTCCGACTTTGGATCTAAGCTTTTAAGAACCAGGTCCTAAAACACCTAAAACAGATAATTTAGGTAAAATCCCAGTTTCTAATTTTTCACCAACACAATACTTTTCCATCATTCCTGCAGAATAATTAGGAAAAGGAAAAAATCAGCAGTATTATAGCTATAGTTATTATTTTATATTAAAACCTTGGTTTGGAGGAGAATTTGCCGGGTGTGAAATCCTATACAAAACACCTACCTGGAGCAAACACTTATTTCTGCATGTAGACACAAGTGAGACCTTGGTATGGAGGAGGATTTAAAAGTTTTGCTGGAGCTAAAACTTATTCCTGCATGTAGACGCAATTGATACCATGGAATGTAGGAGGATTTGAGAATTTTAGGAGATGTAAATGAACATTCCTACATGTTAACTCAAGTTAATTCATCATCTACATTGAGTCTGTCACCACTAAATCATTAAACCTAACCTACATGCATGGTTATAACCGCGAAAACCTACGTAATTTGCATGACATTATTTTATTACATTATTATTTTTTGTATGTGTTGTACCTTGGCAAGGAAGTCCTTGTACTTGTTTAAGCATTCTGAGACTTCCTGGTAGAGCTTACTTCTATAGAATATAAAGTTGGGGTGGAGCCAAGGCTTTAAAATCCTCTCGAACACCAGCTCTGAGCCCCTGGACAAAACAGAACATCCTCAGTTCAACTGAAGTATCAGCTACTCTTAATACTTACTGTTGGATCAATATTAAGGACCGGTTTGTGCCCGACTATACCTTACAAAGCTTCAGGAGGCTCATCCTTTCCATTTTTACCAGAAGAGAATAACCTATCCACCTATTTGTAGCAACCAGGATACTCCCCTACAGGAAATATTAAAATGAAACCCCCCTCTACTCCGCAGTGCGGTGAAAAAAAGTAGCTTCGTAATAGTAAAATTGTGCCCCTTGCAAAAATAAAACTTGTGAAAATCAAATTGTTACCCTAAAAAAGTTCTAGTGATGTATTGTGCATCACACAAAATTATCTTATGCATACAAAAGAAATGAATGAATAAATGAAATGATAAGGGTACGAAATAATCAGGCACTTTACCCTATATACCCTTGCAAACACTACCTCTAATGGTGATTCACTTTTTTGGCACGCCGCCAAGGAGAAGAAGCTGATGATTGCCTCTCAATGTAAATAGGGCCCTTAACTATTGCCAACCTAGCAACTTCACTTTGAAACGCCTATGACAGTCTCCGCCCAATACGGACATGACTTGGCGGGACAGAAAAGATGATTTCCCTACTTTTTTGGACCAAAGACTTGGCGGGGAGTATTTTACCACATAAGTGGTTTTTGGTAAGATTTCATGACTTTTTGTACGGCTCTTGTTTTATGAAAAACCAGAAGTAAACATGCTGCGTGAAGTAGATAAGAGTGTCAAGGTATTGTATATACCTTGAGAGGTATTGTGTATACACACTCAAGCTTTGTTTTCTGCTGCGCGTACAACATAGGATTTAAAAATTTGGGATTTATTGATATAGGAATGTTAAAAAGACATCAGAAAAAATCCAAAAGTACTCAAACACCAAAAACCATCCATTACTAAAGAGTGCAGATGGGTCAATTTATATAAAAGTAGCGTTCGCTAGCTTAGTTTCTAGCTCCGTGTTTAGCACAGGAATGTCGAATTTGAGATTTTATGAGGTAGGAATACACACGAGCATAAGATAAATCTAAAAAGTCCTCACACATCAAAATCCGTTCAATAGTTAAGGCAGTAGATGCGTCAATGTAAGAATAAGAAATCGTAAAAAATGTCATTTTCAAACCTCTTTTTCTCCACTTCTGTTTGGCCGAATTGGATGATTTTTTTTTATGTTTGATCTACAAGGCACGCCCTTTAAAAATGTTATAATATTATTTATTTACCTATAGCCGTTTTTACGCTACAGACCCTCAAAACCATTATTTTATTACGTACAGTATAATATACACTGGCAGCTTAAGTAGATTTTTGACTTTTTTTTACTGACTAAGCGGGGTATTTTTGCTTTTCTTCTTGACTTGGCGGGGCGGAACGCTGCTGCGTTCCTAAATAGTATCCTATATCCTATTTTCCACAATTACCAAAAGTAGTAACAAAATTACCTTATTTGGGAAATGCCTAGTCACCAAAGTGATAATAGTAAATTCAAACCGGGGGTAGAGGTAAGTATGGAAAGTCTAGAACCTTGTCTTCCTCCTATTTGTAAGGATTTACATGATTGACATTTGAAACCTAAATTTTTGGAGATAACCCTCTACCGCCTGTGAAGAAGCTCTGAAATAAACCGAGACATAACATGCTGCTTGATACATTCCTATATGTCTGCCACAATTATATTTGGTCATTGTTCTGCAAAACTTGCTTGTATCAAATTGTTTGTTTTATAGAGTCAACTACTCTAGAGTTACTACTCTAGAGTCTACTACTAGGCTATCGAGCCATTAACTTCATGCCATCGAATGTCGAATGATGCAACACAACAGCTGCTAGATGTCTTTCGAACTATTATGTTAATGTCAAATGTAACCATTATAATAGGCTATTTGAACACGAAGTCAGTTTTAGGTTTGCAGTATGAAACAACACTATCCCTGCATAGCTTGGTTGGGAAAAGTTGTATACCTGGATACTTCGTCTGCTACGCTGTCTTTCTCCTTACTCTGTTGATTGGTATTGACTCCCAGATGAGTACCTGAAACACGTCAACCAAAGGTTTCAAACTCTCTTTTTAAAATCCAATTAAATTACTAGTTAATCATAAACCCCAATTCATAATTAAGATCCCTTACAATCTTTCCTAAACACTAACAAGTTCCACAGTTCATTGGGGCATTAAGTACAAACTCACTTTTAGTTGGTAGAACACTATTAAGTAGAGCCAAATATTGTACAGTACACAAAGTATTATTCTGTTTAAGACTTATTGATATATTTCGTTACACCAATTCATCGTGGATCCTTTATCATTTAGATATAACACTTCTCTTATTTACTTCTCCTGCTGTATTTAATTTACCATATTCATATTTATTACTTAATCTCATTTATAACGAAGATATATAGGAAAAGTGTTATGTTATGTTTGGAAAAAATCCCATGCTGGGATTTCACCTGAATCAGCCGCTTCAGGTGTTTAGTAAGAACTGTTAGATTATTATGCTACACATGTAGCATCTGGTTCTAATCCTACTATGATTCAAATAATATTTCTTTGTACAAGCAGTATATACAGACATATACACACACATACAGAGAGACAACTTCGTGAAAACTACTTAGGAGGTCTTAGAACACCAAAAACGGATAATTCCGGTGACATCCCGGTTACGGATTAATGCAACACATTACTATTTCTACATACCTACGGTATAAATAAGGAAAAGTAACAGTAGTCTTACCTTTGCTTCACAAATATCATTCTTGCTTCTGGATAAATTATCTGTCAATATATTTGTTAGATGTAATGCACAAAGCATACCAAGTGTCGCCGAATCTAGTAAGGCTGACACTTTCCTGACTGGGACTCGAACTACAGCCGGAAACAGCATTGAGCATTGAGTAGCTGTCAGGATGTCAAACAAACCAGTCAGGCATTCTATACTCTGGCGGGTTAATACCATAGATCATCTGTACTGTTAGAATGTAAACATATACGCTAAAGTGCAAGTGTATTGTATAGTTATACCATGATTCTCAGATCATAAATAAATTGTGTTTATCTATTAATTTTAAGCAAACTTACATGAAACTACATCAAAGAAGTACCGAACCACCAGAGGGAGGATGTTCTGGTAATCGTCGAGTAATCCTGTATCAGGTAGTTTGCTCATGAATACCTGGACCTGGTAGTTCATCTGGTCTATGAAGTGAGGAAAAAATTTCGGTCTGAACATTGCATTGAATGGTTTCCTAATGTTTCTCCACTCGTGTGCTATATATATAATTATATTATTAATAAACTATATATTATAAATTTATAAATAATGGTATAAATAGTGGGTATGTGCGAGTATTTAAACCAGATAATTTTTTTGCAAGTACTCTATCTCGCACAAGGATTGGCATTTTTAAAATTAAACTTGGTACAAAAATTAACCTTGGGGAGAACAAGAATTATTTTGAAAACCAGGTTGTTAGGGGACTAAATCGAATAAAGCAGGTTCTGGAGTAGATAAAATTACCCAAATTATTCAAAGCTAGGGTTCCAAGGTTCATATCTTGGTAGTGGCAATAATTTTTATCGTCATATTTACGCTTCATAAGTTTATAATTTAAAAAATAATCTGGCCTGTTTGCCTGCAAGCTGGAGGAATTTTCTAAACAAATTTTTTCGTCATTCAGAACCTCTGAAATGGTTTTTGGTCACATTCCCTTAAGTTACTACTGCTGCTAGTACAGGTTAACCACTGCCTAGTCATTATACTTACTGGGTGCAGAGAACAGTCCATTCATTAGTATTTCAAAAAACCTGTTAACGTAAGATTTTTCCACTGCGTCAGAGCTGTTCAGGATTTTCTAGAAAAATAAAAAATAAAGCCTCTGAACAAGCTATTAAATCACATTGGTTTTCTAGGGCTGTTTCTTTAATGCTGAATAGTGAAATACTTGTGAAGACGTCAAAATGAAGTGTTGGAGACATCACCAATTTCTATTTTTTGGTAGCGAAGGACTCACTGATCAACAATTATATCATACATATATAATATATATATATATATATATATATATATATAATATATATATATAATATATATATATATATATATACATATTATACATGTATGGTATGTATGTTATGTATATATATAATATATATATATATATATATATATATAATATATATATATATAATATATATATATATATATATTATATATATATATATATTATATAATATATTAAATATAACGGATATATTAATCCGTTCAAAAGATGTGTTTTACAAGAAAGTGTCTAGGAATACATAGTGAGTAAATAAAGAAAAACTTCCACTTAAGCCGAACTTTATTTAATCTGTTACTTTATTTATTGAGAACATAAAACAAATTAGAAATACATGAGTAACACAGTAAAATACGAATACAACAACATTAGAGACAATATAAATCATAAAACAAAAAATATGAGAAAGAAATTAGCTCATGAAACAGTAGTCAAAAATCGGGTTCGGAGTACCTTGGAACTTTTTCTTATTACATAGGAATCGTTACGCTCATCTTTCCTGCGCAACAAGGGTTGAAACTTGTTGTGCTAGAAAGGGGTGTAGTTGTGCTAATCCGGAAAATTTTTATGACGTCATTAATCTGGAATAATGACTCAGCAAAATTTTTAAAGTTGCGATTTGTTTGAGATTTAGGACGCATGTAGTAATACATAAGTCAAACATATGTGCTTTTAAGTCAAACTTATGAAACATAAGTTTCGTCTTATTATCAGCATTAGTTAGAAATTATCGAAGAACATGTATATGTTTTTAAAAATTGTCAAAAATCGAAAAATAGTCTAATTAAGGTAAAATTAATAAAATACCATTATGTAATCAATAAGTGAAGAAGTTTCATTTTAATACCACAAGTATATCCATGATCTTTGTAGTACCATGAAAGTTAAGAAACATCGAGCGTGGTCAGTGCCTGGATGGGTTACTGCTACGGATGAAACTGATTTATTTACGAACGAAGAGAGTCTACAGACGTTTTGCAGTATAATTGTAATTTAATTAATTGTAAAATTTAACGACTTGTACATTCTGAGGACGACGAAGTGAGTCCGAAGTGACGAGAAAAAGTTCCGAGGTAGCCCGTACCCGATTATGGAGCTGGAGTGTTCAGGTTTAGACCCGAGCGAATGTTGGGTAAATGGTCGAGTTCTTCCTCATAAACATATTTCATGCTGAGTTTTCGAATTATGCGCTAATATCTGATTGTAACACATATCTCTTTTAGGCTATTTTAAGTTTGCTTTGCGTAAAAACTCAGTTTACTGTATTATTGAGTTGTGTTAGGGCATATCATTCGAAAATCAAAGCGAAGTTTTATTGATCAGACGATACCGCATAAACCAAAACATTAAGCATAACATGGGTTGCTGAGTAAGTAAATGCGTTCGGGTTGCGGATCTCTACGCCAGGATCTACCACTACGAGTAGATTATGTGAGCCGAGAGCCTGACCAACAAGTTAAATATCTTAAAAACATTCTTCCTTACATATGAACATGCAAAGTCATCGAGTACAGAACTTAATTAGCGATAATTCCGAGTAATGCCTAAATCGCTATAGTAAATTGTATAGTTATATTGCTTCTATGCTTAATATATTATAAATACATCATCTTTGGTTTTGTTATTATTTTATGTAAGCAAAACACTTCTCAACCACCTTGGCTTTATATCGACCTCTCACTTCACATTTTTCTCCGGAAACAAGTATTTATTTATGTGTGTGGGGCGCTGAAAACCGGCCTGAAGTCGATAAACCACTGTAACTGACCAAAAAGTAAAAAAATGGAGGTAAACAAACGGAACGCTACGTGACGCCGGCTCCTCGGGCCGCTTCGTCAAATTATTTTTGTTTAGTATTATACATCGATACATGAAATTTTGCCATGTATCTAGCTAATTTGCATAGCCTCGCCTCACGGACCTAGTCTGCAGACCCGTGGAGCTTGCATTGGTTCATGTAGTTGTATATAATTATATAACAGTACATACCTACAACACACACTATATAGTCCAAAAAAATATTTTTTTTACTTATTGGTGATGACGTCATAATAAAGTTTTTGCCAATACTTAAAATGATCCGATTGAGATGAAACCGGTTCCAATCCTTTCAGAATACCTGCGGTCATAAGAAGCCACTTTAAGGTCCACACGCTTTGAAATTTATCACATAAATTTTAGAATACAAAAGTTACAACTAAACTTTAGATAACTAACTTTTTATTCATTGAATTAAAATGCAAATGTTTGTCGGTACTTATTAGTTTACAAAGTAATAATAATTTTTTGTTCATTTGCACATAATTCCCACCCGAGTTCAATAACTCCATTGTTTGCGTGTAAGTCCTAATCTGAAGATCGCAATATATTTTAAAATAATTAAATTTGTTGAATGATACAGATTTGATTAAAAATATTAATAAAAAAGCATTTAGAGTTGTAAAAAATATAATATATATATAATATATATATTATATATATATATATATATATATATATATATATATAAGTAAAATTAATAATAATTGTTAAACGGTATTTATTTAATTATAGTCAAAAGTTCAATGACAGTAGTAGTCCCTGAAAATTCAAAGGAAAGATTACTTGCTTTGACAAAACAACTCTTTAATGGCTTTATTTCTAGACTTATCGGAAGCTATTGAAAAAATTGAACTTGGTGTTTTGTTAAACAGTTTTGGTGCAACGTACAGAAAGCAATTCTGAAATAGTTGTTAACTCATTTTGTCTGTATTTTCCAAAGGAAATGCGCTAAAAACCTTTAAAGATGACTGACTAAGCTTAAAGATAAGTAACTAAGCTTTAAACTAGTGCAAATAATAGTGCGTACTTCTAATTTTAGAGGCATAGTTTTGTGTAACCAACTGGATAGTTATGCGCATTTCCTTTGGAAAGTACAGACAAAATAAGTTACGAGCAGTGCTTGACAATTGAGTAACTGCTTAGGTTCTAAAGCATGAACCGGAACCACGCAATGGGCATGGTTCTTGCATAAGCAAGAAATGGGTTGTTTAGCACGGAAACACGCATTCTAAATGAAATTCGCCCGACAGCGGACCACCGCGCCGAAATTATTTATTTAGTAGATGTAAACTTATATAATAATAGTAAAAAACTATAAAAAAATTATCAGGCGACCCGATAACTCCACGAGGACTTGGTGGATTGTCAGGACTTAGGTTTTAAACAAAATTATTTTATATTCCTAAATAAGATCTATGAAGGTAAAGGCCTTGCTATAGGTTCTCCACTTTCTCCATTGGGTGCAGAAATGTATATGCATGTCTTTTACAAAAACTACGTGGATAATCCTAGAAATAAGTTTTTGAAACGTATACGTTTTTGGAGACGGTATAGACGACATTTTTTGCGTATGGGATGGTATTCTAGATGAATTAGAAACGTTCACTTCATATCTTAATAGCCGTTTAAAAAATATTAAGTTTATTAAGGAAACTGAAACGTCCGAGTCTATCAACTACCTAGATTAATATAAAACGAGTTGATAGGGTTTTGTCTTTTAAAGTTTTTCGAAAACCTACTGCAACTGACGTAGTCATACCAGCAGACTCTAATCACTCGTGGCAGCATAAACTTGCGGCGTTTCATTCTCTTATACAAAGGCTTGAAACATTTCCACAAGACCAAGACGTTTATGAAGAGGAGTATAGGATCATTAATCATATAGCTGAAGTCAATGGTTACCATACCCTAAGAGCTTAATATCTAAATTAGTCCAAAGAGGGAATGAATAGTTAAGAATAAGATTAACGCCAATACTGAACAGTTGGCTGAACAACCAATAAAATGGTGTGTACTTCCCTTTATTAGTGCCGTAAGTAATAAAGTAGCTAACGTCATAAAAAGTGAGGTACGTGTAGCGTTCAAAAGTGAGGGTACTTTAAAAAACTTAATATCTAAGGTCAAAGACCCTATTCCTTGTGCTGAACGTAATGGTGTTTATAGAATACGCTGCGGTACTTGTCAGTGCACCTATACAGGTCAAACAGGTCGCTCTTTCTCAACCCGTTTGGCAGAGCATAAATCTAGCTCAAGGAATACCCGGTTTTATAAACATATGAGAGATGAAAACCATTTTAATGGACCCCACGAAGTTGCTACTTTATGGCACTAAAATAAAGGACTGAGGCTTGACGTTCTCGAGGCATACGAAATTCTCAAAGATATTGAGAATGGTACCTCCTCTATTAATGTAAAAGAAGAAGAAGGCTATAGCACTGAGATATTGGCTTCAAGAGAGGAGAGTACAGCCTAACTGTGAAGGTATCCCTCGTTTGTCAGTGCGCTATAAAGATTGGAAAGTGATCGTTACTAACGATTGTTCTTAGCACTCCAAAGAATGGTACGTGTTTCTGTCTTCTCGCCGATTTATTTATTTTAGTTTTGTTATTGTTTTGTATATTTCTTTTAGCTTTATGTTAGACTTTTTGTATTTTTAGTTATTTAAGTTTCTTGTATTTTCTTGGCTTTTTATAGACTGATGGTGGCCGGATGCGGCAGAAAGTTAACTCTCTAATAAATTTATTAATATACTTTTTAGTGGAGAGACTATTTACTTACCTATAAAAATTATCATTCCAACCAGGATTGTTGTTAAGCACGGAAACACGCATCCAAAGGGAATTCGCCCGACGTGCGAACCACCGCGCCAGAATTTTATTTATCTTAGGCAGTTTGTAATTGCTTGCTGTTATATTAATTGCTTGTTGTAGTTGTTCTAGTACTGGAATACTCAATTTTAACAAAAGAGTTGCTTCTATCTAAAAATTCTCTTAGAACCCTGAAAATAATTAGAGTTTTTATGGAAGAACTTTTAATTTTTGGAAGAGAGGAAAGGAGGATTGTCATTTATTTGTTACTGTTTGTGATGAGTCTGATAGCTTACATACAGATAGACGACTTTGAAAAAAACAACTTAAGAGGCCTTAAAACACCTGTAACAGATAATTCTGGTTTTATCCCGATTTCGGATTTTTTTGCAAACACAATAATTTTCCTATATACATACAGTATAAATTTAAAATTAAAATGAGTGTTAGGAATGCTGACAGGGAGACAGCAGGTAATAACTCCATTGTCCGTGAAATTGAAAGGTTCCCTCACGAGTTCCGTCGTACATCATAAGTAATAACTAACTCCTGAGATAAATAAATCAAGTAACCCAAGGATAGTCATTATGATAATTATAATTATTATATAATACAAGTTGGTATTGTAATTAATTATAATTATTGAGAAACACTACATAGTATGAGCCGCAAGATAATGTATTGCAGGGTTCTGGTTTAGGCCCGGTCTTATTGTAATTATTCTACGCCCTCGACAAAGTTTTGTAAGCACGCCATCTCATGAACGAAATTATATTTTTAAATTAAACTTGGTAACAAAAATCAACCTCGGAGTAAATACAAACCAATAATAAACCCCAGGTTGTTTTGACGTTATAAATCCAGTGTCCTGAGGCAGCTAAGTTTTAAAAAAATCGGTAAAATTTTACTATACGTTATAATACGTGCATATATATGTATGTGTATATATATATATATATATATATATATATATATATATATATATATATATATATATATATATATATATATATATATAATATATATATATATATATTATTATTATTATTGAGGAATGGGGTTGGAGTCGAGGATAGACCCCATTTGCACTGCGACTAGAAGTCTATTGTACAATCCCTTAATTGGTCCAGGTCAGAATAATCCTTTTCCCGGACTAGGTCTAGGATCTTTTTGACCAGTGATTCATTGGTAGAGTCAAACTTAGTGAGAATGCTGCTACCAAAGTTGGTGAACCTTTGAAAGGCTAGGGCTTCACATTTCAGAAGTATGTGAGAGGCAGTTTCGGTTTCCGATTCACAAAGCCTACACACTGGATTATCTTTAAAGATACCAATGGTATGGAGGTGTTTTCGGAGGTGACAGTGACCAGTCAGTAGTCCAGTTACTGTTCTGAGGTCCCTTCTGCTTAGACTGAGGAGGTCCTCAGTTATTTTGGGACTGGGTCCTTTTAGCATAAGTTTGCTGTGTCTCATGCCGGAGGATTTGTTCCAGTGGTGTAGGTGATTGGTTAAGAGCCAATCTTTGATTACACCTTTGGCTATAGCTTTGGGTATGGCTACTATGGGTTCAGGGCCCACAGGAGTGGTTTCAGACCCCTTTTTAGCAAGGGTATCTGCTTGCTCATTACCTTCAATTCCCTTATGGCCGGGCACCCATCTGATTGCTACATCATTGTTGAGTGACAGGGTCAAAAGGTTTTGTAAGCACTCCCAGACAAGCTTGGAGTTGACTTTGTATGAACCAAGAGCTTTGATGGCAGCTTGGCTGTCAGTAAAAATATTTATAGAAGTCTGATTTGGGTTCTTCTTGATATTTTCTATTAGACAGGCATTAATTGCAAAAATTTCTGCCTGAAACACTGTGGCATACTTTCCTAAAGGAAATGAGGTTTTGAAGTTTGCATGTGCCTCATATATGCCACTCCCAGAGCCACAATCCATCTTAGATCCATCTGTATACCATACAGTGTCACCAGGGGATTGAGGTGGTTCCCCATCGAAACTATCACAGCTAAGTGTGAAGGGTTTTTCATAGGAGTAGAGGGTGGTCATGTAGTCAGAGTTCATAGATAATATGGAACTCTGGATTACATCTACTATTTTGGAATGACCTCTAATGGTAGGGGTCTTCCAGTTTCCACTGTTCTGGAGTCTGTAAGCCGCCAACCTAGCCTCACTCTTTATGATAAGATCAAGGGGCGGAAGGCTCAGCATGACTTCTAGAGCAGTGGTTGGTGCTGAGTTCATGGACCCTGTAATGGATAGACAGGCTAAGCGCTGAACTGAGTTCAGTTTGGTAATTGCGGTGGTTTGATTGACTTTGGGCCACCACACAAGGGCACAGTAGGTAATAATGGGTCTGACCACCATTAAGTAAAGCCATCGCAATACTTGAGGTTTAAGTCCCCAGGTTTTACCTACAGCTCTACGTACTGTCATTAAAGTCAGTTTGGCTTTGTTGATTATTTTATCCAGCTGTTGATTCCAACTTAGCCTCTTGTCAAGGATTACTCCGAGATATTTGACCTGGTCAGATAGCTGTAGTTGTTCACCAAACAGTATGGGGGGCCTCACAGTGTGAGGTTTTGTTTGTTTGGTGAAAATTACTAGTGCAGTTTTGACAGGATTGATTGAAAGTTTGACCTGTTTGCACCAGTTCTCAATCAGCCTTATCGGTGTTTGAATTACCTCTAGGGCTGTATTAATGAATTGCCAGGAATAAGGATGACTATGTCATCAGCGTACCCTATGGCAAAGAAACCTTTGCTGTTAAGATAGCAGAGTATGCCGTCCACCACAAGGCTCCACAGTAGAGGAGATAAGACTCCACCCTGCGGGCATCCCCTGGTGACTCGGGCTTCAGCCGTCTCTCCAGCCACGGAAGCTATAACATTTCTGCTGAGAAGCATAGTGGCTATCCATCTACAGACAGATTCTTCAACACCACGCTCTCTCAGAGAGGAGAGTATAGTTTGGAAAGATGTGTTATCAAATGCTCCTTCAATATCAAGAAAGGCACCAACAACACATCCTTTGCTTTCAAAAGCAGCTTCAATCTTATTAACAACAAGATGTAATGCGCTTTCGCAAGATTTGCCAGCTTGATAAGCAAACTGATATTTATGCAGCGGCTTAGTAATCAGCACTGTTTCACGAATGTGTCTGTCAATAATCTTCTCCATTGTTTTGAGAGAAAAGATGACAGACATATTGGTCTATAAGCCTTACCCTCTGTGTATGAAAACGTCCAGGTTTGGGTATAAAAGTAACCTTGGCAGATTTCCAGACTTCAGGAATATGATTTAGAGCTATACTTGCTCTGAAAATGCTGCAAAGTAGAGGAGCCAGAGTGTCCAGACCCTGCTGTAACAGGGCTGGGTAAATACTGTCCGGCCCAGGAGACTTGTAAGGTTTAAATGAGTTTACTGCCCATTTGACCTTGTTAAGTGTTATAATTGAATTAGCAACAGCCCAGTCAGGAGCTTTATCTGTAAAAGAGAAGCCCTGATTGGTCTCTGTTTGAAATATATATATATATATATATTATATATATATATATATATATATATATATATATATATATATATATATATATATATATTTTGCTACTTTCGTGTACTGGTTTTAGGTAAAGAGTATCTCAATAGAAACTTACTTGGATTGTGTTTAGGTTCACCGGAATGAGGAAGGGAATGTTCATGACCCAGAATCGAGTGTCTGTCTCTAAGTGGTCCGTCTCTTCGGATATCACATTGAAAATTTCTACAACAAATACATAATAAGCATTAGATCGGGTGACACAGGTGTGCCCACCTTCAAACCATGATGCCAGCATATTTTCATATTTAGCTGCTTGTTTTTAATGCAAATTATTTTATTGCGTATAGTAATTACTGACAAGACAATTATTTACGAACAACTTACTTTCAATTCGGACATTACTTTTTGGGGTACTCAAACCAGCACTTGACAAAAAACGAAAACGGGAAAACTATGACATCAGTACACATCATAATAAAAGACACAAAGCATCATAACGTCAGATGACTCACACGCACACCTGACTTCTCAGGGTCACGCCCTTGATTCAGTACACATTCCCTTTATAAACCCTCTTCTACTTCCTCCCTTATCTTCAGAGGGCTCGTCGTGCTCATTGAGACTAGAAGTTAATCACTGATATAACTTTATTAGTTGAGAGCTCGATTGTTGTCCCGCCTGCTGATGATGGCGTTATGCCCAAACCTTTCCAGGGATATTCATATCCAACAGCATGTATCGACGGTAGCTGATTCTTCGATTTAACGTACATACCAACTCAACCTATTTTATAACTAGCAATGTTAATTGTTGTTAATTAAATACAATTAATTAACAACAGGATCGCTTCGCTCTCAAAATGGGATGGATAAATAATTTAATAAATAAATAACACTTGCTTTGCTTGCTATATAGCTTATACTGTCAATAATTACAACATATATATATATATATATATATATATATATATATATATATATATATATATATATATATATATATATATATATATATATATATATATATATATATTACTATTTATTTTTTATTTAGACAAAATATAGCAAAGAGAGTCGCTTTCTCTAGTTTAGATTTTTTATTGGTGAAAAAGGGAAGAAAGGCTTGCTTCTCTCGCTAAAGTGATAGCGAAATATTCGACTTATTAGCGAAATAAGTCGTACAAATGTGACCAAGTTTCGTCCCATTTTTATCATTAGTTTAATTTTGATGTAATGAAATGCTTCGGAAAAGAAAACTATTTTTTTGAGCTTAATTTGGTTCAAGTGCATCCCTTCCAGTAATATATAAGACCTCGCTTGCAGCTAGGTCAGTACTGACCGCATTGAAATGAAACAATGCGGTCAGTATATTATTCGGTTTTTGTTTTAGGTACTGACCTGGCTTTAAGCGAGGTCAGTACCAAGATGGGTGACCGCGAAGAATGTAACATATTTTTACTGTCTAATGACAAGCAAAGCGAGTCCAAAGACGTGTTATAATATAAATTAGGTGGTTTCAATACCTTAAGGACGAGCAAAGCGAGTCGATAGTGGTGAGAATGAGCGTAGGGAATGTACGATATTTTGAGGAAAAGTTCCGAGATACCCCGTACCAGATTTATTTTAGATTCATTTAACAAGATAAAGATTTAACAGTGCTATGAGTCGTCACAGGGGACATGGGGAATATATGTGCTCCTTCCCTATTATTTAAGTTGTTTGAGTCCAAGGAAAATGTAAATAAATACCTTGTGGTGTGCCTATGTTTCTGTTAGCCAAATAAAACGTATGTCCTACTAGAGGCAGTCCTCCATCTAGTAAACGCACCTTCTTCATCATTTTGTCTATCTTGTGCTTGTAGTAGATGTAGTTAATAGCGAACCACGTGACGACTGTCACCACTAGGGAGACCAGTACCACACTCATCTCTCTAACTTTATCTTATTGTATCAAGTACTACGACTGATTAATTAACACAAACCTAATAGATTTTAACTTAGATTTATAACTTTAAATAATGACTTAAAAATACAGGAAGTGAGCCTTAGATGAAGGAAGAGGCCCTGTTAAAATTTATTAACAGTTACTATTAAATTAAAGTTAGTTTTGACTTTTAACTTAATGTACTGTATAAGATTAAATTTATAACAAAATATTATATGTACTGCTATTGGGATAATTTAATGAGTCTGTAATATTACTGAACGCTAGGAACTTCTATCAATGGATATAAAAAAATAATGCAGGAACGTTTATATACATCGCGTGGCCCATTAGATGGGAATTAGCATTTTATTACAATGAACACTACGGAGTAGAGTGAGATTTCTCAAAGAGCTTGTATAATTGTACTTTATAAAAGATATATAAAAACTCTCGTTTAAGCCTCCTGTGAATAGTGATATTAAAAAATTCTATATTTGAAGGATATTAAAAAATTCTATATTTATAGGATGGCAAAAAATTGTCCTTCCAGAGTCAGTATGGAGTAATGTCAAAGTCAGTATGGAGTAATGCCAAAGTCAGTATGGAGTAATGCCAAAGTCAGTATGAGTAATGCCAAAGTCAAGTATTCAGTATGGAGTAATGCCAAGTCAGTATGGAGTAATGCCAAAGTCAGTATGGAGTCAGCAACCAATACATTGATTTGCACGCGCTCTCTCTTTTAAATAAAGCTTATTATTATAGCAAGCTAATGTAAGCATCGTTAGTTCTAACTTTTTCAAGGCTTGTTTTTTCAAGTTTTTATGTAGCTTGACAATTTAAGGCTTTAAAAACTTTGATAATTAAACGTTTAAGAAAAAACTTATTCAATGGTTAGTTACTGTTTTCCTTGATTCAAAGTTATACAATACAATAGAATACAAACACCCTTTATTTGCCACAAACAAAGGGTATATACAAAATCTATAATAAATATTAAATTATTAAATATTGTTCAGTGTAAATATAGACCACTAAACGGCCACTTATTGTAATTTGTTAAAATAAATAAATATATAAGTAAAGATTATTATTATTTTTAATTACGATTAAATTAATGATTAAAATTAATGAAAATTAGGATAAATTTTATGGAAAGGAGATTAAATGCTATACAATTTTTTTTGGTTCTTTGTTATAAAGTCTTTGGGATCTTAGGCCAAAAGTCTGTGAAGGCAACGCCTGGGTGAGGCAAAATGTTTGAGGCAAAGCATGTGTGAGGCAAAGCATGTGTAAGGCAAACCCTGTGTGAGGCAGAGCCTCTGTAAGTCAAAGCCTGTGTGAGCAAAACATGTATGAGGCAAAGCATGTGTGAGGCAAACCCTGTGTAAGGCAAAGCATGTGTGAGGCAGAGCCTGTATGAGGCAAATTATATGTGAGACAAAACATGTGTAAGGCAGAGCATGTATGAGGCAAATCATATGTGAGGCAACGCCTCTGTAATGCAATGCCTGTGTGAGGCAAAACCTCTGTAAGGAAAAGCCTGTGTGAGGCAAAGCTGAAAACGAGCGAAGCGAGTCCAAAGGCATGTTGCAGTATAAATTTGGCGAACTGTATTTCTGAGGACGAGCGAAGCGAGTCCGAAGCAGTGAGGATGAGCGTAGCGAATCCGATGTAATGAGGAAAAGTTTCTAGGTACCCCGTACTCAATTTTTAGGCTTGTAACCATCAAGCCATAACCTTTTCTTTTCAAAAATGCAACAACACTTGAGTAAGCCTTAATGTCTATGTTTTGTTTCGATAGCAACACAGATCTTATCATAGTAATTGTTGTCTACAGTGTAGAACTAGACTTATCTTTGCCGAGTTCCATTAAGTTGGCAAGAATTACGTTCTCACTTACCTTTGCTACATTTTTTGTTTTACACCATTTCTGGAACAACTCAAACGTTTTAAATATTTATCTTTAGACTTCAGAGGAAGTAGAGCCTCTCAACTTGTCGTTGCTGTATTTACTACATCTGGAGGATCTACGTCCTCTACTATGGTCCATTGTGGATTAATAATTTGTTCTTAAATAATATAAAATGAAACAAAATTATCAAACTACTATAAACATAAATAATTAATCGCATTAAACAAAAATAAACTATAAATACAAATAATTAAACGTATTATAATCAAATTTTGTCACAGAGAATTTGTTAAAAAGAATGAATCAGCAAACAGTTACGCGCAGTGTTGCCTCGAAAGTATTGTTCTAAAATTCTATTTTATTTTAAATTGTTTCAATATTTTGTTTGAAATTGAATTAAATAGTACATTATTTAATAAAGTATTATTAATAATTATTTAATACATAAATTAAATACATAATAACAACTTAAAATAATTATAAGTTAAAAATAAAACAATTATCATCATCAAATATTGCAATAAGCCGTATTAGTCGGAAATTAAAAAATCCGTCAGCCAATGTTACTTTTCCCGTCTTGGAAGATAAAAGTCAAAATTTTAAATTTTTAAATGAAAATTTCACTCCCAAGGCAGGCAATTCTTTCCCTAACTGCTTGGTTGCATTTTACCTGCCTGATTTAAAAATCTAGTGACAGATCAACAATATAGCAATTTCTTGCCTAAAAATAGATTAGTAATGATCAATTTTTCTGCCGTGAGTGGATAAAATATATTTAAAAATTAAGATAGAAATATTGAACTAAAGATAATGACATTAAGTTTTAAAGTAGTTTATCAAACATTGCACAGATTAAATTGATTCCACTTAATACCACATTTCATAAATGATATAATTTTGTAAGCATTATCTGACACAACCACAACAAGTTGAAATAAGCTTGAAACAAGCATTGAATGAAATACTACAAACCAAACAAGCTTTGCTAGCTTTATTATTACACTTTGTTTAAGCGTATTTTATGCTTAAGTGTCCTCTGGGTGTTACATTGTAGTGTTATAAGGCGCTTCGACCTAATGAGGATGCTCAACAAATTTTGAATGCAATTCCACAGCCTTATCCAGGAATGTATTTATAAAGATTATTTGTACTTGCGCTGATAAATAAATTATACAAAGTCAAGTCCATTAGTGCCATCAGAATCAAGGTGGCAGGATACTCTACCGCCCTCAAGTTAGAAGCAGGGATAATAAAATCTTAGTGGTTAGAAGTATTAATTTAATGGTATAAAACAAAGAAGATGAAGAACCCAAGAGAAGATAAAGCAGCTGTGATAATAAACACAAAACGTTTAGAAAAGGGCACTTTTTTGCTAAGAATTAACAGCAATAATATATTTTGAAAGCATTGTGTTTGTTTAGTGTAGAAGTAGGATGGGACGGAGCATTGTAGAATTTATGCCAGATAGAAGCGGACATTCTTGCGGCTACTGCAAATCGACCAATGGCAGCCTATCTGACGGTATAAGTTGTTGTTTTAGTATCTTTCTTTATCAGTTTTAGTTTTGATCTTTTGACAAGCTGGCATTTGTTAGAGAAGAAACCCTGCCAGGAGTGAAACCATAGGGTGAACCCATAGGACTACTTCCCGCTCATTTTCGGTGGGATGTCTCTATAGTGGAATAGAATCAACAAGTGACTTCACTCTGTCAAAATGTGTGCCGTTGTCAAAGGAAGAAATTTGTGGCCGCTAGGGCAAGATCACTGAGCATGCAACCTACGCGTAGATTGTGGTGTAAAAAGTAACGTTAGGTCTACAAGTGTTGTTGAATGGAAGCAACAAGCGACTTTACTCACTTATTCCGAGCTTCCCATATGACTGGGAATGCTAAAAAAGAAAAGTTTGGCCACCAGGATTACTTTTAGAGACTATTGTAATCCTTGAGGAGGTTATGCCTGATGTCATGTTGCCTGTCATTGATGAAGGTTACATTGTGTGACATTCAGGCGCATAAAAATAAAATAAAACAATACGGAGAGTTTGTTTATTAGCTCATATGACATTTGACAATATTTTGTCAGAGTGGAGCTGTTGTTAAAATACTGACAAATATCAATTTTTGTTTGGAACTCACACTAGTTTTTTTAAAGGAGTCGGTTCACTTGTTATTCTACTCTACTATTATATTAATAAGTGTGTAACTATATAAAAAATCTCAAGTTTTTTTTACATTTCAAACAATTCATTGTGAACTAGGTTATTATAGAACTTGATGGCAGTTGCAAACTACTAAATTTGGCTAGTGGGTAACTTGGTAATTCTATTCCACTTGAAGCTGGAGAGGAAAATCTACTCATTCTATCGGGATGTCATCTTTGTACCTTCTGTTATTACTAAGAATTGACTGCAAATGCAAACATGTCAAAATAAAATTACAGTCTATCGTTTAATTTAAAAATCCCCAAGGTCATAAGTATTTCAGAGATTGAAATACTTGCTGCTAACCTTTCACTTAAAAAGAGTAAAAAATCCCTACCACAATAACTGCTGTAGGGAAAAAACCTTCTTCCCGGCAATCATTCACTTTGTTTGTTGTTCTTCTTTTGATTTCATCGTTTTGAAAACTACTTTCAAATTAATCTTAAAATTATATTTTAAAATAAAACTACACAAAAGAAATGTAAAAAAACATCGCTAAGAAAATACGGGTAAAATAACCTGATTTGTTTACATAGTTTTTTCCCGCTCCTTTCTTGCAGGGATTTTTTTTCTTAAGAATCAGTGGTGTCTAAACTGACATGTCAAGATTTTTAAACTAAATGATAGACTGTAGTTTCCAATGTCTGCCCAGTAGTTTTGGGCATGTGAAGTGCAGGTGATTTTTGATTATTCTCTCTAATAATTTATGTTGGATCACACTGCAATCATTAATCCTAAATTAATGAATACTAAGGTGATGTCATGGGGTTAGAACTGTCATGATGTGTTACCTTCCTTATATGAAACATCATTGCTAATGATTATACAAACTGTTTAAAATTGCAGGAGATAGATCCTTCGTTTCCTTTTCCAATGCGCAAGTAATCAACTTTCTGACCATGTTGTATTGCAGTAATAAAGTAGTATGACTGTGCGGCATCATCTTAACTCTCTGACCATGTCGTGTCTGCATAATCTTCTTTAAATCAATCCAAATAAATGTCAAGTCATCTAGTTTTCTAAGAAGAAAGTTACAGATACTTGCTGCATAGAGGTTCAGAGAATAGAGCAGGTCGACAATGTGAAAGAACTTGGTGTTTTGTGACCACAAGTTGTCATTTTGTTCCTCATATTGCTAATATCTCCTCAAGAGCTTTTTATAAATCTGGGAATATTTTTAAGAGCTTCCAAATAATTTGGTAGTAACAATGAATTAGTTCTTTTTAACGCATCAGTTTGAGCAAACGTAAAATACTGCGGTGTTGTATGAAATCTTTCTGCATCCGCTCAATCATATAATAGAACGGCTACAGAGACGCTTCACAAATAACATGTTGGGTCACTCTAACAATGGTTCATCTTGCATTGATTACAATAAGAGGCTTGCTACTCTGAAAATGAGAAATCAAATCAGGAAAGGAAATCAGGCCTTACTTACTTTTTTATATAAAATTGTTAATGGTGATGATGATGTTCTGGATCGGATCTTTTGCAATGGTGGAACTTTCCTGTGCCCAGCAGAGAGTTTAGAAATCAGCACAGAACTCTATACATACTGAGCAGTACTATGTACACCAGTCTATGAGCTTATTTATTCATTATTTTTCAGACATTGATTCCTTTATAGCCTCTCTGAGACAGTTCAAAACTCATGTTAGCAAACATAAGTTAGTTAGAAAAAGGTTTTCTATGTTTGACTGTAATTTTTTTGAATTTTATCAATTTGTTTGCATATATGTTATAATAAATATATATGTTATGTTAATATGGGAGGAATCTTCAGGGATGTTGTACATTATGGATCACACAACGCTCTATAAAACTCAACTAAATTTTTACTCTACAACATTTGAGTTGAGTTTGGAAGAGAATTGTTTTTTAACCTATGATGTACTTCAACCCTGAAGATATCTCTCACATTGAAAGCTGAAAGCCTCCATTCATCTACCTTGAGGCATACAGCATCACAAGCCCTAAACCTTATTGTATGTAGTTTGCTTACACATTTGTCTGTGTTAAACTCACTTACTATTATTTAACACAAATGAGTAAGCAAATCTCTACAAATGTAATGTAATTAGTGTCACAGAGTTCAAAATTAAACAAATTAGTTTATCTTAAATATGTCTTGGCAAAAAGTGATGTAAATATAAGAGAGGTTTTTAGGCAGTGTTGCAACATGTGTGTAGGTATGTGGGCTTACGGGATGACAGTGCAAGATTACCAGGATCTGATAGACAGAGGCTGGAGGAGAAGTGGAATGTATTGCTACAAACCCATCATGCCGTCTACCTGCTGTCCTGCCTACACTATCAAGTAATTATAAATGCTGGAGTTTATACTTCTTTCTTAATAACAGAGTCTGGGATATAGCTCTGTAGATTTTGTAATTAGGATTATGGGAGTGATTAGAAGCATTTAATCAATTAACTCTCTATGTTAGTAAGTCACAACTGTGACTTTGTCCAATGGCAGTGGCTGGATTGCTTTATGAAATACTTGCTGAGGCATTGCTGGGTGTTTAAACATTACATCGATCTTAAAGTTGATAAAAGAAAAGTTTTACATTAAAATTTATTAATAATATTAGTCTTGCACCCTTTTTTAATGATTTAAGAGAAGGTTGTGTCCTATTGGGTGGTAATAAAAAACGACGATTAATGTAACATTTCGGCTATGAAGCCATTATCAAACCTAAAAATAAATATATTAACAATTAATTAGACAGATAATACAATAAAGATTATTATATAAGAACCTACATCTCATAAATTGAAATTTAAAAAATATTATGCTTGGTTTCTCGAACGTCAATTAAAGAATTTTAATGGGAGGTTAGTACATAATGTGACATTAAAGTCTGTTTTGGGTTTCTCGAAACTGTATAAAGTGCTGAGTGGTGATAATCTTCCATTAAACTTATGAGATCTTTTATGAATGATGAAAAATAACATGGGTTTCTCGCACATCCATTATTTATTGTTTTAATGTCAGATTAAAAAGTCACTTCATTCTATTTGTTTACATATGACAATATTGATTTATTGCCTTATTAAATTTGAGTTTCTCAAGCACACATTAATTTATTTTAAAAATCAAATTTCCCGACTGTCCTTTAAAATTAACGGTCCATTTACTTTTGGGTTTCTTAAAGAATAATTAAAAACTAATTGTTAGTTAAGTAATCGTAGAATTTAATGGGAGGAATTTCTGGCCATTAAATCAGTAGTTATCAAAGCTAAAAATCAAGTTCTAAATTCTTTATTTTTTGTAGAAATAAAGTGTGTTTTTATTGTGACTTGAACTATTCCTAAATGAGGTAGGCAAAAGAAATAACCAAAGGAAAAATGAAATTAGGTTTATGGAGGGGAAGTTTGTTTTATATGAAAGGGCAGAATCACTGATTAGAATATATTATCCTATGGTTAATGAAACATTTATTATTTTATATACTACAATAATAATTCAGCAAAAACTTTGTAAATTCCCTGAAATCGATTACTTAATATGTGAATACCTCTTTGTAAGGCAAAAAAAGTGGTAGAGACATAACATTGATCAGTATAAGTAACAGTTTTATTGTTTGGCATATATACTTCTATGTCAAGGAATTACTTAAAATAAAGTAAAATAACTTTTATTAATTAAAATATTAATAGTTTTATACTTTTAACAGTTAAAATTATGATGTTATGTGACAAAAAAAGGATTGTACTACATGTTATGCACTTGCTATTTTCATAGTATTTATAAACTAGTGCTTTCTAGTAGAGAGAAAAAACTATAACACCCAATGATTTTTCTAAATTCTCACATTGAACTGTTAATGGGGGATTCTGGTCATTATGTAATGAAGCATTAAAATGTTTTGAGAAACAGGGACAAAAATATAATATTCCATTAATTTAATGATAGATTAGCATGGGGGGGGGGGTAACTTAAATGAGGAAAAGTTTGGATTTGATTATTGCAAGCTGCTGGAAATAGTGCTGCGGCGGACCCTATGTGGACTACTCTTAAACTAACTCTGAAAGCTTTTCAAAAATGACTGATTATATTTTTATACTTTAAATTTATGTAAACCATGGCAACTATTAGCTATGACAGCTGATTTATTGTAATAATAAAATTATTTTTCTTTTCGTTCCTTATTATTTTAACATAATAAAAATGGTTCGCCATTGTTATGTTCTGTATTACAAAAATTCAAAAACTCATCGTAAAAAAAAGCTGCTCAAACTTCAACATAACACTACTGATGGCTGGTAAGTTTACATTTCATTCAATTATTTAATCATTTAATCAATATAATCCACGTAATTATATGTGGGCGTCTAAATTTAAAAAGAAAATGTAAGAACGTTTTTAAACTGTTTCAGGCTGCATTAAATGCCAAAATCTATCTTCTAGCACGTGAATAATTTAGCCAGTAATGTTCACCTGATTAAATTATTAAATAAATTGGACAAAATGTAAACATATTTCCTATCAGAAGGGTAGAGAGAAGTTTAAAGACGATGGAGACCGCGCTAAGCACTTTGCTTAGTTAGAAGTATGACTAGAAAGTATAAAAATATAATTTCAAATGAAATGTAGACAAAAAGCGGGAAATTAAGCCCCACCTACTCAGTTGAAAAGTAGGTCTGCCGTGGCATTAGTATTTGCTTTCCTATTATCAGAATGCTGGTTCGTATATATTGTTTTTAAGTTTTACTTTTGCAATGGCCTGAAGGGCTAAAAAACAAGATTCCAATACTTCTAAAGGAAGGAAGGAGGAAGGATGTGGTGTATTAGCCAATGAGGGTGGTGCATTTGAAGCACACCATCCATCAAGTATCTGCCAGCCATATGGATGGCAGTATACATTGGTACTTGTTACAAGTATTTATTTGAATAGAAGTTTATATTAGTCATTATTAGTTCAATATGATATAAAAACAATGAGTTAATTGTTTTGATGATATCTACAGCAGTTTATTGTCAGTGATCCCTTCTTAATTTGTAATATTGTGGAACAACTTGTTTGCTGTTTTTAGATGTGAAGCGTTAGATGTTCGGTTGAGTAAGTCTCAGAAGAAAATATTAAAAAGGATGAGGAAATTTTTAATAGACGGACAGAAAAGCCAGACTGACAGTGAGAGTGACTGCAGGCAAGGTATGCGTTTTGGTTTGTTTGTTTCGAGAGATCTTTCCGCTGCCTCCAATACCCTGTTTACTGTATCTTGCTTTCTAGTCCAACCAAGCTGTACAATTCAAAACTTTTCAGGGTATCCTTCATTTTAAAATAAGCATAACATTTTATTTTAAATGGTGAACTATGGCGAGTTAAATTTAGGCAATAAAATACAGCAAAGTTCAATTAAAGTGATGTTTGCAAGTTCACTGAGAACATTGCTATATCAATTACTTACTCAGGTGAGTATTGTTGCTAAACTTCTACCTTGATCTACTACATGTTTACATCATGTTGACTAGAATTGCTTAACTTTCTATACTTGAGTTGCTTAACTTTCTATACTTGAATTGCTTAACTTTCTATACTTGAATTGCTTTACTTTCTATACTTGAATTGCTTAACTTTCTATACTAGAATTGCTTTACTTTCTATACTTGAATTGCTTAACTTCTATACTTGATTGACTTGAATTGCTTTAACTTTCTATACTTGAATGCTTAACTTTCTATAACTATACTTGAATTGCTTAACTTTCTATACTTGAATTGCTTAACTTTCTATACTTGAATTGCTTAACTTTCTATACTTGAATTGCTTAACTTTCTATACTATTGAAATAACCTCACTATCTATATACTTGGGTCATTCTTGTGAACAGCCTCAGATTCACTGCACTTACCTAACATTATCCTACTTCTTTGTTTTGCTTTCACTTTTCAATAACAAATTATCCCTTAAAAAGAAGTAAAATACACTTTAAAACCACGCTGCAAATACAACTAGTGATTGATGAGGATATCGACAAATTAGAGTTAATATTTTAACTCAAGAGAAACCTTTAACAGGTATAAAAGTAAGTTTTTTACTGCCTGAACAATAAGATTTTAGTGTCAGTTTTGCCACTGTAAAGTTTTACTTAGTCATTAGCATGAGCTCACTGGAAGTTACAAGTACACACCCACACATACAGATAGACAACTAGGTAAAAACTAATTAGGAAATATTAAAAAACCTGAATAATTCAGGTGTAATGCTGGTTTGTCATATATAATGCAAACACTATATATAAATAAAAACAGGTTAATTACACAAAAGTCCTGTTTAATATATAATAACTAAGCTTTCGACTAAAAATTAGTCATCATCAGAGTTTAAAAAATATAAAATAAAATACAATTTTACAAACTACTTCATATTGCACCTTGGTATGGTTTGGTAAGCTATGTTTAAAAAACCGTTAAAAACTGTTACATTGAAGAATTAAAAAAAAAAATCAGTGATACCAATAATTTTAGTTGAAAAAACAATATTTTAAACTAAATTAAGATTTTTAAAATTTAAGAGTTCCTTATTAAATTTGCGTAAATGGAAAAAAGTATAGCAAACACTATACTTTTCCTACATAGGTATGATGTACCTGAGGTATGATGTACCCGAGTAGGTATGATGTACCCGAGTAGGTATGATGTACCCGAGTAGGTATGATGTACCCGAGTAGGTATGATGTACCCGAGTAGGTATGATGTACCCGAGTAGGTATGATGTACCCGAGTAGGTATGATGTATCTGAGTAGGTATGATGTGCCCGAGGTAGGTATGATGTACCCGAGTAGTATGATGTACCCAGAGTAGGTATGATGTGCCGAGGGTATGATGTGCCCGAGTAAGTATGATGTACCAGAGTAGGTATGATGTACCTGTGGTATGATGTACCTGAGGGGAAGTATTGCGAGTCAGGTAAACTCTAATTGAGTCAGTTATTATTGAAATTTAAATTCAAAAAGGTGGAAAAGGAAAGACCAAAATATAATGGTTAGTAATGAACCTCTGGATGGATATTTTTGGTGTGGTGGAGAAAGTGACTTGATGGCTTTGAATGTTGTTTGATTACAGGAGAGAGTCTGGGTGATAGTGATGCTGTCAGACTAGAAAACATTAAGGAGCCTATCAGTCAGATTGATGTCAGTCAAATAGATTACACTGCCCTCGTCCAAAGCCAAGGTATTACTATCTGCTGTATTACCTATCTGCTGTATTTTACTATACTGTTGTATTACTATCTGCTGTATTACTATCTTCTTACCTTCACCTGCTACTGTAGCTGTAAAGGAAAAGTATTGCGTTTGCTATAAAAACAAATAACTTTAGCAAATAGAAAGCTGAAATAAAACAACAAATAAATAAAATAATTATAAAAGGTATGTAATTTATCGAAGAATATTAAAAACTGTATTGAATTTTAAATTTAAATAAAATATAAAATAAACAAAAATCCAAAGTTATCAAACTAATTGACTAACAAACTGTGTTAAACTTGTTCATAGAAACAGTGATTCTATTTGTATAGCTGAGAATCCTGTGTTTAATACAGTGGTGATACATGAATCAATGTCTGTTAAGGGCTTTTTAGCCCACCATGGGTTTCACCCTGCGGGAACATACTTGGGACATCTGCCAAGCCCTAAGTATTAATTAAAGTTATCAATATCTTGTTATTACAAATACTATCATATTCTCTATGCTGTGGAGCCCTGACCTCTGGTGCTAAAATTGAGTGCTTATAATATCACAGCCATGGAGGCAGGCTGTGTTAATTATGGAGTAAATTTTTCAATTTGATTTTGGTTGCCTACTATTTTGCCTTTTTGTTTTCCCTTACCCTGCCTTCCTTCCACAGTTATGTCATCTATTTCACAATCTGGGGCCGTGGGAGTGTTACATAGCTTCAAAAGAGCCCTGTTGGCTCGGGTTTTTGGGGAATTCTGTAAAAAGGTTGGTTAAATGGTGACATGGATACCCCTTCCTCTATCTAATGCATGGCCAGCTGCCTGTGTTAAGTTTTTTTCTTATTTAACTGTTTTTACACATTTGTCTGTGTTAAAACTCACTTACTATTATTTAACACAAATGAGTGAGCGAATCTCTACAAATGTGGGAGTGTTAATACTGTAAACTATTAATGACTTTAGTTCATTAATTATTTTAATAACTAGCTAAAAAATTATTTGTGTATAGCAATGACATTTCACCCATCACTGTGGCCATCTTCAGGCTTAAAAACTATAACTACATTTAAAACACATAACAAAACAAAGAATGAAAACACAAACATTATAACTTGACTAGATGATAAAATATCACTGTATAATATAAAACAAATTTAAACTCGTTCTAGCCCTGGGTGGAGTTATTATTTTACTGTCCAGTGGCCCTGGCAACCTCTTTGCTGAATATTTCTGAAAAATATTCAAGATACTCATGACTATCATAATCTTCATCTTTGCATATGTCACTATTTAATTTATGAGAGACAAATCTGAGAAATCTTCTCTGTACTTTGTCTTATCAATTGAATGACGAGGATATTTTAGAGAACTGCAATAATATTCTAAACAAGAGGACAATACTAAGTCTTGACGGCACTTACATCTTGAAAATTTATGGACATGAATGCAACAAGTCTGAAACATTTACAGACAACCACTACAATGTGTCTGTGCTTAGTCAATGTTGTTAGTTTTCAGAACAACATGATTATATTTATAATAAAAAATGATGGGCAAATCTGAGCTCAGCAATCTCAGCAAATCTGATGACACAACATTTAGAAGTGCTAAGAAATAAACAGCCATACAATACACATTTCTTCTGAGGCAAACGAGTCCTTGTGTTAATCAAAACAATCTTTCTTGTTCGAAATAATTTTACTATCAAAAGAGAAGAATGAGACTATATAGTAATGAGTGCCAGATCATTTCTAGTTAAAAGCCTAAGGGGTCTAATACATGCCCTGAAGTAAACTAGAGCTTTGATAAGATCTGAAATAAAACCAGTGATTTCAATTAATTATTTAAAACTCATCAAATTATTATTTTGTATAGCTCATTCGTATTTATACTGTAAGTTGCATTGTCATTGTTATACAAAGAGACTAAAACTATTAAAGGGAGGATACAACAGCTCTTACCATTCCTTGGGTAGCTAGGTGCCGTAACGGTACATTGGTGACGTCATTTTTTTATTTTTCCTAATAATTACAATTTCACGTAAATGTTACATTATTTTTTGACTATTTTCTTTTAAATCAAGTAAAATGAATTTAAAATAAGTTTTAATTATTATCTATTGCATGTATTCTTTAATTGTTAGTTTTGAATAAAGTGGTTTAATGTGGCATCACTGAAAAATGTCTGCCGTTAGTAGAGTGCATGCTACAATAGGAGTTGTAGAGGGGGGTGGAGTATCGTGTCTCTCTCTAGGGAGACTATAGGTGGGGTAAGTACAGTTACGGCACCTATGGAAACTGTCTCACTTCCAGACCCCTTATCACTGTGTTAAAGGGGCTCTGTACTCCCTCTAATAGTTTTAGTCTCTTTGTTGTTATATTGAGAGGAAAGAAATTGCAAGGTGTCTGTTGACTTGCAGGAGGAAGGACTCTGGAACCAGAGGGTAGTGTAGCGACTCTGCCTTCGAGTCAACCACCCAGTCAAAATATTACTAGTCATACTAAACAAAACAATTCAGGTAATGCACATCTCTGTATGCTTATTATTTCAATACACAGTTCTATATGCATATATTTGTGTGTTTATGTTAATGAATATTTTTATATATACACATAATCATAAATGTGTTTACTTTGTGGGCTTTTCTTTTGAGCCAGGTACAATCCAAATGGCTTATTTAATTTTAATAGAATTTAATAGAAAAACCAAGGGCTATGAAATCAAATACTGTTGAATTTCCACAGGAATCAAATGTGCCGAAACATTTCATTCATTGTTTGGAAAAAAACCTGTTCTGTTAAAAGTTAAACTTAAGTGTTCTGCGTGCAACCAGACCTGGACCAAATTTTTGATTAGCACAGGCCTCAGAACATTCAGTTTGACCCAGTGCACCCTGTGCTTTTATCTAAAGTTAGAAGTATAAGCCAGGCGCTAAGTTTCATTTTTGGCTGTTTGGTTTTTATTTTATCAGTTGTTGGTCGAGACAGTTCGAGACCAGTGTCGAAGAAAGCTAAACTACTGAGATTAGAGAGGAGAGAGAAGAAGCTCGAAGCCAAGAGAGCTCAAGGCTGTGCAGACACTCCTGCTCAAGTGAGTCAGCGAAATGAAGCAAAGACTATAGAGCAGTTTTTGTTTGAGCCTCTACCAGAGAACAGCAAACATCGCTTAGAGGTAAATCATCCACACCTTACTCCCGGCAAAGATGATTGCCTTGCTAGGGCATGCTCAAGTTTGGATAGCCCTTTGTTTGGACATGACCGAGTGATACAAATTATGAGTTGGTTGTTTCAGTCAAGTTTTAATTTAATGGAAGTCTCTCAAGTTTGTTTACATTTTTCTGGTGAAGCATTGTTATAAGTTGGGTAAAGTTTTCAACTTTCTTTATAAGTTCAACTTTGTATTAATTTGTCCCCTACACTGTGTGGTTATTTACAGTGGTGAAGATTGTAATGAGCAACAGGTGATAGATCACCATCAAAGCAGGCGACAATATTGAGCTCTTTTTTTAACCTCCCTTAGGTAGAAAATAAGTCCAAGTAAAGGTATTTTGTGTGAAATCTAGACAAGAGCTGTGACTTTACTTTAAATAGAAACAACACGTGCCTTGTTCTAGAGTAAGCTTTTCTGCTCCTCAAACCATGAGGTAGAAATATATATGCCACTATTGAGGGTCCTAAATTTTACCTGAACCCAGGTTCATTTAGGGTTAGGGATCTGTTAAAACTGCTTGAGAATCTACTGGCTTAACATACTTTTAGAAGAACGGCACGTGTTAGGGTTTCCATCCCTTGCATGTAAATACTAGAGGCCCTGACCAGAACTGGGATCAAACCAGGACACAAGCTACCAGGAACTCCTCCTTGAGGTATACGAGTGTAGCATATGAGAAGGAACACTCTCTCAGTTATGTATGAAGCCAACGTATTAGATAGCTTGAGGATACCTTTTTTTAAGATAAAAATGTCTCTTTCAATTACTTATGTTACCATGATGCTGAGTTTAATACTTGATGATATTTAGCCAATCTGATTCACATTAACATTGATTATTTGTGATAAATGTTCAAGATATAAACCAATGAAATTTTTAGGTTAAATTAGTAAATTTACAAACTGGAGATGCTCAGGCGGAGGAAGAAATGAGACTCGAGTTGGGAGTCTATCAGAAGTATCAGATGGCTGTTCACAAAGACCCCCTTGAAAAGGTCAACTTGAAACAGTTTCACAGGTTCCTTGTTCATAGCCCTCTTCAGGTACTCTGTCCCATACATTTATCTCCACACAACAAGACACAGTCCTCCTAATCAATAATCAGCTGTAATAGTGTCAATATGTTTGCAAATCAGACTTCTAACCATAGAGATAAAAGTACATTGAAATGGCAGTGTCTATACCATATCGGTTAAAAATTGACTTGACATAACTGAGATTGACCAGCATAGTAATTTAAGAGTTAATGTGATACTTGTTAAATAAAAAATAAACTATTTGCAACAAAAACCATTTAGAGGTCGGGGGTCCAAAACTATTAGGTCTTGAGTTGCTTTTAGACAATTTCATTTGGAAAATTGCTAATGGGATAGGCATCATGGAGTCTATCCTCGGACCATGACCAAAATCCATTTCAAAGGTCCCTGATCACAAAAAATACATTTCATTAAACGTGTGCGTGTATATATGTTTCTTTGTTTGTATAAGTTTTTCTATACAAATATTGTGAACATGCCATCTCTCGAATGGATAAATATTTATGAATCAAACTCGGTACACGAATTCTATTGAAAACCAGGTTGTAGTGATAGCATTAACTAGGTTAGCTGAGTCAGCAAAATCGGCAAAATTTAAGGTTATTATTATTTGCTGTGAAAAAGGTCCTTTTTCTGTTTCTTGTGGTGCTTATCGAATGAAACCGGTCTGAAGTAACTACTTTAAGTGACCAAAAATTGGGGAAAACATGGTAAATTACCGGAAATAAATTTCTAGTAGGGTGTCTATCTCATACTGTTGGGTATGGGATAGGTAATAACCTAATTAAAATATTTTATGTTCATAATGTTAGTGTTTTTCTCCCAACACCTGGGGGTGTAGTGCTAAGAGGACAAGTTATGTCTAGTCAAACTGAAACACTGTGTCCATCTCTAATTGTAATGAATGCAACTTTGCCAGTTGCCTCCTAGTACAGTCTAACCTTATCCTACAAGATAACTTACTCACAGCCATTCCCAGGTACTCTTATCTCCATGGCAAAAATTATGTCCAAATCTCATTCAAAGTGATCTTGTTCAATTCCACTTCAGATTTCAATCGCTAACAGATGAAATTAGTTTAAAGAATTGTGATTTGATGAGAGGAATGTTGGCTAACTGGAGCCTTACTTTGGTTGGATATTTTAGATAAAACTGGTGACGTGTGATGAATTAGACGTCAAGTTAGAGTGGAGTCTGTACTCCAAGTATCAGATGTCGGTGCATCAAGACGAGCCAAGCGAGTGTAACTTGTCCTCATTCCAAGATTTCTTACTCCGTTCTCCTCTCAAAGTAATTCATTTTCTTTTTTTTTAATGTTGACTGTGTCTTGTTTTCCTTATTTTTACTTTTTCTCATTTTACTGCAGTTATAGGAGAAGCAACGCCTTGCTCTAAAAATTCAACACTAGTGTCGTCCTGATTTATCAGTTTTAGGTGTTTTTAAGACCACCTAAGTGGTTTTTACCAAGTTATCTGTCTGTACGCTATCACACACAGATTTGATGGGTCAATTGTGTTGAAAATTCCCAGAGATTTGAAACTTGGTTCAAAAATTGATCTTTAGGTCTAGTTGTGCATTTTGGAAAATAATTTGTCCATGTTATTATAACCATTATTTATGACCCAATAAAAATGTTAAAACAATTATAATGTGTGACATTTAAAAAAATGATTAGATTGATATTGAATTAGCACACATTTAGTCGTCCTACAAAATAAAACTAGCAAATCTACCAAGTTTCATCTTTTCATTAGCATTAGTTTAACATTTATTGAATGGCATGTCTAGTTTTTTTTTAAATAATAATACTTGAATAGCTGTTTAAATGAGTTAAAGTTCCGTACAAGTCTATCTCTTTGGTTTCATACGGCAAGTATTTCTATCACCAGTGTTATGTAGGCAGGTGGGTGGTGGCTATAAATATAACAAATGTACTGTCTGCAGTTGAGCAAAGGGAGTCCAGAGATATACTCAAATATGAATTAGGAGATAAACATTTTCTGAGAAGTGGAGAGGATGGGATCTGATAACCTGAGGAAAAGTTCTGAGGTACCCCCGTACCCAATATTTAGTGTTGTATTTGTCAAACTATTAAATATACAATAGGCTTGGTAAGTAAGTAATATTAAATTAGTTATATTTAAGAAAAATACTGAATGAAACAATTGCACTTAAATTATCTAAACCTACAAAAATGTCTTTCTTCTTTATTTACGTTTTACTATGTAAAACAATGTATGGTGTTATTATTTTCCACCAGGATCTCCTTGTTGTTCCCGAGTGGTTCCACCCCTCCATTGTATTTGTTATGTGGTGTTATTGTTTTAGCACGAGAGCGGGGAAGGATTGGATTGTGGTTACGGTTCCTTCCATCAGCAGTACTGGCTGGACGACAAGCTTATAGCCGTGGGAGTCATAGACATCCTCCCCTATTGTGTTTCCTCTGTATATTTCTTCTACGACCCTGACTACTCTTTCCTCTCCCTTGGAACATACAGCTCCCTCAGGTATCATTTATCACATTTGTTCTTAGAGAATTTCCCTTTTGCCTTCCAATGGTCCTAACGGCACAATGTCTTATGGCGAGAGCTCAACTGACAAGTTTTCGTCACATGCATTCTTTTGTTTTCTTTATTTTAACTTAGTTTTCATAAAGTATACACATCGTTTAATTGGAAAAGTCCTTGCACTACTAGGGATTATTGGAGTTTTCCAAATAAAATGTATCTATCCATATTAACAATTATTTTAAAAATGATTGATTATTTTTGCAGTGGTGCATTTATTATTTGTTTTTTGTTATGTTATTCCTAGAATGTTTGCAATTCAGAGTAAATGTCTGTCTATACCTTTATTCCCCCTTTGCTTTTTCACTATTTATCACAGACACTTGCATTTCATACTCATACTCTATTATGCTGGAGAGTCTTGTGTCATCTGCTTTATCATATATTCTGAGAAATTAACTTTTTACTCTTTGTTAAAAAAATCTAATGATGTCAGGCACTTTCTGTTAGTTTTAATATGGTTAACAAATAAAATAAATGTTGTCAAACAACATTGCCTCTCTTTACTTATTATATATGAGTGAATTTGATTGTTGTTTAGGGAAATAGCTCTAGTGAGGTCGCTGCAAGCCACTGCCCCACTCCTCAAGTATTACTACATGGGATTCTACATCCACTCGTGCACCAAGATGAGGTACAAGGGAAGGATGACTCCTTCCTATCTCCTGTGTCCTGAGGCATACACATGGCATCGCATAGATCAGTGCCTAGTCAAGTTGGATCAGACTAAATACGCAAGACTTGATGACAGTCCTGTCTCTAGCCAGTCTAATGCTGATTTAAATAGGGTAAGTTTGCTTTTCTCATCTTTAATAAGGAGGAAGCATTGCTAGGTCAAAAATATTGATTCGTGGGTTTTTCTGGCTATTTTCATTGACAGTATTAAAGGCCTGTTTTCAGCCTTGTCACCAAGTGAAACTTGTCTCCCTACCTAATTATGAATATCATATTAAAACAGTCTACTGCGTGTCATACATAATAAACTTATATCTAGTACATTAATATATAATGTACTAGTGACAGATGTGTTTGAAGAACAGACCCTGTTAGACTCTTCTAGATACACATGTTTTTGAAGAACAGACCCTGTCAGACTATGCTAGTGACATATGTGTTTGAAGAACAGACCCTGTTGGACTCTATTGGACTAGCATGTGAAATTATTTTCAGATTAAAAGCTTTATAGGGACCTCTATTTTAATGGCTTTGAGGAGGAATAAATCCAAAATCATAAATAAAACTAATTTAGCCAAGCATTTGATGTAATTTTATCTTTTTCAAAGCTTTACATAATGAATAAAAAAACAGTTACATTGTTGGTAACAAATAGATACACATCTATACACAACTACACAGATGTTGATGTGCAAAGACTACACATCTATTTGATAGCAACTATGTAACTATTTTTGTTATTATTATGTTAAGCCTTGAAAAAGATAAAATAATATATTGAAAGGTTTTTATTTATTATTTGGACCTATTCCTCCTCAAAACCTTCAAAGTATTTTCATTACAAAAATGTAAAAACATTTTAGTAAAATTTGTGTATGTTTGAAGAATCACAAGTCGTTGAGCCCACTTGTCGCTTGCACTGTTCCGAAGATATTCAACTTTAAAAATGGTTTTAGCCATGTTTGAAACAAAGAGTCTATTTATGCCAGCTCGTTTAATGTTTTTAAAACTGCAACAAATATTTTACCTCCACTTGAAACTCTCCAGTAAGCTCCCAGGCATTGTTTTAATTTGGCATTTTTTAAGCTTTATGGTCCCCCTATAAAGCAAAGAACCAATTTGGAACTATCTAAAGTTTTGATAAAATTGACTTAAGCAACAGTTACGGGTCGTTCAAATCATTACTGAGTAGTTTTGTACAAAAAATTTGCTAATAGGGAAGAGTGGTCAAGGATTGACTCGGAGTCAAAGTTTTTGTTGTGCTTGTCATCTAGTACCTGCACTCACTGTGTATTTGTCGTGTCAGGTTCTGATCCTGTGGAGGAACGTGGCTGTCGATTACCAGAGGTACAAGAGATTATGCAAGAAGCAAATCAACACTAACAGTATAGAGTATTATGTTAAACTAGTCGGAGAGAGTCTGTCTCAACGAATGCTCCTGGTTCAGTGAGACTCAGCCTTCTAACTTCCAAACTGCTCAGCAATGTAATATGGGATTTCTGTACACATGTATCCAGTCAGAACTAATTGAAAGTGTGACCACTTCATTGATTGCCTATATCTCACTGAAAGCAGTATTCTCTAATATAAGATAAGTTCTACCATATGAAGGGGGGGTCTATGCTAGGCTCACACTACTACTACCATGTAATAAAAAAATATTGTAAAATATGAGCAAAGAATGTTAATAAATATAATAATAATAATAATATACCATTTATTAATCCATAATACATTTTACAATTTCACAATATTGGTTTATAGTTTTATAAGATTAAATCAGCCTGAGCTGTGGTTAATTGAGTTCGCTCTCAGATTATTCTTTAGAATTAATTTACAAAAATAATTAAAAATAATTTTACGATACATGCAAAAAATAAAATTTAGTAAAATTTGTGGTTAATATTAATATAAATATATATAACAAATTAGTAATATTAATAACATAAGGATAAACATAAATTATGATTACTTAAATAAGTACTAATGAATCTTCTACAGAAATAAAATAATTATTTGATTAAACTATCAATCTGAACATTCAGAAAAAATAATAATAAGTATAAATTGATAATGTACATATTGTAAAAATCAAACTAATATTAATAAATATATATCTTTAAGAAATTAATAATGTATTACAACTAATAAGACAATAAATAATAAAGACTTTAATATTTAATAATTATAACCAAAGTTTTAAACTCACTATACATGAATATACATAAACATAAAACATACCCAAATACTTATATATACATACATACACTTACATATATATAGACATCTACATACGCACACAAAAGTACTTAGACTAGACTACACTTAACTTAGACTTATACTGACAATAACTTAACTTATTATTTTAACTTAATTATTTCAACTATTAGTTTAAAAACTCTAATCAGTAGGTAACCAAACTTGTGAATAGACCGTTTTCATTCTTCTCCATTCCTCTCTGTCCATTGCCACCCTTTTCCACGTGACTCCTCCGCAGCATCTCTTCATCTCATGGTCCCATTTAGTGCTCGGTCTTCCTTTTTTTCTCTTCAGATCCCTCGGGTACCAGTCCAGTATTGTTCTGCTCCATCTCTCATCTGTCACTCTTATTAGATGGCCCGCCCATTTCCATTTTCTTTCTACTGCTGTTCTGCCTATGTCTTCCATTCCTGTCTTATTTCTAATCCATAAATTTGACTTCCTGTCTTTTCTACTAATTTTGAGCATACTTCGCTCCATCCTCCTTACAGATATTCTTAGTTTGTTAATATGTTTTGAAGTTAATATCCACGTCTCGCAGCCATATAGCAGGACTGGTTTAACAACGCTCTGCCATAGCTTAATCTTCTTATTCATCTCAACATTGGAACGAAATAATCTTCTATATTTGTTATAAGACTTCCAAGCCAATCCAATTCTTCTATCCAGCTCCTTTTCCGAACCTTTTTTCTTTGCTAATAATTTACCTAGATAAATAAACTGCTCTACTTCTTCAATTACATTCCCGTCCATAATGATCTCATCCTCCTTACCTATGTTGATTAGCATTATCTTTGTTTTCTCAAAATTTATTTTCAAGCCGATCTTTTTTGCTTCCTCTGAGAGTCCATTTAGCATTTTTTCAATTTCTTTTTTGGAATTAGCTATGAGGAGTACATCATCTGCAAATTTTATTTTATTAAGCTTTTTACCATTTATCTTAACACCATATTGACTCCAATGTTAATAAATATAATTTTATTTAATTTATGAAACTGTCTGTGTTTTTATTTTCCCATACATTTTTTTTCCTCTGACAATTATTAACCATAATCATGGTATGAAAGTTCTGAACAATATTGCTATTGTTCCATTTATGAAGGATAAGCAGAAAACTTGAGCAAGAACTGAACCAGTGATCCAGAAAGTAAGTATGGCAAAGGAAATTTGCCCGGCTTGCAGACCACGTTCAAACCAAGAGTCAGACATGAGCCCTGGGTTTGAGTATGAATTGATTGAGACTAGTATCATTCTACTCAGAGCCCCAAATTAATATTAAACATGACACCTTCCTCAACATTGCTCGTTCACCTACTGCATTTTGAATTGTCTGATAATTTACTTCCGGTTTATTAATCTTGTGTGGTAGAATCAATTTTGTGACCAAAAAATTAAAAACAACTCTACTAGACAATTATTTACTTTTCCGTCAATTTCCATGGACGTTTCAAAGGAAATGAGTTAAAACATTTTGTCGATAAGCATAACTGCCTAAATAAATCTGATGAGAGAAAAAGTTTTGAGGTACTCTGTACCTGATTTGTAATAATATCCATTATTAATATAGTTATTTATGCCATAAGGCTGAGAAGTGTGTCTTTATGTCACGGCAATTAGATTTACCGACGAGCGAAGCGAGTCAGGAAAAATTGCCAAGACATAAAGACATTCTCAGCCGGATGGCATGCACTTTTTTTTTGAGGTAGCACTCATTAAATAAACTGCGCTATATACTTAATTATATACTTAATTAAAAAAAAAGGTCCAATTAACTCCATATTATCGTCGTCATTAAATTCATCCATAGCTTCACACTTTTACTCAAAAATGTAAAAGCTTTACAAATAAACACACAAAAATTGTCAATTAGAACACCTTTTAAAAATGAAAAAAAAATAGTCTACGAACAAAAATAGAAACAAAATGAACGTTTTGAAAGAAAACTCATGAAGGTTTAACACAGATTGTTTTTTGAACACGCTACATTACAGTAATGGCGGCAATATATGAATTACTTTTACGTCCTAGGAGTTTTTTTACATTTATTGTCCTCGGAGGTGAAAAGTACTAAATAACCTCCTATAACAATAATGATTGGCTTCTCATCCTAAAAACGGTCCAATAAAGTGCTCAATTACATACTACCTCAAAAAAAATATATTGCAGCACCTCACTCACCTGGGCGGCAAAATCCATAGAGACAAAGGATTCATGGGGCAAATCCTAAACCTTCTAAACAAATCTATTGCTTTCCACCAAGACTAAACTTTCAACCTAACTGTACCAAGAAGTTGTACTGGTACATTAGATAAAAGAAACAAATACAAACTAATTACTTACTTTAAAAAATTATATTTTTAAAAATTATAAAAATCACAAATAAACTTACAAAAGATTTAAAAATATTATTATGACTGGCTCTCATTAGAATGAAAGTACGTGTGTGTTGTGACAAGTAATGCTTTCATTGACACAATATAACTGTGTGAGAGACACCTAGGAAATGTAACAAGCAAAATGCAATGCTATGCCAGGCAACTGTTCCATTACTCAAAATTCATCATTATTAATGGCTTAAAATAATGTCATGCCCCACTCCTCTGTTTCATTACGTATAATTCATCAGATGTAACAAAGCTTTTTGCTTGTTCAATTTCCAAGGTATTTCTCACACAATTATATTGTGTCAATTATTCATGTTTTGCTGAACACTGTCATTTTGAATAATATAATGCTTTAATACTGCTAATTTTACACGATTTACAACATGTGCCTGAACATGATGTACAACCTGAGCCTGAACTCAACACCAGCTAGCCCTGTCCGTTCTCTACTGCTAACAGTCATAGAGTTATGCATATCATGGCTTTCAGTTTGACATCATATCATGGCTTTCAGTTATGACATCATATCATGGATTTCAGTTATGACATCATATCATGGCTTTCAGTTATGACATCATATCATGGCTTTCAGTTATGACATTATATCATGACTTTCAGTTATGACGTCATATCATGGCTTTCAGTTATGACATCATATCATGGCTTTCAGTTATGACATCATATCATGGCTTTCAGTTATAACATCATCTCTTTTTGTTTAAAAAATGTAAATAAGAATTTTCAATATTAAAAGATTGTAAGTATTTTTCAACCCCTCTGCACCAGAGGCTTCATTTGTATTTTATTTTAATCAATAGAGTTCAATTTAAGCTAATTTGTAAAATTTAATTTACATACATGTGCATATTTTACTTATTAATAATTTTCTTTATATATAAAATTTATTATATTGCAAACATAATTATGAATTAATTAGTATACAAAGGAAATAAATAAGTTGAGTTCCTTGATAGAATTAGACCAACAGCTGCCCTGGCTGTGGCTTTATCTGACCTTGACGTCTCTCAGACTGAGAGCAGCTATTGAATTCTCCAGGGGCTGCCAACACAACAAAAACATTTTTACAACTCCAAAGTTAGGCAGTTAAATTTTAACTCATTGATGAGACAAGAGATGATGACATAGCACCCGTGTAGAGCTGCTGTTTAATACCATCAAATGACATGAATACAGAGTTAAAATTTGACACAAATAACCCTTGAGCACCTGTCCAAAAAATAAACTAGTGCCCAATTTTTTAATTGCAGATAATATATCTACCGTTTTTATCAGATTACAAGTAGAAGAAAAATGTAATTGAATAGAAATTTAACACCACTGATAAATGTATCCACTTGCGTAAACACAAGTATACAGAGATAAATTTCAATAGCAGCGAGTTTTATCACATAACTTGTGTTGACCACAGACAAAAAAATGAATTTTTGATTTGTTAAAACGTATTTATAATTAAAGATGAACATAGCAAATCAGGTGCAGTAAAAACAAGTTGTGAGGTAAAAAGACATACCTGTAAGTCCCAGATGACGAGCTGACCATCGGCTCCAGACGTGGATATCTTTGAGGCAGCACCGGATATTCCCTTGTAGACACAGAGGCATGTTATTGCGTTTTGATGTATCGTCTCTAACTCAGTGTCATTGATCTCTATCCTCGCTTGCCTGTCCAAGGATTGGAATTTCCTCATGGCACTGAAAACACATTCAAATCCGTTCAATACCTCTACCTTTGCCAAATTTAAAATATACATAATGTTGAGACAAATATCATTTAATTTACAAATATAAAAATAATGAGTCTGTCCTTATATTTAGGAATGCTCAAATCAATCACATAGACACAACTAAAAAATTATTTGTAAGAGTTAATACTATATTGATACTAATAGTACTAGAGGTGGCATACCCTACCTCCAATACATTGAGAGTTGTATAACATATTATGGAGCTCACTGTAACCTTCTTCAATAGTGTGTTAAGGTTATGGTCAATTGTTTGTGTTTTGCTTTGTATTATAAAATACGTACTTTGCTGCAATTTTGCACAGTTTATTTAATTATAATATTAATCGAATGTGTTCAGGTTACTTTTTCCATGTTTCCAAATTCAACAGATAGGCTCTGTCTAATAATATGATTTTAGTGGCAAGTAAGACTTGTTAGAGAAACAATACAGGGCTGACAACATAACAAGGGTTTAGTAGAAATATTTTCAGATTTTTTTAGAGTTATGTTGATCTTAAAGCCAGAATCTAATCAAGCTAATGTTATAAGTATCATAAAGTAATTTATTTTAATCAAAAATACTAAAATAATTAAAATTATAATTTATCAAACAGTCCAACATGTTAAGACAGGGTATTTACAAGTCTCAGCATGTTGGTTTGAAAGCTAAAGAAGCTTTCCTCTTTTGACTTTGCCTCAGGACTTGGGTCAGAAACCTGCAGCTCAGAGACTGCAGGCGGCTATTTCAGAGCTAATGTGTGGGTCCAAAAAAATATGATGAATTTGCTAAGTTGAAAAATTTTACCAACTTATTATTATTGTTGGTAACATTTAACAAACAATGTTAACAAGGGTTTATACAGGGACTAAGAGTAAATGTTTGGGATCAGTTGCAGCTGGACAAAACATTTGATGACAAAACCAAGGATGACCAGGAGTCAGAAACACAGAGACAAAGTGTTAAGAGGATAGTGTAGTACCTGAGGCCTCCTTGCTCTTTCTTCTGAGACATGTCTAGTTTGCAGTTGAACTGAAGTTGTCCAGACTCATCCAGTGTGAACAACATGGGACAGCAACCATGGCCCTGGTAACACAATGCTTTTATTAAAACCCAAAAATGACTATATTAGCCAGGTGTACAAAAGGTAGAGTACATAACAAAATTAATCTTGGAGCTAAGAACAACATAACATTACAGAACTATTGGGTTCAGAAATTTGAGATCTGTCCCATGGAGGAAGTTCTCTTCCATAACATCAGTGTACATCAAAAGTCCAATATAAATAGAGCTCCAAAAACCTTAAAAGAAATTTTGTTGTAACAGCAGCCCTGATATAGAACTCACATTACAGTCTATCGTTTAGTTTAAAAATCCCCAAGGTCATAAGTATTTTGGGGATTGACCAATCAGAGAAGCCGCTGCCAACCTCTCACTTAAAAAGAAAAAAATCCCTACCACAATAACCGCTGTAGGGAAAACCTTCTTCCCTAATACGGGAACCCGTATTATCTTAAAACCTAACGGGTTTAATCCCCGAAGAAAATACGGGTAAAATAACCTGATTTGTTTACATAGTTGTTTCCCGCTCCCTTCTTGCAGGGATTTTTTTTTCTTAAGAATCAGTGGTGTCTAAACTGACCTATCAAGATTTTTAAACTAAACGATAGACTGTAGTTTATCTACCAGACTATAATTCTCATACATAAATTATAAACTATAATTTAAAAAAAGAACTATTTAAATCAATTTCGTAGGGAACGTTATCAAGTTTAGATTTAATATCCAAAAGAAATTTCAGATTGTTTTATAACTATGAATAGCATATCTTTCACTATAAATCAATTTCAATTCACCAACAGCTTTTGAGTTTATTTGGAGTGAAGTGTTAACTACTCACAGAAGCCACGATGGCACTGGGAGAGACCCAGGTACAGCTGAGGAAGGGCAAATGGGTTGTGGACAGCTTGTGGACAGTGGTGCTCTTAGAGATGTCTACCAAACATATTGTGGAATCATGAGACACCCAGCACACCTTGTCTCCGTCCAGGGAGAAACTAACACTGTGGATCCAGCCACCTAGACAAAAACCATCATAGTAAGCCTTAAGTTGCAGTTCATTAAGAGAAAATGGGTAGTGGACTAGACAGTGGTGCTCTTGGAGATGACAAGAAGCAAAGAATACCATAAAACAGCTCTCGCTACTTATTTTTCAAACCACCTACAACCATTTATAAGGATCATAAGATTGCATTGAGATATATAAGTACAGCAAATTAGTAAGGGAATAGTCATGGGGCCTAAGACACTTGCATTATACCTCTCAGCTAAACAGCAATAACTATTCCAATGTTATATCATTTGGTACTGCCAAGTTTTGCAAAGGTGAATAGTTGACACAATATAAATTGGGCAAGAAACACCAGAGAAAATGCAATGCTATACCAGGGAACTGTTCTTTGCCGTGATTGTGGGTCACGTCTTACACTGTTTTATTATGTCCAACCCATCAGGGTGCCTATAGAGCCTGATGTCTCTCATACAATTGAAATTGTGCCAATAATTGCAATGGTTTTCAAATCCCAGTCAGGACAATACAGAACTTTCGACACAGTACATGGTGAGTTAATAGTATTCTACAACAGTAAAGGGATTCATTACTAGAGAAAAGGACACCAATTCGTTACTAGGCTACTGACTAGGGTTGGAACAAGGGGTTTCCCTCTGCCTTTGCAATTTTAGTGGAGAGTATTTTTTGGCTTGTCTGTCTGCACTGAAATGTGGAATTGATGAGGAGAGCGGAATTGACATTTTCCTGTAATTACAAATATACATAAAGAAACACACCTCCATACTGAGAGTTGGAGAACTCAGCAAGAAGTTGTCCAAGTTGAGCCTTGGAGCCCCACTTGGTCTGAGGAGGGGCATCTTCCATCTCCTTGACGTAGCCACTGAAAACTCTCACTTTAAAATCAGTTGATCCGATGACCAGCAAGTAGTTATTTGGATGCCAGTCGAGGCAAGTTATAGTCGAGCGGATAGGCTTCTTGATGTGTTTTGAGACCCACCAATCATTGCCTTGCTCGAAGTAACAAACTGATATCAACTTAGCACCAGAACCTACAGCAAACTTGTTCTCCTTGGGGGACCATTTAACACAGGTAGCGGCTCGGTTGACCCTGAGCAGGACAAGTGTGGGTTTCCACTTGCCGTCCTCAGACTCTGTCCAGACGTAGGCGTTCCTGTCTGCGGCACACGTCACGATCCTGTTGGTGTTAGGAGCCCAGTCTATACCCGTGACTCGTAAGTCATGCTGACTAAACACATCACTCACCACCCATTCATCTCCTGACTTCTCGTATATATGGACCTCGTGGTTATTTGGACTCAGTGCCAGCTCTACAACAATGCAATTTTTACTTCCATTTACAAAGAATGAACAATTTAAAGACATTAGTACTAATAAAAAATATAACAAATAAAAATTACGATATCATAACAACTTTAATACTAATTAACTTATTAAAGGAGAAAATCAAGTTTTTGCTCCCTGGGCAACAAGCTGGTTCCTGAGGCCAAAGCCGAAGGAAACATATCAAATCCTGAGGCTTGCCAAGGACACCATTCAGTTAACTCTTGAAGGAAAGCCAGTGTTATTTAAGAGTTGAAATACTTAGGTGATTATAATATTTAAGAATAAACACAGCAGGTTCTACAACCAGATTTGCTTGAAGGGTCATAGAGATGGTCTTCATCAAGAATAGAAATTTGACTTCCTAGAAAAGCTTGAGAAGTCAAGAAACTGCCAGAGAACTCAATTTGAACATGAGAGGGGATAGAGTACCTCTGCTACTAGTTCTTCTGAAAGCTTCCCTTCTTCAATCAGTTTGTCACGACTCACCGACATTGTAGAGTAAAAATACAACTAATAAATTCAATACTTTATTATCGGCCTTTATTGGTTATTTATATTTTCTGTCTATTAGGGTATTTTTTCATAGTATTGTTCATTTAAGTCAATTGTATTTTTTATTATTTCAGTCTGACTATTATTAATTTTATTTGAATTTATTAGTTTTTCCACCTTATGGTAGTTGAAAATACTCTGTAAATAAATTTGTGTGCAAAGAGTTAATCATAATTTATTTAAGTTCTTCAGCGAAAGCCAAGAAATTTAAAATTGCATGATGAAATATCGCTAAAAGATTTGAACATATCCCAGTATAAATGATTTAATAGTCAACTAAGATATACAATTTTATCAGAATCAGAAAATGAATGGTTTTTAAAAGGTCTTGCAGAGTTTATCGATAAATATATGGTGGACTGAAGTGGTCTTCAGTTGTAGAAATAGAAGTAAGTACATAGAGGTACATATAATTTGATATACAGGGTGTCCACGGATGGAGTTGCCTATACGTGTAAATGACAAAAAATTTCATTTTTCGTCAGCGACACTGCTTTTTTACGTCAGCGACAATGCTGGTTCGCACAAATTTTTCAATTATTTTTTTTTAAATTTTGCCTGGTTGCGTTAACATTAGGAAATCTAATATGAAACAGTTCTATAGCTCAAGCGTATGTTACGTCCCCAATACCGTAACACTGAACCAAGTATATTCTCTGTTCTTGCGTTAACATCTTGAATTAATAAAAGAATTTAAAAAATTAAAAAGTTATTTAAATTAGCTTTAGCAAACAATATTAATATCGTCTAACTTACTACTTTAGAAAAAATAATGTCTTAGTTAGTACAAGTTCAATAATTATTTAAGTACGAATAATACTTTCAATAATTGCAAATAAAAAAAAGTAATAATCTACTTAATCAAGTCATCAAAATCATAAGTATTTATTAAAGTACAAAACAAAATACACGTGGAGTTTGTTTACATTTATTATTAATAAATTAATCAGCTGATTTCGTGTTTTCATTAAATCAAAACAAAATAAAAAAAAAACAAATGAATAAAAAAAAATCATTTTAATTAATGGTGAAAAATGATTGTCATGTTTTTATTGCATAAATTGATTTTTTTAAAAAAATAAGTGACTTTTTGAAGAATAACTTTTTGTCGTAAAATCAAAATTAGACCAACTTCTCTCTTGGTGAATTTTAAAAAATTGTACATTTTGGGTACTGGGTACATGGTACGAAACTTTTAGTCTGCTCAATCTTCGTTTCAAAACAAGCAAACATTTTTATAAAGAGTGAATTTTTTTTCTAAAAATGAAATTTTTTGTCATTTACACGTATAGGCAACTCCATCTATGGACACCCTGTATGTTAATAAAGCAAATAGGTGGGGTGAAACCAAAATTGGTCCGTCCAATCCACCAAGTCTGGTGATTCAAATTACCTTGGTTTAAATGCACAAACAAACCAAATCCAGCGTGATATAAAGTTGAAAGTAATCTTCAGACCAAATAAAAACTAAATGGCAATTCAAGCAAATAAAAAGTAGATTTTCAATTAAAATTCAAACTCATCTTACTTAAATCGCTTTATTATTAACAATACAATATTAATTTATTTACAAACAATAGATCAAAATAAATTTGTACAGCTTATTAATTTATAAATCAGTTGTCTCAGAGTAAATAGAGGAAGCCAATATTTATAGTCAAAGGGGATTTATGAGTCATCTATGGTGCAGAGGTCACAATACATGACTATTGCACTGATAACTCTAAACTCTGAGAGTGTATCTAGAGACTATGAGTTCAATTCCAGCACAGGCCTCAATAAGATACTAACTGTGGGAACTACATCCTTCACAAGTCCCTCTAGAGGAGTTAAACCCAATGTCTCAATCCTCTAACACATTAGGTAATATTTTAAAGATCCCAAACCCTAAATGTGGGAGGGGTGGGGATGAAGCATCATTAGGGCCTTCATAGAATCAATTCAGTAGTGTCTCTTTTTTGATCACATGATGTTGAGAATTTGTTTCAATGTGTCAAGAAGGGACGAGTCATTCCATTCATAAGGTGATTCATTTGAAAGGTAGTTATGAATGAAATCAACTTTATTTTTATATTAGATTAATATCAATTAATATTAATATATATATATATAATATAATATATATATATATATATATATATATATATATATAAATATATATATATATATATATATATATATATATATATATATATATATATTATATATATATATATATATATATATATATATATATATATATATAATATATATTAATTAATAATTAATATTTTAATGTTAGGATTAATACTATTTGTTATCATATGTACAAAATAATGAAGTTTTTATTTATTGATTAAGGTTATTGTGCGGCATTCATGTCATTGCAGGAATAAATACAATGTTAGCCGCCTATACCGATTTCTGCAATGTCGTTACACATCATTCATAAAAAAATCAGGCTATAACCTCCGAATGTGTTTGGTTTTTTCCATCAAATTGAATCTCCTTATAAATTTGTAACTTCTTGAAGTCAATCCCAGATTTTTAAAACACAATAAACCTAAGTATGGTGGGCTTAGTATGACAAGGAGTCAGTAAGGGACAGTGAGGCAAGGCGATCCAGCATTTATACAGAGCAGACAAGGATCCTCAGTGATCCCCCAGCAAAGAGGAATCATACACATTGACACAGCTCTTAGTGAAGCCTGGGGTCTTGCAGATGAATGTATAAGCAATGGAAGCCAATGTCAAGTCACAGATCTCCCAGAACTGAATCATATGATTACAGAACTGGACCCATAAAAGGGAACAGGTGCTGGCTTCAACTCACTGTGTTCAGAGAGCCTACATTCCTACTACAAATGATTCCCCCACTTCCACCCTCTACTATAGGGCATTAAAACCCAAGCACATTTTCAGTTATCTGTTCGAGTTTATTACTATCAGAAGAGATTACAAAGCTTAAACATGTAGCTTGAAAACAATAAGCTTTAAAAAGTTGTTCCCTCACAACAAACAAAAATGTTAATGCACATTAATATTTTAATGTGTATGATAAAAATAAATCATTTTTAGAATATATAATCCGAGAATAAGTCACACAACTCAATTTATTTAAAACAAGAAGCATTCAACCTCTCAGAGGCTATGTGGCCTGTAAGCAGCTTTGCGCCACATTGTTGTTTTGTATTAAGTTGTCATATTAAGAGTTTTTGTAAATGGCATATTGGCACAATATAAACCATTTCCTAAATGTACTGGTAGGAAACGTTGATTAGTATACATAATATGATACATGCCAAACCATAGAATCAAAACTACTCCCCTTTCACCAACAAAATGTCATTATATCCATAGAAAAATTACTAAAAACTATAAACTCCACATATGTTATAACTTGAATTAACACTAAAACAATTTATATATACAAATGCATAGTACAAAAACATTTTGGTAGTCCAGGTTTATAGGTGTATTGACCAGACAAGCAGTAGGAGCTGGTTTGCCTTCACATGCCAGAGTAAATGCATTTCCGTAATTGTGATTGGTTCGGCCCTGGCAGTCATAGCCGATCATAAAGCCACAATCTTCAATATTAATTAGTTCTCTCTATTGCATGCTCTCTATATTATCTTGCTTTTATCATTTTAAATTTTACTTTGTAAGTAAAATATAAGTTGAATTCTGTCAAGGTGTTTCTGTAGAAGTTCATCTCATATATCATGTAAAATAAAATAAATTAGTCTATCAAGCTATTTGACCAAATAAATATCATTAGACTGTGATATTCCATTATCTCCAGAATAGCTTCTAAAACATTCACTGTTATCTGAAAGTAAATCAACACCCCCACACATGTCTCTTCGGGACATTCCACAGTACCTGTTGCTTTAATTCCACAGCACCTGTGGCCTCACCTCTGCCACTAAGTTAATGATGAGACTATTTCTTACGCCTCGCCCTGCCAGAGGATGTAGAGGGAGACGGAACCATATGAATGTGCCCTGCCTGGATATCCTCTTTGTCAGCATGTTTATTCACAGTTTTTTCCGCCTCCAAGAAGAACATAACGTCCCTCAACTGTTCCTTCACCTCTGCCAGTTCCTCGTCTTTCTTCTTCTTGTAACTGCTTAATTCTTCCGTCAAACTCCCTAAATTCTTCCTCATTGACTTGTTCATTTCTTTTTCTTCTTCAAGTGACTTCAAAGTCTGGTTCAGTTTTGTTGATAAAGCTGTTACTTTCTTCTCTAAACTATTTTTTTCTTTAATTGTGGTATCGAGTGATTTCTTCAATTTCTTATTTTCCAGTGTCACTTTATCAGATAATTCTTTTAAAGAAGAATTTTCTTTAGTTAAATTCAGTTCTATAGTGTTGATAAGATTCTCGTAGTAGAGACGCTGGGACTCCAGCTGGGATGTGAGCAGGTAGGTGTATTCAACTTGCTCTGAACTTGCTTTTTCACTCTTGTCCTGGTTGCTTACTACTTTTGAAAACTAATACTCCAGTCTATTGATTATTTTATAAAGCAATACCTGTTAATAACAAAGTTTATCACTCCCAATCATTAGTTTCACCAAGAGATCTTTGGTATTGTGAGTGTTGTGTGTGTCCTGTTGGCTAGTGGGTAGCTCGTAGTAATGGTAAGTACCAAACCCGTGTGCTGCTATTGTATGCGGGATTCACATTAGACTATCATATCGTTCCATTCATTTCCTTGACAATGACCATCCAGAGAATGTGCGAGGAGTTCGCGAAGGAAATCAGATCTCCACTTAGTACTTCTACTTTTGCTATTGCACCTCAAGACAACAAAACACTCCATCTCTCTCAAAGATGGTTCGGGGTGAGTGTTGAATATTATATGCGCGTTGAGGTACAGAAACAAAAATCTTTCGAACTCTCCCCAGGGTAATCATTACCATACTACAAAACAAGTATTACACAACTTGGAAATGTGATTTGATACGACAAAGGAATAGTGAAGTGATATTCACGTCCAGATTCTCGCATAGTTGAGCGCCATGATCAGCATCCCACAAATTGACAAAAACCGGAGTAAACAAGATATAGTATAGTCTGGGACAAGCTACCGTGTGAATTGTGAAGCCTGGGACTCGCCGTTATGCCACCTCACTTTCAGTCGTCTTGCATGTGCGTTGCTACATACTAATATAGAAACACTAAACCACCTGGAACAAACACCTACGTGCTGGTTCTAAGTAAGTCATAATGTGAACTTTCGAGAACAATACCTACCGCGTTGACCCAAGAATTTGTATACATAGTATTTCAACACAAATCGGACTTGTGAACGGACGTTACTGGAAACCTCACAATATGAGAGCCAACTAGACTAAACATATAATGAGTTTCTGGAGACTCAACTACGACTTTAGACTAACGCGATGACGCTTAGTAAGAGTTCCCAGCAGTGAACAAATAGCTTAAACGACAGAACGTTGTTGCAGAGAGAAAGAGCATATAAGTCATCTTGAACTATCTAAACACATGATGAGTAACATAGTCTAACTCTATGGCATAAACAAAAACTACGTTTTAGGAGACTATTTATGCATTCTCGCGGCGCTCGATTATATTCAGTCTATTTCAATTTACTGATTCTCCTTTGCCTCCAGTAGTGTGCATTAAGATAAACGTGAACTTACTCACATAGATCAATCGTACAAAGCAGGATGTCACACGAGAAGACTCGGAAAGATCTTAGTAATATAGTGGCTTCTACAACCTGGTGGATAGTCTCGTGCGAGTACATTGTCCCTGCCATTGTCGTCACGTAATTCTCGTAGATCTGCTTAGCGTTGGCTGGTGCGTTGTCACAGCTAAGTGAATCGCAGTAGAGTTCTCTCGTGTTAAGAATACGTAGGTGACATTGCGTTCGTCAATCTCACCAAAGGGTCAGAACCTCGAGCGTGTGTATACATCGCTCGTGGAAGTCACCCGTACGGATTCTCACTTGCTATCTTTCAGCTCGTACATTCGTTTTCAAGCGCTACGCTGAAATAACTATACACAAGAGGACACTTGCTAAGTGACAATTACCCGATTTCACATACGATTTGCTAATCTGTGTATATATTTTAATACAAGTGTCTACTCTATAATCAACATAAATACCACTCATAAAAGTACGAAATAGAGCTACATTGGAAAACCTTCCTGAACTGATTTCTCCGCTCGATTCGCTCCCGCGCGCGCGACAATATCAAACAAATGTAATAATTAATACTCCCAAGAAATCAAAAGATGAAGACAACAAAAGGCGAGAGTGAGACGATAAACTATTCTACTCATATAATATAAAGAGGAGCACTATAAATCCAGAAGGCGTGTCTAAATACTAAGCGCAAATCATACTTATAGAATTGAATACTATTACTGTAGGTAAAATGCTTGTGTTTTATGGCAGAACGCATTACTGATCCACGGTTCATTGCTCTCTTGGCAATTTCACTCAGGTTCTTCTTTCGTGCTCACCAGGACGTAAGTCCCGAGCAGTTCTGTGTTTGGCAATCCGGGAGTTTACCTCTGCTACAACTCTGCGAGCTTCTCTCCCAGAGATTACTTGTTTCTTCTAGACACTCTCAGAATTTACTCTTTTGAGGCAAATCAAGGCTATTGCCACAGTAATATGACTCGACTTGAACAATTCAGAACAAATGAACAGTCTGAGGTGAACAGTTTGAAGTGGTTCATTGAGTTACTATATGCACGTGCTGGCTCACTCTACCCAGTTCTTGCTTTTTGCTAACAGTTCTCTGTGGTCGTAAATCATACGATCCGCTCAAGATCGATTCTCTAATTCTCTTCTCGAAGGGCAAATCTCCTTAATTTACACTTAGCTCTCTTTTGGCAATTCTATATGATTACTTGTTATCTCAATTGTATCTGATTTATTCCTCAGTTCTGTTCGAAATGCTCTAGCTAAATACCCACTTCTTTATGCACTCTCTTTGTGCAATCGTCAGTTTCTTATAGACTCTTTTATCGACAGTAACTTTTCGACCCTTCAGGTTTTGCTCATGGCGCATATCCGCGAGTCATAATTGTCATAAATCTGTATGTACATCTGTCGTGTGTTATCGCATAATAAATGCTAATTAATAGAGCGTGTGAACAGAGACCGTCTCGACACGAGGGGTTGTTCTATATTGTTGGCGATCAGGCTTTGTTCTCTATATCAATGTGTTCCTGTGATTCATATTTCCAAATATCAAGAAACTGAGGATTGTGATGGCATATTTATTCTAGATGTAATTTTTCTCAAATGTTTGACCCTGATGTCTATAAGTCTAATCGTGACACTGTATATATTATTATGAATTCATAAAGGCTCTGAGCTATGTTAGTAAAATGACAATTATAATTATGTCTTAAAATTGTAGTTAATCTGAGAAATAGTTAAGAAGCTAATTATAGCTATTTATGTGAGGATTGTAGAGCGATGTAGACTATTCGTTATAATCATAGAGTTTAGAACGTATTAAGTTTTATTTATTTGTGGACTCATATTTCCGATTGGAAACGTGTATTGGAGTATGTGTTTTGTATAACTTCGTTAAGAATTCCGACGCTGAAACACAGACCTTTAATCATAACACATTGTGTCGTAAGCTTCTAATGTTCTTGTAAATATCGTCTTAGAAGTGTGTCAAGTTTCTAACTCATACAGGTATTAGACAGTGATTAGCAGAGTTTGTGGGTAAACAGTGCTGGTATTTCATGCTTCAGTGGTATATTGAATAAATCTACCCAGAAGGAATAATATGGCAATTATAACTGAGGAAGTCGCAAATCAGAGAATCCGGGCTGCCAAACCACCTCTTTCTGAAAAGAAGAGCGAAACCAAGAAAGAAGATATCTCCTACTACCTGAAGCGCCCTGCTTAGGTGAAATAACTCCCTTCGCGAGCATGGCAGATTCACTTCCGATTTAAGATGTGTAATCTTTACTCGGTGGTGTTATGTTAGATGTATCCCTTACACAGAGTTCATATCTATTTCCACGCATTGTGCATAATATCCTAAATAATAAATACGATACATCCACGATAGAATTGTAAGAATAAGTTCATCGCCAAGAAAAATGTCGAAGCGAGTGTAACAGGTAGACTCTGTATATTGTTTAACAAGTGGTTTTTTACCCAGCTGCCAGTTATAAGTAGTGATTTTATATTATTAAGGAATATCAGTGTCGATAGTTATGAGTAAACTGAGCTGTCAATATAATTATTAGGTACGATCTACTGATTGACCAACTGTAGTGGATATGGTTTATATTAATCCCCCCCCCTCCTTGGTATAAAATCGTATTAATACAAGCGGTAGTCGCATAGGCAGCATCAATCAGTGACAAGGAATTAATGTTTGACTCGGCATTGTTTCTAGTATATGTTTTGTTTAAATCGTTCTTGCCAGTCAGTTAAGGTTTTTATGTTATTGATAACCGAAACCGTATGGGTTATTTAACTATAGTACATCTACATAGTATTTTTTAACACATAATATACAACAAATAATGGGTAACTAGGTAAAAGTGGTTGCATGGGTCGAACGTTTAGTGTATTACCCACCAAATAATTACAAAAAAATTAAGTAATAATTAACCATTTCAATTGGGGACACTGGAAAGTACTGGGGCTTTTGCTTGGGGTTAAGAATGAAAACAGAAATAGAGAAAATTGGAAAATAAAGAGGTGAGGTGGGTAACCATGTTAAAAAGATGCTTTAGAGATAGATTGCGTTTTGTTACGCACCAAAAGTATATAACTCTGTAAAAGAGGGACTATACGACATTAATGTGGTTTTTTATCTACTTCCAGCTTTTTGACAGTAATAAGCAGTAAATAAGGTGACCATGCTTGGACTGTTTTTGACACCCAGCACCATATTCAAGTAAAGAAAAAGTAAAGATTAACAAAACGTTTTCTAGTTCTAAGCTTGGCAACATGGAATAGTCATACTTTCATTAAAATTAATACTTCTTATAAAAAATTGGCATTGATCTGTAGAAGTTGATTTAATCATTAGTAATGCTGTACTTCATCCGGAACTCCGCTTAATGATTATTTCTCTCGGACGTCCCCTCAACTAGGGAAATTAATTTTGTCCTAGCTAACTACATCAGCATCGCTGGAACCAATTAGACTCCAGAGATCTCTTAAAATCTGTTCCTCAAAAATTAATAGACATATCATAGCTATACTTATTTTGCTTGTTGCCCAGTAAATACAAGTTCTTTGCTACATGATAGGTATTTGGGATGCTTTTTTCCCCCTGATTAGTCTACTAACTCTCTCAGCCTCGCAATTACAATAAGTATTACTGTGAGGACCACAGAGAGCATCCAAGTCCTTATTATGAGGCAACATTATGCAAATTAGTTCAATACTTGGCAAAAAGCCATCTCATAAAAAATAATACAAAATAACATACAATACAGGAGGGGCTTCTTCTGAGTAGGGTGAAAGCCTGTGAGGTGGCCATATCCTCTGAGTGGCCATACCCCCTAAGTGACCATACCCCCTGAGTGACCATACTCCCTGAGTGACCATATCCCCTGAGTGGCCATACCCCCTGAGTGACCATACCCCCTAAGTGGCCATACCCCCTAAGTGACCATACTCCCTGAGTGACCATAATCCCTGAGTGGCATACCCCTAAGTGGCCATTACCTCCTGAGTGGCCAATACCCTGTGTGACTATACACCCTGAGTGCCAAACCCCTGAGTGACCCCTAATTGACTGCACACCCTGAGTGGCCATATACCCTATGTGACTTTACCCTGAGTGGCCATATAGTGACCCTGGTGTGACTTTACCCTGATGGCCATATACCCTGTGTGACTATACACCCTGAGTGGCCATATACCCTGTGTGACTTTAACCCCTGAGTGGCCATATACCCTGTGTGACTATACACCCTGAGTGGCCCATATACCCTGTGTGATTAACCCCCTGAGTGACCATAATCCCTGAGTGTCCATACCCCCTAAGTGGCCATACCTCCTGAGTGACCATATACCCTGATTGACTATACACCCTGAGTGGCCATATACCCTGTGTGACTTTACCCCTGAGTGGCCATATACCCTGTGTGACTATATACCATACCCTAAGTGGCCATATACCCTGTGTGACTTTATCCCCTGAGTTGCCATATACCCTGAGTGGCCATATACCCTGTGTACTATACACCCTGAGTGGCCATATACCCTGTGTACTATATGGCTCACGGCCTGGGGGCCTCCCTGTGGCCGCTTGGTGGCCACATCGTTGTTGTTGTGTATTATGTGTTGTTTCTTGTTACATGGTATTTTGCCACGTATTTAGCAAATTTTCATTGCTTCGCTATTTTTATACTTATGACTTATTCCAATTATTACCTTTCCATTTATTCCCTCCGCAAAACAAGATAACGTTCCAGGAATATCAATTTTGAGCAAATCATTTATGTAAATAGAAAAAAAGCAAGGGACCGAGACAGCTGCCCTGAGGCACTCCTTAACTCACCAACAAAGATTCGCATATTATTAATTTTTACTTTTAGTGATTGTGAATAAACGTTTCTAGACTAATTAACATTAGTTAATAAAATAAATTATAAAATGGGATTCTGAGCCCCAAAATTTAAATTAAAGTTTAGACTGAAACCGCAGAACTCTTGATACGAGCTCGTATACGTTATCCGGCCGTGTACTTTACAAACGCATTCATGATGCGCTGTGTCACTTTGAGCTTACTGAAGGCTGTGACGAACGACTCGCCGGGCCGTCCGCCTCTGTTTAGTTCTAAGTTTACTATAGCTATAAAAACTCCTATTTGATCTGCTGTATTACATACGAATGATTTTTTTGACATAATATCAATAAATATATAATAATAATAAGCTTGCGTCTCTGTGACAAAGGCAACTACCTGACCTCACTTAAATCAGTAAGGACAGATGTTAAAATGTAGAGCGGGGGCTCTCTGGACTCTGGAAACCCTAAATTAAGGCATTAAGAAAGTTCTAGATTGAAATGATTTCATACAAATTGTAATGATATACCTGACTCTTCAATCAGCACCTACAAACACCTAGAAGTAAACTCTAATCCTGAATAAAAGTTATTGTGAGATAAATAAAGTGTAGTCTTTCCATTAATGTATTGTGTTTGTTTATTTATTTTAATAGTTTATTAATGTAAACTATTTCATTGTATATAGATTCTGAAGATGCCTAAAAAGATAGATGAAATATACATTAATTGAATAAATCATTCAAAACTTTTTATAGAACTAAAGTCCCCTTGATCAAGCCTGAGACAAATAAAGTGTCTAGGAACTCGTATATTCATACACACAGTTATATATATATACATACATATATAATATATATATATATATATATATATATATAATAATATATATATATATTATATATATATATTTATTTATTTATTTATTTATTGATATACATACCAAATCAATAAAGAGCCCCCCCCCCCCAAAAGGCATGGGAAACTTAGGACTTACGGATATTCCCTGTGATTTTTCAGGGAATTTGTTTTGATAAAATGATTGTTAATGGGTTGAGATAGAATACGATTTCTTTTGAAGAAATAAATGTTTTTAAATTAAATTTTGTAAAAAATAATAATTAAAATTGTTGCAACTTCTTGTCTCCTGTGAGCAGTGTCCACAAAATTTTTAAACAAAATAGTTTAATTAAGGATTAAAATTGTTCCGCGGAAAAGGTTTTTTATGGCTCTGAATTGCGTGAAACCGGTTTAGGATCGATAAGACCACTAAAAAGGCGAAATAACCCGAAATAACCAGAGCAAAAAAGAAGAAACTCCAAAATACAGTCCTTAAACAACAAATTTCGGGGAGAGTGCCGTTTTCGATGTTTTCTGGAGCTGTGATAATTAATTTATCACTTAAGGCTTAGCCTCAGGAATTATATTTATAACTATTTGAGTATCCCAGCTTAGCCTCGAGACTTAACATCTATAATTCCCTCAATAAACACTTAGGCTTTATCTTTATCTTTAGTACTATGGTTGTTTCAATGAGCTATAGAAGGACTAGTAGAACTGTAATTGGTTGCTGTGTACCTTACTTCAATCTGTTCAACAACTTATCAAAAAAATGTGTCTTGCAGGTATCCTTGTAGCTGCTATTATATCTTACCTGATGGTAGTTTTTATATTTAACTTAATGTAACGTGATAAGGTTCCAGTTTCTTTGCCCCTCTCCCTAGGCCTCGATACTATCTCCCTCTCTCTCTCTCCGCGCGGCCCCATGCCCCACTCCCGGGGCCTTGGTACTCTCTCTCTTTCTCCTCGCGGCCTTACCTGCCTAAACTTGCAAGTCAGTCAGTGTTTAGCATCGTGCGTGTTCGTTATTTCTCGCTCCTAATCTTTCAAAACATCGCTACACTCGAAATTTCTTTAATCATTTTTGATTTCTTTTAATTTTTTACTATTATAACTTTTAAATAATTATAAATATTATTGAAAACCATCATAATAATCCTTTTGTTCAAAATTTATAATAATTATTTTTGTGATAAAAAGTTTTAAGAATATAAAATTCTCTGTAATCATTTATACGTTTAAAAAGAAATGGTGTATTTAAAGGATTGATATTGTGACTGCAGTGCCGTGCAGTCATGAGTTAGTTATAGTGTTTGGGGAAAGCAAGTGTGTTGGAAATGAGGAAAGTCGGGCCTCACGTGGGCTGGCTCCCGTTAAATACCAGGTGAGGCAAATGTTTATCTCCCCTCTATTTGGAAAAAGTAGCTTGAGAAAGAATTTTACTGTACCTAGATGGGATTTCTTTGTTCATTACTTATTTTTTTTTTCGATCTAAGGTAACAGTAGGCGTCTCCGGGCGCGCTTTGCATGCCCTCCGTCTTTCAGTTATAGTCTCTTGCTTGTTGCTTCGGACTCCCCCGAGAATTAATCTAGGCCGCACTTTTGTTGCTAATCTAAAACATAGATGTTATCCGGTTAATGGGTCCATAGCATAATCCATGAAAACCTAAGCCCTACTTACTTTACTAGTCATATTTAATTTTAATTGTCATATGTTTATTTTTTGTTCTTCAAATGAATAATAGCATGGCTCGTTTGAATGTAATTATTAAAAATTCTAAATAAAATTCACCTAATTACTCATTAGGTGTTGGTTGCGTGAATCGACCTAGAAATACGATTCAACCAACTAATATCGTAAAGTGACATTTTTTTAAATGTCATTTATAAAATGCCCCTTGCCCCCGAGGAAACTTCACCATGGTTAAAATTTTCCATTATTTGGTAAGCCAAGACTAATCATATATTAAGTCTATTATTAACACAATACTGTTTGAGTCCTAAAACACATCTTTAAGTAGCCTGCAAGTTGATCATACTGATTTAGTGTTTGCCTGAGTCGCTTATTTATGTCAGTGAGTGAGTGAGCACTTACTCACTGATGATATTTTTTGTTATTATAAATATGTTTATTTGGGCCTGGCTGATGTTGCGGCGGGGCTTTGCTAAAGACTTTAAAAGTTCTCTTATTACCTTTGGCAATATACATTTATGTCCCTTATATCTTTTATAAATACATACTTTGCTCAATATTCGATAAAAACAAATCAGCTCCTTACTCTTATTTAATTTAAGATGAAGTACTAAATTATTACGAGGACCGATCGAACACGATTCAAAATTAGAGTTATAAGAAAGTTGAAGGAATGAGTGCGGGTCTGGAACCAGTCTGGGTTTTCAAGTAAAAGCAGTTTTCCTTTCTCATCATTGTCTCATTGCATTGCGGCGTTGCCAACCTCTCCTCGTTGTTGTAAAGGATTACGGAAGTGATGTATTTCACAGCTAGGTAGAGAATAATTTATTCAATAATTAATAACAGAGAGTAGTAGGAGCGGAGGAGGTTATAATGTAAGATTTACCAGAGTAGAGGTAATAATATATGACATTATTATCTTCTTATCTTTATTAACAGAAACAATATTTATTTGGAAGATTTATAGATGTAGATTTACTGCATCTGTGAAACACACAAGTCAAACATAATGAAATTGTTTACTAATTAGCAGAGCAATACGACGTGTAAAGTAAACTTTATCAACCTGTGTGTAAAACTGTCGTGTTGTTTAAATTTCGCGAGAACAACAAGCGATGATGACTGACTGGGTTTGCTTCTTTATGTTGTTGACCGGTTAGTTACTACCCTTTTTCGACTTTTAGGTTATTTGGAATACGCACTAGATTTAGGATTTTGTTTTATTCCGTGCCCCAAAAATACATTAATAAAGGCATTTTTCTCAACTAAAATATATTATTATCTCAACCCCAAATATTATTGATTTTTGAAAATTTTGCTCTCAGCAAAACAGAGACGTCACAAAAACCTGGTTTTGAATAGTTTTTTTGTCCTTTTCATGATCGATTAATCATATTGATCTGTTCAAAGATCCGTTTATAAGAATCCGCTTGAAAAAGATACACACACACTATCACACATACATAAAGACAAATCTATTAAAAAATGTCTTTAGATTTTTTGCTTGGATTAGTTTCTATTTAACATATGTTAGTGCTATCTAAAATTAAGTTGAATATTAATTCCACTACTAATAATTGTAAAACTATTTAAGATGAAGTTTTCAATTCACAATAAAGTTTTTAGTATGTTAGTACCAAGTATCTATACCTATCTACCATTATGTCTTTCATCAATGTTTTTAAAAATAATTTTAAGTCCAGTTTATTAGCGAATTTCCTTTGGGAATAAAATTCTCTAATGGGATAGGCGTCATGGCGGAATTCGAACCTCGGACGACGACACAAATCCGTTTCAGAGGTCCCTAATGGCGAAAAAATACGTTTTGCAAAACTTTACACACACACGCATATATATATATATATATATATATATATATATAATATATATATATTAATATATATATATATATATATATATATATATATTATATATATATATATATATATATATATATAATATATATATATATATATATGTATGTATGTATGTATATGTATACATTCTTGTAAACACTCTATCTTTTGAACGGATTAATATTTTTTAATCAAACTTGGTACAAAAATCAACCTTTGGGAGGACACGAACCCTATTGAAAACAAGGTTTTTGTGACGCCGGTTTGCTGAGTCAGCAAAATTTTGAAAAATTCGGCAAAATTCAGGGTTAATATTTTTCACAGCGAAAAAGGTCAATATACTCTCAGTGACCAAAAATTCGAGAAACCCACAAAGAATTACCGAAAACCAAAATTACGGGCAATAAAAATTAAATTTCGAGTAGGGTGTCTCTTTCTATGTATTTATAGGCGCCGAATCGAATAAACTCGGTTCGAAGTCGATACGGCTACTTTAAGTGATCAAAAAGTCGAAAAAACGGTGGCAATACCAGAAACCCTAAATTTTGAACCCTAAATAACACATTTCAATTGTTTTATTTATTTCAATTGTTTCAATCTTTTATTTAAATTGTATTTTTAATTGTTATTGAGCTCTGCTCCTTGTTACAATAAATAAATAAATAAATAAATTTCAAGAGGGGAGTCGTTTTCTATGTTGTTTGGATCTGTGAGTTGAATGGCAGTGGTCCAAAGTTAATACGAGCACTCAAATTTAGGGTAACTGGGTTCAAATCCTAGTAGGGACGATCATTTTTTATTGTTTTTTTCTTAATATACGTTTACAACTACAAAATAATTCTGGCGCGGTGGTCCGCATGTCGGGCGAATTTCCTTTTAAATGCGTTTTTCCGTGCTTAACAACCAATTTCTTGTATAAGGTTCCGGTTCATGCTTTAGAACCTAAGCAGTTACTCAATTGTCAAGCACTGCTCGTAACTCATTTTGTCTATTTTTCAAAGGAAATGCAGGAAATAATTATCCAGTTGGTTATACAAAACTATGCCTCTAAAATTAGCAGTACGCACTATTATTTGCACTGGTTTTAAGCTTAGTTACCTATCTTTATGCTTAGTCAGTTATGTTTAAAGGTTTTAGCGCATTTCCTTTGAAGAATGCAGACAAAATGAGTTACGAGCAGTGCTTGACAATTGAGTAACTGCTTAGGTTCTAAAGCATGAACCGAGACCTTATGCAAGAAATTGGTTGTTAAGCACAGAAACACGCATACCAAAGGAAATTCGCCCGACATGCGGACCACCGCGCCAGAATTTTATCGTGTGAATGCAGTATAGATGTCTCGCCTAAAACACTGTTTGATTATATTTACTATATTAATACTGTAATATTATGACTCCTCAAGTTTCGTTTATCATTTTTTGTCTTGTATTACTGAGAAACTTAAGTGATATGCTATCAGTTGAGTGTTGCGGTTGTGGTTATTTGGTCCTTGACGAGAGTCATATCAAATCTATGGTTTGTGTTTTAAAAAACCAGATTCTTATGCCTATGATGTTGAGCAATTATCCAACGTACTGTTTCTATTTTAAAGTCAACTTGTATACATATGAGAGTCATTTTAAGGCATAAAAAATTGACTTAGGTTTGCATTTGCGAATTAATTTTACAAGTGCCATATTGACACGTTAAGTTTGGCGGGGATCCAACTCCGCAACAATGTAATTGATAAAATTTACCCCGTCTACACGAGGTGTTGAACACTGGGTTGAACACCTATAATTGTTTTCGGGGTTGAACATCGCAAATACGGTAGGGGTTCAACCCGGGAATTAACACCTATACTGTACTTAAAAGTTATAACCTCTGCTCAGTGATCATCGTATTGTATCTCTAAGTTTTTATCTGTTTTTATTTAAATGTAGCCTGTTCTTATACATAATTATATAATTTTATTACTTCATTTGAAAATCACATTTTAGTAAAGTAAAATGATAATGAATAAATAAAACCAAGTAAATAAACCAATAATTGTTATAAAAATACAAACAAAACTGGACTATGAAAATTGTAGAATATATATAAAATAGAACTAATATAGATTTTTATCGATAAATTAAATCTAAATAAAGATCGATATTTTTTTAGAGAGTATTAATTTGTATAGGTTGGCTATTCTTGAAAATCAACATGATTTGCTATATCTAAGGCTATTATTCGTTTCTGTTTTATATTCTACTTAGTATTTCTTATTCTTTTCTTATTTTGTGTCCGCTATTTATTATTATAACTGCTTTAACCTACAAATTAATGTTTTTTATTAAACGAGGCATATGGGCAAGGAACAACAGAAAAATAAAATACACTGCTCTTATGAGAAGACGAAGAACTAATATCATAAGCAGCGTTTATTACAGAGAACCCCGACTTAAATTTCAGCTAAAGAGTTCATTTATTTTACCAATAAAATTTCGACAGCTGACAGCATAATGCTCCTAAAATTAAATATCATAAGGAAAAGGTAAATAAATTCATAGTAAAAATTTATATGTTTATCAAATAACCAAAAAAATTGAAAGCAATAATAATTTTTAAAATAACCTGACTTTGGACACCGGGTTCAACCCTGACAAGGGTCTACACAACACATTATCGGAATTCAACCTACAAATTATCGGTGTCCAAAACCAGGTTAAATGCCCGTCTACACGGTGTAAAATCGTTGTCCAGGATTCAATCTGGTGTTCAACCCTGTGTACAACACATCGTGTAGACGAGGTAATTATCTTGTAACACAAAATTTCCTCTTATTTGTTACTGGTGGGTTGAATGCAAGTAAACAACATAAGATACTATGATTTAATCTGCATGATTTACTTTAAATAATATAATAAATAAATCGGACTAATTTATTTTATATAAGCTTTAGTAGCTGATATAAAATAAAAGAATAAACAATTTCTAAAACATAGTTACTATGATAAAACTTGTGGTTCTCATATTTTTCTCGTTATCATTATATTTTATGTTTATACATAGCATCGGCTATCATTATATATAGCCGATCTGAATACTTCTAGAAAATTCTTGGATATAGCTCATTTCATTTGAAAAATCCAGGAAAATTAACAGACAAATATACACGTGTTACTCTTCCCTATACAAAGCATAAAACAAGATCTAGAGCAAGAACTGGATTGCTGAGCAAGAAGTGGATTGTAGAGCAAGAACTGGATTGCAGAGCAAGAACTGGATTGCTGAGCAAGAACTGGATTGCTGAGCAAGAACTGGATTGCAGAGCAGGAAATGGATTGCTGAGAAAGAACTGGATTCCAGAGCAAGAGCTGGATTGCAGAGCAAGAACTGGATGGCAGAGCAAGAACTGGATTGCTGAGCCAGAACTGGATTGCTGAGCCAGAACTGGAGTGCAGAGCAAGAACTGGATTGCAAAGCAAGAACTGGATTTCTGAGCAAGAACTGGATTGCAGAGCAAGAACTGGATTAGTAAGCAAGAAAACAAGCATTCCAAAAGAAATTCAATAAGCTAGCGAACCAGCTCGCAGAATTTTATCTCCTTTTATTTTCTTCATAAGTGTTATCCTCGTGTCAATGCCCCAGCGATGAGAATAGTTTTGTCTTATTTGACTTGATGTGTATTTTAATGAGAGCATTGGATACACAGAAGCAAATAGTTTTCATTACTATAACTAGCAACACGAGTTATCTCGTCTCGATCTCCGTTTAGACTTTGTATAGAAACAGTATCGTTTCGAATCCTGAGAATGTGAGCACTACGTTATTAGTAGGAACATGACGTAACGTATTATCACACCAACATGTAGACGATATTACAGTTCGATCTTTTGACTGCTTGTTTTATTTATTAGTCAGTTTATCTAATATAGAGTGTTATTGAAATACATCTATTTATCTAAATAGTTTTTGATAAGGTTTAGATAGTAATTAGATATTAATTAATTTCTCGAAACGTTGTTAGTTTGTTCTGTG
>JACMZG010000002.1:20637631-20680131 GCA_018340805.1 Microvelia longipes
ATATATTATATATATATATATATATATATATATACAATACTTATACAATACATATACAAACCTCATTACACACATTAACATAAGTAAAAATAATAAATGTTGTAATATTTTCTTATTTTGACCTATATTTGAACAGTTTATTTATAAATGTTCTTAAAATGGATGGACGGAAGACTTAACTCTGTTAGAGCCCATCTTTTTTACACAAAATATTTTGTTTCCAAAGTGTATTTCGTTTATACATGTTTTGTGTAAATAAACAATTTATTTATTAAAAAAATATCATAAGTGATAATAATAAGTACAAATACATATCATATAAGTGACAGTAATAAGTATAAATACATATCATGAGTGATAGTAATGGTTATAAATACATATCAGGTATTTGTATGTAAGATATGGTATATCTATCGGATTGTATTGTATATCTGTTCCTTTTTGTATAATATATCTTACCCAAAACCACTTGCGTGGTAAAAAAAACTCCCCGCCAAATCTTTGGTCTAAAAAAGTAGGGAAATCAACTTTTCTGTCCCGCCAAGTCATGTCAGTATTGAGTGGAGACGGCCATTGGCGTTTCAAAGTGAAGTTGCTAGATTGGCAATACCAAAGGGACACTTTGAAACTGTGAAGTAGTAATCATCAGCTTATTCTCCTTGGCGGCAAGCCAGCAATATGAACAAATTTGATAGCTTCTTTTACTATATTTTGAGATACCAAACAATACAGGTGTTCGTTGAGATTAATCATAACAGATTTTAGCAGTTGTCATAATTGCATCAGTTTTGCTTACCTGCATAGATCCAGGAGTAAACACAAGAAATGAATGAATGAATGAAACGATAAAGGTACGATATAATCAGGCACTACAACTTATATACCCTTGCCAACACTATCTCCAAAGTTGATTTTCTGGCACGCCGCCAAAGAGAAGAAGCAGATAATTGCCTCACAGTTTGAAAAAGGCCCTTTAGTATTGACAAACTAGCAACTTTACTTTAAAACGCCAATAACCGTCTCCACCCAATACAGACATGACTTGGAGGGGCAGAAAAGTTGATTTTCCTACTCTTTTTGACCAAAGACTTGGTAGGGAGTTTTTTACCACGTAAGTGGTTTTTGTTAAGATTTCATGACTTTTTGTACGGCTCCTGTTTTATGTAAAAAACAGAAGTAAACAAGATACGTTTTGTAGATAAAGCTGTTAAGGGTGTCAAGGTATTCTATACACCACTCTTAAGCTCCGTTTTTAGCTGCGCGTACAGCATAGGAATTATAAATTTGGGATGTATTGATACAAGAATGTTGAAAGGCATCAATAAAAATCCATAAGTCCTCAAACACTAAAATCTATTTATTACTAAAGAGTGCAGGGGGGTCAATTGATATAAAAGTAGCGCTCACTAGATTAGTTTCTAGCTCCGTGTTTAGCATGGGAATCTCGAATTTGATATTTTATCAGGTAGGGCTACACACGGTCATAAGACATATTTAAAAACACATATCATATCATATTCCCACGTATCCTAATGTGTTCAGTAGTTTAGGCAGTAGGTACGTCAGCGTATAAACCTATCGTTCGCTAGCTTAGTTTTTCACTCCGCGTTCAGCGTAGGAATTTCGAATTTGATATTTTATTAAGTAGGAATGCACTTGAGCATAAGACGAATCTAAAAAGTCCTCACACGTCAAAAACCGTTCAGTAGTTAAAGCTGTAGGTGCGTCAACAAAAAGTGCAGGAAGAATAAGAATTAGACGTCGTCAAAAACACCATTTTCAAACATCTTTTTTTCCACATTTGCTTGACCGATTTGGATGATTTTTTTATTTTAGGTCTAAAAGGCACGCCCTTTAATGATATTATAATATAATGTAGCTATAGCCGTTTACACGCTACTGACCCTCAAAAACCCTACTTCGTTACGTACAGTATAATATACACTGGCAGCTTTAGTAGGTTTTGAATTTTTTTTTACTGACTAAGCGAGGTATTTTAACTTCTCTTTTTGACTTGGCGGGGTGGAACGCTGCTGCGTTCCTACATACGCATATACTTATGCGTACACGTCATAAGTGACGATAGTAATTAGTTTGATAGATGACAGGCGCCCAGCCTGTGGCCTATCAATCCCCAGTGGCCCACACTGGGGATTGTTTAGTGACAACGCACTGAAATACATTTAATTTGACAGCTGGAGAAGGTTTATGTTGCACTGTAATTACTTATTGAAACAATTCTATAAGACCTAGTTTATTACGCAGTACAAATACAAATATATTCTAAAATCTAGTAATTATCGTGTTTTGAAATATTAATGTAAACAAACGCGGCTGTGTTATCAATTCTTCTACATAAATATACTTTGTTGTATTTAAAGCAAGATTTACCTGTTCTAAAAGCTTGCCAAAGTTAATAAGAGCAATAATACTAGTTTTTACTGTTATCTTGCTAGTTAAGTTTAAATGACCCTATCAGAATGAGTAGTACTTGAAGAGTTGTGACAAAATTGAATACACCTAGTCGCCAAGTAAATCATTTGCATATGCAAAGCCTCAGGAGTCACCATACATTTATCGGTGGAGTGACAGATATAAGGGTTCTTTTTTTCGGTGTGTAAAAAAAAATTCTCCACAGCGAGGAAACTGTAGTTTTCCGTCCCGTGCAGGCACTTATTATGACGTTCTGATTAGTTATCATCTACGATAACTTGCTGTTTATACTAAAAAGTTGTAACTTGACATAAAACCTAGACTTGAGGTCTAGATGTGCTGCCTGGAAGAAACATGTTTTATACGTTTAAACCTATTTTACTGAGTCAACAAAGATTTAAAAAAATTGTGAATAATGAGAATGTTGTTGGACCGAGTTGATATTTTACACAAATGTACATGTATAAATAGTGAATCGATCTATTAAATTTCATTTTTCTACTGGTTACCATAGCCAAAATATTGACATTAATTAACAAAATTCTAAATTAACCTAAAGTTATAACACCCTATAACCTTACAATAATAATTCAAGTATAGCGAAACTGAAGTAATGCTACCTTAAGCTTTGGATACTCATGACATTCTATGACTGAGCGAAGCCAGACCGAAGTTGTGGGCAAAAGTACCCAGATACCAGAGTACCTGGGTACATTTTATAGCTTACAATTGTCCATTTTCTCCAATGTGCTCGTCTTAGTAAGGCATGTAAACAGCTATGTATGATCCCCGTAAATCTTGTATTGTATAAGAATAGTTATTCTGTATTAGTTCAGTGCGATAAGGTTACTTTTACTTGCAAGGTCCGTCAGGTCGACAGTACCAAGAACCCCCAATTCCTGCTATTCTTTCTTTGATTTTTTCTCGTTGAATTGGGTTTTGAAAGTACTTGTGGGTAATTGCGGTGATAGTGGTGTCTAGAGAAGGGAAAAGGGTGGAGGGGGGGGAAGGGGGTAATTTCTATAATTAGCAAATAATATTTACGAAGGAAGGAAAGGAGAATGTGGCTTCAAATTATTTAGAGCCCCGGGATGCTTGCCCTTAGAGGAGGGATATGCAAACTTCAGAGCCCTGCGGACCCTCATTGTAGATAAAATGTACGTGGTGGACCCCTATCCTTCTGGTTACCCCTCTCAATTCTTAAATTCAATTACTTATTCTCATCACTAAACATTCTGTTTGTAATGTTTTAAATTTAGGCTCGCGAAGAGTAATTTTACAGAATTAAGTGTTTTGTAGCTTCTTGATAAACGCAAATACTTGTACTGTTTAACAACCAATTTCTTTTATAGCCTTCATTTTGTTCTTGTATTGTTGTTGTTCTTGTAATGTTCTATTTTATTAATAAAATATGAAGAGGAAGGTCCTAAATCGTTCTACTAACTCACAAAATCGCTGTGATTAATATTTAACTCGCAATTTTTGGCCTTTTTACTAACAACAGGAAGTAGATGTTTATGTTTACCAATAAAACCTTAGTTCACCATTCTTGATTCAAGTATTTACAAACCATCTCATAAGCTCTTGAGTGAATGTTCATCATGAAAATGACGCTTATGAGGTCGTTCGGATGACGGAATTTTCTTCGGAAATCCCCAAAAAGATTATTAGAACTAATACCTGTTTAAATGAACCAAGAAAACAGTCTGTCTAAAAAAACATTAATTTATTCATGCGTTCTTAACCCAACATGAGGCCATGTAAGGCCTTGTGATAATTAAAACTGTCATAATAATTATAACAGTTTATAATTATTAATTATAATAGCCTAAAAGTTAATTAATTATTTCTTATATATTTGTTATAAAATTTACCCATTACCTTACGGGCCCCCTGAAATATTTCTACGGTGCCCTGGAGTCCGAGGATCATACTTTCCTTGACCTGTAACTCACAACAGACGTGTGATAAAGGTGTTACAAAATGCACAGTTTCGGATCTCTTTTTCAACTACACGATCATATCTTTTCAACTACACGACCATATCTTTTCAACTACACGACCATATCTTTTCAACTACACGACCATATCTTTTCAAACTACAAGACCATATCTTTCAACTACACGACCATATCTTTTCAACTATTTTCCAACTACACGACCATATCTTTTCAACCACACGACCATATCTTTAACTACACATATCTTTTCACGGCCATACACACGATTTTCAACTACCATATCTTTTCAGCTACTCGACCATATATTTTTCTTACCGTGGAAATACAGCTGTTTTAGGTGCAGTGTTGACAATTTTCTTAATACTGAGAATTTAAAATTAATATAAAATGATTGTTTATTATGTATTAGGAAACATTGTTAATGTGTGTGAGTGGTCTAGTTACGTATGCGTCAAGGTCTTCCATTCACTTTTAAAGTTTTAGCAGTAAGAGAATGATTTCCTTAAGACCGGCTGCAGACACTAAGGAGCTGTGGCCTGGTTCTCTTATAGTGAAAGTGTCTCTTGCCGAGTTAACCTGATCCATACCTTGCTATGTTGTCTATACTTACCTGCCTGACTAATTAACACACAATTCATGGCTATAAAATGTATTTCATTCGATAACAAGTGAAATTTTCCTACAAAATGTAAGTTAAAGACAGGATGGCTTCCGAGCTACCGATAGACATACAGAATCGGTAATTTGTTTCAAGTCTCCAATGAACTATAATTTCTGTTAATAACCTCCCTACTTGGTTATTATTCTATTATTGAATTCTGCAATACCTTGAAATGTTTTGTAAGTCTAAACATAAGTCCACTCATCTGTTAGGTGTAGACTTAATAATTATAATAATAGAATTTTTAAGGGATTGAAAATTTAAATGCGTAGGAATCGGGGCAATCCATATGAATATGACTGTTGGCCCAAGTCGCTGATTACATATCTAATTATTCTATGAGAAAATACCTGGGCGTCCACCGTCCTTGAGAACCTTGAAAAAGCCTTCATTTTCATTTTATCCTTAAAACCCTGGAAAAAGCCTTGAGTTTTTTAAAACCTGTTAAATTTATTTGAAAATATTATACAACCGGTCCGGAGCCAAAGCGACAACTTAAAGTGACCAAAAAGTCACTTTTTGGTGGTCGATTCACCGGAAAATTTAAAATACGGCCGGAAATCAACCCATTTCAAGTAGAGTTGTTTTTGATGTTTTTGGGCCTGTGAGTTAAATGAAAATGGGGCAGAGTCGTTACGAGAACTCAGATTACTCAAAGCTAGAGTTACTCAAAGCTTGGTTTACTCAAAGCTAGAGTTACTCAAACCTGAGTTCGACTGATATGGATTGTTTTATTTACATTATACAAGTTTATAACTACAAAATATGTATGTATTCTAAACCGTGGAGGTAGTAATTTAATAAATAAATCAACAGTCTCTCCAAAAAATGTAAAACTATATTTAAAAAGCCGGCTTTCGACTGTAACAGCCATCATCAGTGCCTACAAACAATGTAAAAATATAATAAGATAAATTAAGTACTAAGTATAAATAAAACTAAGTCAAAAGATAAAAATAACAGTTCAAAATATAAAAAATATGTAAAAATAACATAAAAACAAAACCCAATTACCGTAGAGCAGCGAGGAAGGTAGAAAATATACACGCTATATCATTTGAGGTTGAAATCTGACTGGAGGCCTGGGAGCCGTAGCTAGTGTTCCCATAACAGCAGATGCCTCCCCCAATTTCCCCCGTTTTATTTAGCAGCGTATCTCTTAAATCTTTCTTATTTCTGAAAATCTCCAACCTCTCTGATGAAGTCATCCTGCCTCCTTTCGGCACAACACATGTAACAGCGCGTATTCATGTTCTTCTTTGCTATGACCTTCATCTTGATATTATAAATAAAGATGTTTGTGATAGCAGCCATAATCCTCCTGTTCTTCCGTGGAGATCACTTCCCTATATTGGCACATCTCCGAACAAGTCAAAAGAGTAGCCAAGAAAATGACGCAATATTGGTTTTCAGAACATACATACTTTGCGTATTGCTCTCTCGCGTTGCAAAGACCCTTATATGCAATACAATATTCAATTCGAATATACAATTTGTACTGCAACATGTATTTGGACTCGTTTCGCTCTTCCATGGATAGTAAAATAATTTGTTTGATTCCTATCGGTCACCCATCCAGGCACTGATCTTGTTTGATATGCTTAACTTTTATGATCCAACAAAAACTATAGATGTCTATTCCAGCTTAATTATTTAATAGGTTAGATAAATCAATAAATGATGTAAAAGTAATAAAATAATCCAAAGATGTATTAATTGATTCGCTCCTTTAGATCTGTTGAACATATTAGAGTTGCTAATTAAGTTATATAAATGCTAAAATTTTATGTTTTAAGTATGTCGTATTTTGTTAGTATCTTTGCTGAAAAAAGTATACATTTCATTATATTTTTAGAGAAATAAAAAATGACGTCTTAAAATGCTTTGCCAGAGTGGTTTGCTCCCACCTTTGATTTAGCCACAATGGTATCTGCGGCCAAACTGTGTACGGACGCATAATTTCATTCCACTGTAAATGTATACCGGTGAACCAACAAGTTTTGTAGAAAACTCCGATACGATAGTGTTATTAATAACATAACCCCGCGATATGATTGCGTCCTGTGCGTCGTTTAAATTCCGTCAAAGTGTTATCATAACTGAGTTTGAGTAGTTACCTCAGAATTAATTGTTATTTCTAGTTTCGTTTTTATTTGAAATATCAAGTAATTCTTTCTCGTTATTTAGCTACTAATTAAACAGGCTTTGTCGTTCGTGTGATAATAGGCCAATTTTAAATTATAAAGGAATGATAAGTGTTAACTGACAGTACAAATGAAATATGAATGCATGACAACATTCAACTAGGTTGTTGTGAAACAAGCAAACGAGGACGGAGATCTGGTACCTGGGCTGAGACCTGCTCCGAGGGCTGAAATCTTGTCCATCCTTAAGGGCTTTAAAGGGTTAAGGAGGCCCAACGTTTTTGTTGGCAGAGCTTTAGTATCTGCTCGGGCCGACGATGACCAATATTGGTTAACTGTTGATATCTTATTATTTTATTAGTGAAGAGACATTTCTTGATCATATACTGAGCTTCCAATGAATTGGAATAATGCTGTGCCGTATCTGCCTCCGTAGCCGCGGTCGCCTAGTATTGGACTTCGGCACCGGCCCTCAGTTTTTATGAATAGAATTTGATGTAAAAATATTTCGCCAACTTTAGCGTTACTTTGAACATAGTAGATGTGACCCACCCGATGTGGTTCCCGCAGGGCGAAACTCTGCAAATACTCTTATTATTATGCTGTGCCGTGCATTATTATTGTATTGACTGTGATGTGTATGTTGCAGTGACGTAGAAGACACTGATGATGACGAAGCAGATAATGTTTGTGAAGTCAGTCTGGATGTGGAGGGAATGACTTGCAACTCATGCGTTAATACCATCCAGGACAACATATCTCAAATGCCTGGTCTCCTCTCTATCAAGGTAACTCGCAGATATGCACATCTATCATGTTTCCTCACTGTTTTATTGCCATGGCAATCGTTTTAATTAATTACTATCTGTGTAAATAAACAAATTGGTGCTTTGCTATTGCTTAGTAAGCATGTTTTGAAGCGAAATAGCAGAGCAGAGTTGTATACTTAGCAGCTCGTTTCCCACTGACCCAAAGTATGTTACCCGATATGACAATTTAAGTAAATTTGATTTATGTTGTTTTGTACGATAACAGTCATTACTCCACCTACCGGTCTGACACTGACTAATGACTGCGGTGAAAATAATAGTAGAATGCAATATTTCACTGATAGCTAGGCAAGTATCCAGTACAACTCAGTCTTATGTGGCTCTGTCCATATTAAGATTATCAGCAGCGTTCATTTAATCACCGACCTTATTTGATGATAAGAATTTAATATTTTTCATTGGCTAATGACTTCTTTCACAACATACCTTGGAGGGGGGTAGTTCAAGGGATGTGTGCTACCAAGCTCATTATTATTAATGGTTTATTGTATTGACCAATAAAATGAAGGTTTTAAATTTATATCTAATAATTGATTTTACAATTTTAACAAAATCAATGTTAATTCTGACCCCCTTAGTAATAATTTTTACTTTTCCACATTTATACCGAAGGTATAACATAAGTATTGTGTCAGCAAAAAAAATACGAAAACGGGATGTCACCGAAATTATTTATTTTAGGTGTTTTTAAAGCCAGGCATCCTAAATGTGTGTGTGTGTGTGTGTGTTAACATCGTATCTCCCAGTGTATTTATGCTAGACAGTTGAAACTTTGTTGGAAAAATCAGTCTACAGGTGTAGTTTTGCTATCCGGAAAATATGTTTTATGACGTCATTAACTGGCAATAATGACTCGGCAAAAATTTCGAAAAAACATAATACGGGCCTTCGGCCGTAGCCGCTACGCGCCTCGGCGCTTCGCGCTCGTCCGCTCCGCGCGTCGGCCCGCCGGGCCGCTTCGCGGCCCGGGGCCTCCCAGTGACCGCTTCGCGCCACATTGTTGTTGTTTTGTGTTAATGTATGGTTTCACTATCGTTTCTTGTTACATGGCATTTTGCCACGTATTTAGCGAATTTTCACAGACTCGTTTCACAGGCCCGCTTCGCGGGCCTGAGAGGCTTTCTCACAAATTTGATTTTATTAATCCTCTATAATTAATAGTTAGCAATAATATTACAGTTAACAAGCAATATAAGAAAATAATAAGTATATTTAAATACATAACTAATACGTTTTTTATAGAGGTATAAAGAATACAAGAAAAAAATCCACACGTTGCAACTGTTGAAGTAACTTGTATAAAGGGTAAGAAAAGATATAGTTTCATCTTTCATCAGCTTTAGTTATCGCCACTATACAAAAGGGTATAAACTCTTACTTACATTTATGATTGTTTATAGAATTTAAAGAAAAATGTCAAATTTTTTTTGTAAACAAACTGTTTATTTGAGTAAAATCTTAAGGTTGAAAAAAATATATTCATGACTATTTAAAATAAAAATACCTTTTGCGTCACTTAGGGTTGTCCGATTGAGCTGAAACTGGTCGCATTCGTTTTAGAATGACTTCGACCATATAAAGACTACTTCGATGTTCTTCCTCTTTACGGGTCTGCTTAGCTCGGCGTGGTTCAGTAGAAGCCATTTTTGCCCTGTCTCTCTGGGACAGTAGGCTTACCATGATGGAGCAAGAGGTAGAGGTCTCTCTTTTATACTATATCCCCACCCTCTAACACTACTGAACCCAACAGATATCGTACGAGTCTTTGACCTAGATGTATACATATATACAAGATTAATATATATGTTACCGATTGCGCCATTTGTGATGGTTCGATTGAGCTGAAATTGGTCTTAATCGATTTAGCTAGCCGTCTACCAAAATACTAGATACCTTGTTTTAAAGCCATTTTAAGTTTCAAAAAAATTTTTTTTCATGACGTCATAACTTTGGTTGATGACGTCATAATGTTTTATAAACAATAGGCCTCGTAACCTCCTCAACATCTCGCGATTTGCAAAGTTTCGTTTCAATTTGAGAACGCCTTCGAGAGTTATCGTTCGCCATACGAAAGGGTAGAAACTCTTACATACATATATATTAATATATATACATATATATATATATATATATATTATATATATATATATATATATATATATATATATATATATATATATAATATACACATATATATATAAACTTTTTTCGGACATATATTTTTGTTATCAGGAAGCCAATAGGAACCGATTCCGCTCACTCCCACCCTCAACTTCCGTCATCCGAACAACCTCATAAGCGTCATTTTCATTATGAAAATTCGCTAAAATGCGGAAAAATGTTGCAATCAGTTTGGGATTTAGCACGCATGTAGCCATGTGTGCCAATACTAATATATGTGCCAAGTTTCATTTTATTGTGCACTAGTTCAATTTTTATTGAATGATTTGTGTGCGTATTTAAAAAAAATTAAAAAAAATCGGAATGTAATCCGATTAAGTTGTAGTTTGGTACAAATGTTACCTTTACGTAATAAATAAGTACACTAAAATGCCAATGCGACAAGTACATCTATAATTTTTATTAGATCAAAATATTTAAGCAGCATCGAGTGTAGTCAGTACCAGGATGGGTAACCGCTGAGGGTGAAACGGATGTATTTACTATACATAAGACGTGTTGCAGTATAAATAAAACGACTTTTATATTCTGAGGACGAGCAAGCAATGCGAGTCTGAAGCTAGATTCATGAGCGTACCGAATTCGATGTGATGAGAAAAAGTTCCGAGATACCTCGTACCCGATTGTTTAAACATACATTCATTGTGTTATGTTTAAACTATTTTTTATTTAGGATTACCAAAATGTCGCAGACTTTTGATCAGTTTGGATCAAAACTTGGATTACCAAGTTTTGATCTGTAGATCGCATGGGTTTTAGTTAGAGACAAATATTTAAACAATTAGGTACGGGGTACCTGGGAACATTCCCCACCACATCAGATTCTCTACGCTCATACTCCTAACTTTGGAATTGCTTCGCTCATCCTTAGAATATAAATTTCGCCGGATGTATAATGCAACACGTCTTTGGACTCGCTTCGCTCGTCCTCAGATAGTAAATTCATAGGTTTCATTCCCAGCGGATCTCCCATCCAGGCTCTGAACATGCTCGATGCTGCATAACTTTTATGATTCAACAAAAACCATAAATATACTTTCCCTATTGAATCGGAACTTAGTATAAGCCCTATCGCTCCGCGGGCCTACGTTGCTCACCATAGTTCCGTGGGAGCCATTTTTATCCTCTTTGTCTGGAACTGTAGGCTAACCTGAGTAAAACAAGATGTAGGAGCCCTTCTTGTATAGTACGTCTCCCCCTCTTTAGCACTACTAAATCCAACCAGTATCGTAGAGCTCTTTGATCTAGGCATACTTATATGCAACATTATATATATATATATATATAATATATATATTATATATATATATATATATATATATATATATATATATATATATATATTTGCTAGTTTCAAAGAAAAAATGACCTTATGAGATTAGGGTCATGGAAAGAGGAGTGGGAGAAATGTCTGATTCCTTTATCAGTATCTCTGATTCCTGATTTCACCTGACTTTTTTACCAATCAATTACTGGTTTTGGTCCTAGAAATGGTGATGAGGTCCTCCCTCTACCAGGTACCCTATACACCCTGGTACCCACTAGTTTCCCCTCTCTCCCTTCTACTATTTTCTTTAAAGCTTTGTAAACTCATTCAGTGGAGAACCAATGTCAGAGGCTCTGATTTAGGTCATCTTGAATCCTTGTTGTTCCTCTCATCTGCTTTGTTTCTGCTCAGGTTTTATAGCCTATAGAAGTTGACTCACTTACTGGGTAGCGATTGGAGGCTTCTTAATCATCTGTTGTTGCAGGTTAGTTTAGCGGGTAAATGTGCAGCTGTGGTTTACAACAAGGATGAAATTAGTGTAGAGGAGATCAGACAGGCGATAGAAGACATGGGATTTGACGTGAAGCACTCTGGTGGGTCGGTGTGCGAGGCCTCGGTCACACTCGGCATCGAGGGCATGACTTGCCAGTCCTGTGTCAATACCATTGAGAGCAACATCAACCAGCTTCAGGGAGTCAATTACATCAAGGTACTTCATTTCACTTTTCCTTACCTCTATTGTTATAGTAATTATATATTATTATAATATTTATAATTATATTGCATCATAGTTATTTGCTAAATTTTGTATAAATTTCTTTTAAAGTTCAGTTTTTATTTAGTATAATACAATAATGAAATATATTCTCAATGTTGTTTTGAAGTATTAAATTTAAAATGAATGAAAACTAGGCTGAAAACTTTGACCAGAGGTATTTTTTACCACTTGCCAACATGAAAATCATGTTTTGTATTACCTGTTTAAACTATTTGACTTACTTAGCTAATTCAATACTTGCTCTGCTTAGCTTTGATTGAACTGAATGATTGGATGTCAAGCACTATGAAACTGAAGAAATACAACTATTGGCTTACCTCATGCTAAGACACCTAAAATAGATACATCAGGTGCAAGGATATTACTTGTCTTATACACCTTGGGTTTTATAAATGATGAGAAGTAAGACTTGAAATAGAACTAAAATATTTTATTGTAATTTTCAAACAAGTCACTACAGTCTTTGAAATATTTTGAGACCAACAATACATGTTGCACCTATGCATCCAGATGGTAACTGGAGGCGTTACAGTGACTCGTATGTTGTTTGTTTTGCATCGCAGAGTGTACAAGGTTGAGTTTCATATGTTGTTTTTGTCCTAGGTATCGCTAGAGACAAAGTCTGCAGTAGTCAAGTACAACGCGTCTCTCATATCACCGGATAGGATACGACAACATGTAGAAGACATGGGTTTCGATGCGTCTTTGCCCTCGACAACATCTTCTTGTGTTATCTCTGTCCTGGGCATGACTTGCATGTCCTGTGTCAATAACATACAGGGTTTGTTTCTTTTCTAAATTTAGTGACTTATTAATAAAAAAAAGAACTTGTGTTTATTTGTCCCAGTCACAACTCCAGCTAATGTTTGTCATGTTGGCAATCATACTATTTGCCTGGCTTTGCCTCCCCACCCTATTACTACTATATTATGTAATGAATATATGGTTATTATAAAAACCAGCAATACACCTGTGTGTCGCGGGTCTAGCCTATCTTTGAGTATTCAAGGGAAGTATATATCTTTGGCAGTACTTATGATAATTTGTCAAATAATTGATGGGGACCTCGGCTGAACCATGACTTGTAACTCTTGACTGTTTTACTCTTTGTATAGGTATGATAGGAGGTAAGGAAGGAATAGAATCTATCAAAGTATCACTAGACACCAAGGAAGCAAATGTTGTTTTTAATACAAGTATTATACCTTCTGCACAAACTATTGCGGATATGATATCTGATATGGGTTTCGATGCAGCAGTCAAATCTCAAGGTAATCATTCTGGTATGAGTTGTAACACAATGCTTGCCTTGTTACAATTTTTATGAATTATAGGCGTTATAAATATTTTTATTTTTTCCTGTTTATACTGTAGGTATATAGGAAAAGTTATAAGTTTGCACTGCATCCAGAATCATCCCTTTCATACTTTTTAAGACCTCCTGAGTAGTTTATACTAAGTTTTCTGTGTATGTGTGTGTTATCATTGTTGCTACTACTGTACTTATGTTAGAGAATTGAAACTTCAGATCTAGTTGTGCTATTTGAAAAATACTTTTTTTCAAAAAAATCATTTCCATTTTTTAAAAATCACTTACCTGTGCATGTAAATGGTTATTTATACACAGGGGTATGGCTGGGTCTCCTCCTGAAGAGGGGCAGGTCCCTGAATAGGGGCAGGTCCCTAAATAGGGGCAGGTCCCTATTTAGACAGGTCTCTTTAGGTCCCTGTCCTGAAGAGGGACAGGTCCCAGAAGAGGACGTTTTCTTATTGGAAACAAACCATTAAACTTGCTAATCACTCAACAAAATTTTGATTTTCTATTTATAAATAATCATTTAAAACATGTATGCTTGTAGATGGTACGAGAATGAGTAGTCCAAGCAGGCCTGCCAACGGAAGCATTGCTCGGGAATACAGAGACAATGTGGAACCAACAGACAAGTGTTACCTCCATGTCAAAGGAATGACTTGTGCTTCCTGTGTCTCAGCTATTGAGAAACATGCTCAGAAAATTCCAGGTAAATCTAGTTTTCACACAACTTCTTTAAGTTTTCTAATTATAATTAAAGAGGTTGTATTTACTGCAATTCGAAGAAGCAATAGAAGAATCAGCTATTGTCGACACTTGCTGTTGGATATGAATATCCCTGGACTGGCTTTCTTTATTATTGAGACTAAAATTTATTCACTGATATAATTTTATTAGTTGAGAGATCGAGTGTCCCTCCCCCTTACTGATGATGGCGTTAAGCTGAAACTAGTCTAGGGATATTTTTATCCAACAGCAAGTATCGATGGTAACTGGTTCTTCAATTTTTTTCTAATTATGCTTGTTTTTCCGTCTGAGTTGCCATGTTAAAGATAAAACATATTATAACAGTTATCAATAACTTCTATGTTTTTAATACCTCTGACTTTGCTATGGTTAATCCACAAGGAAAAATTCATTCCATGCTTATCTTAATTAATATGTTTAAAGATCTGGGGTTTATTCAGCAATAGTTACTGAGACCAAATATGTTTAAGGAAAAATTTAAATACTTAATATTTATTATTTGTTTTAGGGGTTAAAAGTATATTGGTAGGTTTACTAGCAGCCACTGCTGAAGTGAATTTTGATCCCACTGTTACTAATGCATCCGTTATAGCGGATTCAATAACGGACCTAGGCTTCCCGACCCTGGTGCTGGATACTGGTCTCTCCTCAAACTCACACTCTGTTACTGAAATCAAGGTTTGTAATCACCCATGACGCTTCTGTCTTTTTGAAACATGTGAGGTATGGCTGCAGAGAAAACCCAGAAGGCTCTTATTTTTAATTCTGTTGAGTTGGTCTGATTGTAAAGTTCTTTAAGGTGCTTAATAATTATGCTTAAGGCATAAATTATTTGCATTATAAACTAGCTGCCAAGTATGGATATTGCTTCACTGACCCATTTTTAAAACAGGGGCTGCTTCCGGGTATGTTCTTTGTAATAATTATCTTATAAACTCTTTAATTATCTTATAATTAATTATCTTATAAACTTATGATCCCGTATCCATAGTTATGGTTGAGGTCTTGTTGGACTCAAAACACTAAAGTATTAAACAAATTAATAGAAGTATGTTTTGGAACATTTATAAATCATTTCGAGCTGCCATATTAGGTTTCTCCCAAAATCTAATCAGTTCTTTCACAGATTGAACATGATTTTTGTATCAAGTTTCATTATCGGGTTCGCCATATGGTCTGTAGCAAGTTTTTTAGATAAGTGCTCATACATACTTTTTTAAATTTTTAAAATCTGTTGGTATTGTTAAGTAGAAACATGGAAATTTCATAAAAAAAAAGTTTGTTACACTTTCGCTTCCCACAATGTGCCTATATTTATATATATAAATATAGGCACATTGTGCCTATATGTATATATATATATATATATATATATATATATATATTATATATATATATATATATATATATATATATATATATATATATATATATATGCGTGTGTGTGTGTGTGTGTGTGTGGTGTGTGTGTGTGTGTGTGTATATACTAAAAATTGGATTAATAATATTGATTGATTTATAATTGAAATATATTAAATAAAATTAATTTAATAAAATTAATTATAAATTGAATAATATTAATTAAATTATATAAATTGAATGAATGAATGAAATTTTTAACACAATTATTCATTCTATTAACTTTACCTTTACCCTCCTCAAGCTTTAGCTTACTGTTTTGGATGAGTATTTATATTTTACATCTTTTTGTTCATAATTGTGTACTGTTATTTAAAAAAAAATTTAATTTACTAATATCAGCCTATATATTGAAGTTATATAATAATTGAGTCATAGCCAGTTAAGAAACCATTTAATTAAATTAAAATGTGAACATTTGAATACACTTAGTATTTCTTTTTTGAATCAACATTTTACTATCCATATCGTCATCTTATAATATTTTGACTTGATTGTGTTTATCCAGTGAGTTTTGTGACTTCACATATTTTCACTTTTATTACTACAACATTAGTTTTGCTATTAACCATCACCCAAAGGCACATGCATCCATTTTATGTATTAATTATATTAATAACAAAATACTGATAAAAATTTCATGAAATAGCTGTTGGCTGCTGAGCAATACTAATTATAAAAAAATATACTGGGTGGGGCAATATTTTGCCATTGAATGATTTAATTTGAGCTGGCTATAGAAAATGTTAAATCCAAGATAGCATCTGTTGAGAACTCTACCAACTTTAGCATAGGAATGTAGAGTGCATCTGGGGTTATTAGATGTTTTTTTAAATTATGTGTGATGTTGCAGATAGTGGGAATGACTTGCGCTTCCTGTGTCAACAAGATAGAGAGCAGAGTGAAGAAACTGCCTGGTATAGAGCAAGCTAGTGTGGCCCTCACCACCAAGATCGGCAGGTTCACATACGACCCTACCAAGACTGGACCCAGGGACATACTGGAAGCTATTGAGAAACTCGGCTTTACTCCCTCTGTACTTACTAGCAAAGAGAAAGATTCCAAGTCTTATTTGGATCACAGGTATTCAAGTTGAAGTAGTGTGAGACAAACATTTAGAACTATGCATTTCTAGCTTGGGCTTAAATATTGAGCCGCAATATATCTAACAAAATCCTAACCTGGTAGAATTTATTCTACTTATTACATAGTTGTTTCAAAACTTTGTATAAATGATCTATAGAGATATTTAGGAAAAGTATTGTGTTCACCCTACAAATCCAAATCTTTGTCCATGCCAGAGAGTTGAAACTTGGCACAGTAATCAGACTTAGGGTCTAGTTGTGCTGCCAGAAACAAAAACTTGTTAGACCACCTTAACCTATTTGTCTGAGCCATCAAATATTTTTGAAGAAAAAAAATTGATCCATTGAGTTGAAATTTGACACAAATGTAGTTCTTTGAATGCCAAATGGATCCACTAAAATTGCATAATTATATTGGCTGCCTTCATGTAATAATCCTTCAAACTATGACGTCCTATAACTTTATTTATACTAAATAAAAACAGATTAATTAAACAAAAGTCCTATATTTTTAACATATAATAATAACTAAGCTTTCGACTAAAAATTAGTCATCAGAGTTTAACAAATATAAAATAAAAAAACAAATTTACAAACTACTTCATATTGCACCTTGGTATACATAAATACCTTCATATGGTACTTCATAAATACCTTGTTATTTACCAAACCATACCAAGGTGCAATATGAAGTAGTTTGTAAATTTGTTTTTATATTTTATGTTTGTTAAACTCTGTTGATGACTAATTTTTAGTCAAAAGCTTAGTTATTATTATATATTAAAAATATAGGACTTTTGTGTAATTAATCGGTTTTTATTTAGTAGAAATAAAGTTATATGCCACCATAGTTTGGAGGATTATTACCTTCTTTTAGGATTATTATTCTTTTTTAGTCCACAAAAAGAAACTTTTTAATTTGTTTCTACTGTTTTTTTTTTATTATCAGTAACATATCGCTGGAATGCGTAAAACATAAGGCACTTTTATGATATGTTGGGTTTTAGCCATTAACTTGGATTTAATGTCTATTTAACTTTTAGCTTAAAAGTTATTGGCAAAAATATATCTTTATTAATGCGACACTTTAAATTATATGCAAAAGTTTTTTAACATCTGTCAAAAATTAATGTTTTTCATCAAAAAGTTGAAATTAACAAAAAAGTATTTTCTTAGTTAAAACATTTCATTATCATGTAATATAATAATGAAATGTATTGCTATTTTATTTTGAAGATTTATAATTCAACCATCGTTTTCATTTTATTTACTGTTTGTTGTTGTTCTTTCAATGTTTGGTTCTCTGTTGTAGGGAAGAAATAGATAAGTGGAGGAGAAGTTTCATAGTGAACCTGATATTCGGTGGCCCTGCTATGATAGCTATGATTTACTTCATGGCCTTGATGACCATGGAACATGGACACGAGAACATGGTGTTTGTCTGCCCTGGCTTGTCTCTGGAGAACCTTATCATGTTCATACTCTCTACTCCTGTGCAGGTAACATTAAAGCACATAGAGATAATTAAGGCTCTGATGTTTATAAAACTTAAGATTTATTATTGGAAAGATCCTTAGAGAATCCTGTAGTGAGGGAGTTCTTTAGAAGCAACATTAAACTGCTTCTTTTAAAACTTTTTCTTGGCCAAGTTCTTTTAACAGGTCTCTTAATGAATCTAGCCTAATGAAAAATTGAGGACTCTTAAACTAGATTCAATTAGGTTATGTAATCCTCTACCTTATGGTCTGTCAAGTTTGATCCAACAGGTGGTACATATGTTGTTTTTACTAATGCCAAGTCCTTGTAAAGCTACAGATCTCATTTATATTGTTCTATCATAGATATAAAATATATTTTTATTTGGAATTTAAGTTATAAAGCTCTATCTTGTGCCTTAGTGAACCAGCAAAAAAGCTGTATATTATGATACACAAGGATCCTCTACTTCAACTTCTCCCAGAGTACTGTAACCATAACTGAGGATCACTCTGTGAGGTTTCATCAGCAATTTGTTTTTATTGATAAATAATTTAATGTATTTTAGTTCTTTGGAGGAAGACACTTGCATCTAGGAGCTTGGAAAGCTCTGAGACATAAAACAACAAACATGGACGTACTAGTTTCCATGGCAACAACAGTATCCTATGTTTACTCTGTTGTTGTTGTCGTGGTAGCAATGTCATTGAGGACGCAACACTTCAGCCCACAGACGTTCTTTGACACCCCTCCCATGCTGTTCATATTCATATCTCTCGGCAGATGGCTCGAGTCGGTTGCCAAGGTAACTGCTTTCTGACACGATGTATAGCTAGACTAGCTGAGTTCCAAGTTAGAAATGATGTACTATGTGTAATATTTAATATAATTACTTATGAATTGAATATGTTTCCTCTTGAAACGTTTTAAAGAGGAATCAAACAATATCTTCTGCAAAATCCTTCCTATTCAGGATTGTTGCTATGAAAAGAGTTTAAAACAGAATGTTACGATAAAATTATAAATGATAAAATTTCATTTGTACTCTACCTTACTGATGTAACTGTTGTCATTCTTATGCATAGACAATATTTTATTTTCTTTATTGGTACAATTTTCATTTAAAACATATTCTGCTGAGATACGCTATTTAGTTTTTTGGGGTCCTACTTGTCATAGAACCCAAGTATCTACAGTGTAACAGTCAAGCACTCTATGCCCATTTATTTTATTTCAAATCAAGGAAAGCAATAATATGGAGTTAGCAGTGCCAGGTAGTGCTATCTGTTAGGTTATGACTTGTAATAATGATTCATGTTATAAAACACATTATTATTATAGCCCTTTGAAATATAATGTTGAAATATTCTCTAAAGGTGTTATGTTGTTTTTTTTTAATCAAGTAAACTATATTTGTTTTTCCCCTTTGTGTCCTCCCTCCAGGTGCTCATGATGTTTTATATCATTATTTTCTTACTTAGTGTGTTATGATTATATTGTCATTGCTCAGGGTAAAACAGGAGAAGCTTTGAGTAAGCTGCTGTCTCTGAAAGCCACAGAAGCTGTTCTGGTCAAGACGGCAGCTGACGGAACCACCCAGGACCAAGTTATCTCTGTAGACCTGGTCCAGAGGGCCGACATACTCAAGGTAACACTCGTAGCTTTGGCCACTAAATCCATAACCTTCATGATTTAATGGTGAAACTGTACAAGTTATGGACAACATGTTGCTTTCACCGCCTGCTGCACCCATGCCATTGAGTCATAGAATGGCCAAATGGTCCTAGGTGCTTTGCTATCTACTCTCTCAATTTAACAACTATGTTTTTGGCCGGAGTTGCATCCCAGTGAGGACAGTATCTGTTACTCTTGCTTCACTCCGTCTCCTGATAGTGTTCTGCAACCATAACAGGGTAAAAATACTTGTAAATACAAGTCTGACAAGTTGTTCCTCTCTCCCTCTACAATCTATACAAGCTTTTCAAGAATTAATTAATAAATAATTCTGATGAAAATTTGTTAAAACTAACATAGCAGCAGCTTGAAATGGAATAATTTGTATTTTGAGAAAACAGGTTAAATCATAAGACAAGTCTAAGAGATGTGTATTGAGGGTCAGAGTAGATGCATTCTATTCAACTTGATAAGCTATTGAGTAGCTCTTGTTTTAGTATTAATACCAGGTGGAAAATGCTGATGCATTATTGTTAAATCCTTTAAGACCTGGTGGAGTCTGAAAGGAATCTATTTTAAGTATTGAAAAATAACAAGTTTCTTGGCAAGAACAAAATTTTGTTGGCGAAGCACTTGGAACCTTCATCAGTTAAAAGAGAGGTTTTTTAAGTCTGAGTGATCTCTGACTCTGATACCAAGTGAAAAAACACACTCATTCTTATTTGACATGTTTAGCCGTCATCTTGATCTCTTTGAAGGTTACAAAGCACTTTTTCCATAAAGTTGTTTCTGTGTAGAAACTTATTTCTTTTTTAGCTTGGTGAAAGTTTAGTTTTAATATCTATTTTTTTGTATCATATTGTTTCTAAAAAGATAATAATTGGTTTATTGTTGTTTTTAGGTACTGCCAGGTACTAAAGTCCCAGTGGATGGTAAGGTACTCTCAGGTAACTCTACCTGTGATGAATCTCTTATCACAGGAGAATCCATGCCTGTACCAAAGAAGAAAGGTAAGACCAAGGAAAACCACAAGTATTGCATGTTTCATGGGTGTTAATGACTCTGTTCATTACATCATAATGTCAACTAAAAAACAAATGTGAATCATAGGATTCCATCCCTTTTATTGACAATATTCAAATTGCAACCATTTGCCCTAATATTTATATTTTATTTATGTAAAAAATGAACTAGGTAGAATATTATTTGATTGCGAGGGTGACTAGAAGTAAGCAAGCTGAAGTTGCAGTTTTATGATTTTATTTATCTTAAAATCTGAATCTTTCTTATTAACTTAACTTCTTGTTTTAATTTAAATGATTCTTATAACAAGGTCACCAAACATGAGACTTTATATTTGCTTTTTTCAATAAAATTTGTTGAATGTTTGGCTCCCAGTTGAGGGGAGACTTCTTAAACCTCTTTGACTCTTGAGGGCCCGCATGGTGGGGCCCAGGTCTCAATCCTGGGTCCAGAGCCAGCTCTCTTCATTGTCTGCTGTTTTATTTAGGCTTCTCTATTATCCATGTATATTAACTGCTGTCATACCTAGTAATTCCATTAGTGGATTGACTATGGAATCCACCTGTATTTTTATTAAAAATAAAGGTAATGAATGTCCAGTAATAACTGTTGAAATATAAAACTTGCTGAACTTGTTACATTGAGTTCACCTCCTTCACACTTGTTGCATGTCTGGCCTGTTTTAGACAATTTTATAAAAAAAATAGCTTTAGAAGTTAATGAGAAGAAAGTGGGGGGGGGGGGCATGGCTCTATTAAAACATATTTGAATAAAGAGATGTTAAAATATTTCAGGTTCAATGGTAATCGGTGGATCCATCAATCAGAATGGTGTGTTGGTGATGGAAGTGACTCACACCGGGGAGTCATCGACGCTGGCCCAGATAGTTAAGCTGGTGGAGGAAGCTCAGACTAGCAAAGCTCCCATACAACAGCTTGCTGATAAGATAGCTGGTTACTTTGTACCTATTGTTATCTGCATATCTGTTATCACTCTCATTACATGGACTATTATTGGCAATGTAGCTCCGTCCCATCTCCCTAATCAGGTATCATACCAGTTCCTAATGATCTAGTTCCCCATGAGTTTGTGATAAAACCATCCAATGGTATCGTTTAAAGAGCTGGTTTTAATTTAAGTAAAATGCATTGGAGGACGCATCCGGCTTGTTGGCCTTTGCACCCAAAGATTATCTTTGCGCCATGGGGTATTCCTTTGACGATTTTCATAATTTTAGCACCAATCTATACATATTTAAGGAAGAAGAGCATTTATTTGTGATTATAAAGATATTTGAGGGAATGGCTGCCTTGGATGGACAATAAAATAAGGGTTTTGGCAATATCTTTGAAACCCTATTAAACATATTGTATTATCTGTTTGTTCGACACTGATGATGGCATCTTGATAGGTCACAGTATTCTGCTTTATTGTGAATGTAATGTAACTTTGGATGTACTATTTCATTCTTTTGTTTTATTCTCTCTGCATAACCTCAGATTTGTTCATCTAAGAGCTGGGAATTACTTTTGATCCTTATTATTGTTAAATTCAAATGTGGGTCTGAAGATGTATTTTTGATTAAATAAATGTATGACATGACTGTGTCTGCAGGGTGTATACAGCGAAGGCATGATGCTGGAGTTTGCATTTAGATGTGCTCTGAATGTGCTGGCCATAGCGTGTCCATGTGCTCTTGGTCTCGCTACACCCACTGCTGTTATGGTTGGAACAGGAGTTGGAGCTCTCAATGGAATTCTCATCAAAGGAGCTGAAGCTCTAGAGAATGCTCATAAGGTAACTTAATGTGAGAACTATCCCTCCAGTCAAAGCATCTGATAGATGGCAATGCATTTATCAACTGAGAATGCTCTTAGAAGCTGCTTAGCTAAGTTGATTTCTACTACCTACTGGACTTTAACTAAATTAAAGTCCTTGGATTGTAACTGAAGAATCAGCTACCATCGATACTTGCTCTTGGATATGAATATCCCTGAGTAATTCCTCTTTAATTCCTTGGATTGTAACTGGAAGACTTAAGTTGTTACTTTGACTTGTTTTATAATCAATAGTGCTTAGTTTTAGTTAATTGATAGACTGCTTTAGTCAGGGAATAGGGTTTTGGATTTTGTCCAAATCTTATCAGTTGCTGCTCCCATAGGAATTAATTCATGTAGCGATGTTCATTAGAACCATTACAGACATTTGACTTGTATAGTTTCACTTAGTAAAGAGAGAATAAATTCATCCATATAGACACCAGCTATTGTTTGATATTTGGGATCTGTCAGTGATAAAACATGGGAGTCATGTTTGTCTATGTTGCTGGGTTGAGTGGATTTTAAACAAAGTTAGGGGCAGCTAATATTGAGCTTGACTAGAGTTAGTGATATAGCAAGGTACCCTGGTAGAGTATATAAATTAAAGTGAGGCTCAAACCTGTGTTATGAAAATTGCTATAAGTCTTACTGAGAAATGTCTGAACCTATGCTGTGGTTTTTCACGTCAACTTGCCCATCTTGCTCTTCTGTTTTTATCAGCCACTACTCTAGACATCTTCTCATTGGTTTAGCAGCTATTTGCTGAAAACACTTTAGTACCATTATAAGCCTCATCCAGCTCATAAGTTCAATATGAGAAGTATTATATGACAAGTTGTTTGCCAACTACTTGTGGTGGGTGTTTGATGATATCTCTGGTGTACAGGTGAAGTGTGTGGTATTGGATAAGACTGGCACAGTGACGTACGGGTCTCCCATGGTCTCCAAGATCTGCATGTTTGCTTACGATGGCATGATGTCTGTCGAGAACATGCTGTGCTTGATGGCTACAGCTGAGTCTAACAGTGAACACCCCATAGCCTCAGGTACGCACTCTACTCTAAACTCTTCCTTACTTTAAAGTAATTTAGTAGTAAACTAGCAACCGGAAGTATTGCCAACTTTTTTATTAGAAAATTGTATATTGTTAGGGTGGCAGCATTACTTAAGACCACCTGTGAACCTCCTTTGTGTTATCAGTAGTGCTCCTTCTATATATAGTATTATTATAAACCTACATACCTACAGTATAAATGAGGAAAAGTAAAAATTATATCATGACGACTTATTTTTTTATAAGGATCCAAATCAATGTCAAACTACCGTCCAAAATAATGTCTATCACATAGAGGAAGGTATACTACCTAATCAGTGGCCTATCATATCATTTTTTTAGGAATCTTGTTACAATCCACCCTATTATATCTTTAGCTTAGAGTGATGAAAAAAAACAATTGATTAAATACTGCAAGTCATTCATAAAAGTCAATAATTATTGGTTTTCTGGAAGCTTTAAATAATTTTAATACTTGGTGATAAAACACATTAGGGTCAATCCATTTGAAGTGATCCAGAGATGTTGCTCAAAAAAAATAAAAATTGATAACTTTTTTTTCTGTGTTGGTCCTACCCATAGGTAGTCCAAAATGCCTAGTATTAATTTTTTTCTACAGCCTCCTTCATTTTCAAAAATCACTTTTTAGTTCCCGAGACACCTAAATTTTGAGTTTTTTCGCCAATTTTTTAGGCTTAATATTTCGGCTTTGGCTTAACCTAGCTCAATGAAACAGGTCTCGTTTGAAAGTGTCCTCTTTGGGCTTTATATAGGAACCAATATTTTTTGTTCTACTGCTGCTAATCTACTCGTGAGTTTGCATAATAAATTTGACCACAAAGACTAAAAATACACTTTTTCATTATTTTTTTTAACAAGGAAGATGATATTGAAAAAAATTGTAATTGCAATGTATAGAGGTCATTTTAAGCCCATTTTGAAAAAAATTGCCCCAGTCCCATTGGACGATAAATCGCCCTGAAAAACGCCAAAATCATGAAAACCTTAACTTTCAATAATTCATTGACTCCAAAAGGTAAAATTTGGAACATTAAAATATTTTTTTTCTTGTTTCTTATGGTCACCTTAGTAACCAAGAATTATTTCAATTTTTTTCAATATCATCTTCCTTGTTAAAAAAAATAATGAAAACGTGTATTTTTAGTCTTTGTGGTCAAATTTATTATGCAAACTCACGAGTAGATTAGCAGCAGTAGAACAAAAAATATTGGTTCCTATATAAAGCCCAAAGAGGACACTTTCAAACGAGACCTGTTTCATTGAGCTAGGTTAAGCCAAAGCCGAAATATTAAGCCTAAAAAATTGGCGAAAAAACTCAAAATTTAGGTGTCTCGGGAACTAAAAAGTGATTTTTGAAAATGAAGGAGGCTGTAGAAAAAAATTAATACTAGGCATTTTGGACTACCTATGGGTAGGACCAACACAGAAAAAAAAGTTATCAATTTTTATTTTTTTTGAGCAACATCTCTGGATCACTTCAAATGGATTGACCCATTAAGAAAATATCAAAAGTGTTTCTCCTCTGTGAGAATTGAACTTGTGAGCCTTAAGTTAAAAGCTGAAGTTGTTATTGTCTCAGCTAAAGAGAAAACGTGGAGTGGGAATTGAATGGTTCCTGTGTGAAGCAAAGTTATTTTACTGCTGATAGGAATTGTTTTCCCTTTAGATTCTGACTGGGAGTTAAGTGTCACTTTTCTCTCTCTACTAGGTGAACAAGATTTCACCTTTTCTCTCTTATGAAAAGATGTTCTAAGCTTTTACCATAATGTAAATGTTATGAATGACTTTAGCTCATTATTTTACTTGGCTCATTGTAAATAGAAGAACTTTTATTGATTCTGTGTTGTTTTTATTATAGCCATCGTAAGCTATGTGAAAGACACAGTGGGAGATATCACGGGGAAGTGTGAGAATTTCGAGGCAGTGCCTGGTTGCGGACTCAGGTGTCTCGTATCTGGCCTCGACTCTATGCTACAGACAGCATCCAAATCCCATCATCTTATCAACTATAAAAACTTGTGAGTGTAATTGTGTGTTTTCTTGGCAAATGAACAATGACAATCTGATTGGTTCCTTACCTATGATGCATAAACCAATCAGCACGGCATGTTTTTGTTTATATGTTTGTATGCCTTACATATATTGCATAATTTTTTTAATGAACCAATGATATTTTATGTTTTTGGTGATGTGTTTTGTATGTCTCTGTTTTTCTAAGGAAATATTTGCTTTGTTTGTGGTGTATAAGTTGTGGAAAACTAATTGGAAAGAAAATTAAAAAGGGATACAGAGTACCTCTGTGCTGGGAGCATCACAAAAGCCCCGTATCCAGTTTTATTGATTTCTTATAACATATTCTAAGATATTTCAAGCTATATTTTAATCTCATCTCACACCCAACCATATGTAGACACCAACTTTTCTATTGTTGGATCTCTGAGGACTAAAATGTGGTCATTTTTCTTATTAGAATAGTTGCTTTTTCTAGTATGGGATATATGAGAGGAAAATAACAATGTTCTATTTGAAACCATTGCCAAAACCAATATTATCTCCTCCGTTAGCAGTGAATTGTTTAATTAGGTTTCTGTTAAAGCTAAAATATAAAAAGCTTTTAAAGAAACATTAATAGTTTCAGATTGTTTTTTAATCATTTTTAATTTGTTTTTGAGCAGTATTCAGTATTTATTTTGATTGGATTAATACTAACTATGCAATTACTATACAAATGACTATAATAATACAATTTAGCTGTCTCAAATTTACAGCATGGACCACAAACTACATTATACACTATATTATAACATGTTAGTTTTTGTTCAACAGTTCACAGTTATTTCAGACATTTTCAGCAGTTATGTTATAGTATATTACAGTAAAGTATTGTAAATTATAGTATATTACAGTAAAGTATTGTAAATTATAGTATATTACAGTATAGTATTTTTTGGCATAATTTTTCTCGTGGGAAAATGTTACCGAAAAAGAGAGAGAAATGCATTTACATACAAAGACAGCGGTCTGTCAACAGTGTTGGACTCAGGGTCTGCCTCATACCAACTAAAACTCACTCAGCGAAACACTTGAACCTAGTCTGGAACTAGGTTCAAGTATTCACTTTACTTCAGGCTAGGTCTTGAGCTGTCCAGGTCCCTCCCATCTTACCCCCTATTTCCCCTTTTGTCAAAGCTTTATAGTGGGTCCAGACGTAAGAAAACTTGCATTGCCTAGAACTAATGCCAAGACCTGACAAAAAAATAAATAAAATAAAAAATATAAAAAATAGTATATAAACACAGTATAGTATAGCATTGTGATTTGTAGTATATTACTGTTGCAGGAGTGGGGAAGCAACCAGGCTGCTGAACAATGTTGTGTTTGAGACAGCTGACGCCCCACCCTTGACTTCCTGTTCAGCTCCTCTAGAGAAACTTCTCAATATCGACTCTCCAATAGAAACAGAGAACCACAAGTACAAGGTACCTCTTGTTTTTCTTGGCACTCAAGTTCACTCCAGCAATGATATTGACACAATGACATTTCTGTATCGACGAAACATTCCTATAAGTTAATTTTTAGATCTCTCTAAAGCATTTGACACCAAAAATCTAAAGAAATTAACTTAACAAATTGTATAGCTATGTTTTAGAGGTTTTATATTAAATTAATCCTGTTCTCAATTAGGTGGTAGGTGTGAGGCAGTTTCAATATCTTAAAAAGATGGCTTCACTTAATCTATTGAGGTCAAGGTAAACTATGGAGTGCCTCAAGGTAGAGTCCTTGGACTCATACTGTTACTGATATCTCTTCTGACAAAGAGATATCTGATGACAATATGGTCAAAGTTTGTGGTTGTAGTTTACAACTTCGTATATTTCATGCTGATAATTCTACCATGCTGATGCTGCACTTGGTTTGACTTTAATTAGCTAATTCTGTAACAAAACAGTATGGGTTGGCAAAAGTTGCCGAGAGGAGTAGCAGAGCCTCTAATGGCTTCTCCTTGTAGTTTTCTGGCAGTGTGAGATACTCTGGCTTTACCCTGGATTCTTATAGGACTAATTTGTTTGTTTTATTTATTATTTTAACATTTACTGATATCTCACTTAATAACTGGCAAGATTAGTTAGATTTTCAGTCTGTTCTGTAATTACAAGTTAGATAGCTATCTTACTTTTCCTCATTTAAACCATAGGTGTTCTGAAAATGTGACTGCCTCTGTGGTCAATGTCATTTAAGTATCTTAAATGACTCAGCAAACATTTCAAAAATTCATACAGCATGCAATGTGAAATTGGCATGCTTGTACTTCTACATATGACCAATAAATGTAATAAGTTTCACATTTGTTTTATAAAATTATAAATCAAATATTTTATTATGTTTTTATAATTTAATTATGTTTAAACTTGTGTTGGTGTAAAGATCAATAAGAACATAGATCCGCTATCCTTCTTGTATTTTACATTGTCCTCTGCTCTTCATTAGATAGAAACAGCTCCATAGGGGTTCATTTCTGTAGCTAACTCATTTTGTTGCTCTATTAAATTATTTATAATGAAAATACTAAGCCTGCAACATTTCCTCATGTATACAGTTTAAGAATTAGTTTTGTGGGTTGCCATCAGATGTTTTGGGTTACAGATTAAAAATATTGAGGATCACTGCTCTAGTGTAGTGATATCAGTGAATCTATTTCAGACATAAATTAATGTTCCAGGTAGTGATAGGGAACAGAGAATGGGTTCAGAGGAACGGAGTGAGTCTGCATCCCCTGGCTGATTACATCATGTCCTGCGAGGAAGATCTCGCCCACACAGCCATACTCCTCGTAGTTGATGGTATGTCTCTACTATTCCTTGTTTCTAACCTGTTGTGTCTTGTTTCCTGTCTCAGTTAAAATGTATACTGATTGCCTTAATATTCTTCTTGTTAACCCTACAAACCTCTGACAGGTTTGTTGCAGCCAAAGAGACTGGACCAGTAAGAGGAGGACACGACAGTTTTTATCATTCTTAGTTGGCATGGTTACACATGACATGTGTAAGTGCAACTCCACCACTATTTGAAATCACACTATTTGAGCAGTGAATTTAAGTTTTTCTGCCAAAGTTGTTTTGGAAGTATTAATACTGCCAAATTGGTATCAGAGAATCCAGGTTTGCTACCAGACCCTTCTATCACAATGATAAACTTAGCGAGTCTTTTATACAGTCTCTGTATAAAGTCGACAAAGTTGACTTGTCTTTTAAAAGTCTCTGTACTGTGTCTTCCAGTCTTCTAATGAATTCTATGTGATGCCTTCCTCTTCCACCATCCTACCTTTCCTTTTATATTGTTTACAGTAGACCCCTATGGGATATTGTGTGCCCAATCCTCGTGCATCTTCTTTTAGTGGAAGGGGGAATTAATGATAGAGTTTCCTTTATTTTTTAACTTCTTTTCTTTAATCTTGGGTATTAATATTTAGTCAGTCCCATACTATTGGACAGTCTGAAGCTGTCTTTAAAGGACTAGTTGTAATCTAATTTGTAGTTATAACTTCGTATTATCTGGGCTGGCATCTCTTTGCACTGTATATAGAGTGGAGAGTTAACAGAGATATTTTTGTAACAGGTGTATTAGTTAGTGTCTGGAGTGTGTCAGACATGGTAAAGCCAGAAGCACATCTAGCTGTGTACACCCTCAAGAAGAGAGGCCTCGATGTCATTCTACTCACCGGTGATAACAAGAAGACAGCCGTCACTGTCGCCAAACAGGTATCACTCTGTAGTTGTAGTACTAGTAGTAGTAAACAAGGGAGAGGAGGCAAATAGGCATTGATGTTAGCTCTTAGCCTGCACCACACTACTAACAGTCTTTAAAAGTTAATAATAATAATATGGATCCACTGTCACAATGACTAAACATTATATAGGTTCGTCATTCATACTTAAAACTAAATAAATTTACACTTATAAATAGACTTAAAATTACAACATTTACAATACATCCTGTAGATACTCTTCTATTGTATAATAGCCTTTTTTTATGAGAATTTTTTTAATGAGGTTTTGAAAGTCTGGTTCAATTAATGAAGTTATTTCCAGTGGGAGGTGATTGAAGCATTTCCGGGCCATGTAGTGGGGTGAGTTGTTGGTCAGGTTCAGTCGATGGGCAGGGTAGTCTAGTTTATTTTGGATGTCTGGTGTAGTAGTCGTGTTGTTTATCTTGAAGGTTATTGATGTTGAGTTTGGCGTAAGTAAGTAGGTTGAAGATGTACAGAGAAGGTAAGGTAAGTATTCCCAGAACTTTGAAAACATCTTTGCAGGAGGATTTATAGTTAAGGCTTTTAATAATTCCTAGGCTATTACTTTTTTTAAGTAAAAATACTTGATTCACTTTCGATGATCCTCCCCAAATGTGAACACAATAAGCCATTCTTGAGTGGAAGTAAGCAAAGTATATCATTGGCAAGATGTCTGAGCTGACTTTATCTTTATTCTCCTTATCATATAGATGACAGAGGATAGAGATGTGAGGAGGGATTTAATGTGCTTGTCCCATCTCAGATGGGAGTCCCAAGTCACTCCTAGCACTTTAATGGTGTCATCCCTTTGCTTTTCTCTGAGCGGAAACATTAGCGTTTGGGTTTTATCCTCATTGAGAGTCAAACGATTGGCTAGAAACCACTGTTTAGCTTTTTGGACCAGTGTCTGCATATTTTCTTTAAGTTCACTGCTTTTAGCTGCTTTCAAAAGGAACATCAAAAGGAAGTTAATAAACTTAAGGATATACTAAGCTTGTATGCCAGTTGGGTTTTATCTAAGGCATTGCTAAGTCACAACGTATCTGAGATACAAATGCAATGATCAGGTAGCTGAGATACATGAGGGAAGGAATAGGTGTTGCCATGGTGATGAAGTCTGTGACTGTAAAACACTGTGTATAGATGATACTGTTTTTTGTGTTAGGTTGGTATCAGTCGAGTGTTCTCTGAGGTATTGCCGAGTCACAAAGTAGCAAAGATACAGATGCTACAGGAGAAAGGAATCCGTGTCGCTATGGTTGGAGATGGAGTCAATGATTCACCGGCTCTTGCACAAGCTGATGTCGGCATTGCCATATCATCTGGCTCTGATGTTGCTGTAGAGGCGGCTGACGTTGTTCTCATGAAGGTATTCCTTTCCAATATTTATTTACTTTTACACCGTATATAGTTATTCATTTTGCTTTCTTCAATCCCGTCTGTCTTTCAAAGAAGTCAAGTTTGAAAGTAGACAATATTTTGACAGTATGAGAGCTTAGCTGTGTTTTCTAGCAGGCTCAATGCAACCTTAGGATCGACAGCACAGTAGAGAAGAGTTGAGATTCCACACTTCTGATGTTTTATTATGGGTCTGACCAACATGCTGACATCAAAATTTGAAATTTATTATATATATATAAAGTGTCAAATTAAGTTGTTTAAGTCCTTAATAACATGTACAGTTTAGTCTTAATTATTCTTATCTCCGTCCATTCATATTTAAAGGTAAAACCTTTGAAATGTCTTCCCCTTTTCTCTGAACTGTCTCTCTTACTGCTATACAAAAATTATTGTTTGCAAAATATATCAATTTTTTGCTTAAGAACAAACAGTGTATTATGCCACTGGACAGTGAAGTGAGTTTTTTCTCTTTACCATAGAAAATGTATTCACTGAGAGCAAAATGAGACAGTAAGTATGTTACTTTTATGTTTTAAGGAAACAATTAATAATTACATGATTATAGAAAACATGATGTATATAGCATCAGATTCAACTCAGGTAGATTTTACAAGGTTTAAAATGTCAATGACTCAGCATACAGACCTGTTATAGAATACCAGACCCGTGATTCCCCTGCTCTACTCCGGGACTATTAAATCTATTATGTTAATTAACAAAATGTTATAGCCAGTAAATTGCTTTCTTTACTCTTTTAACAGAAACAGAAAAGTGCAATTTCATTGTTAAGGTCGTAAAAGGTTATTTTATCTGTCTAGGCAGCTTGCAACTTCAAGATTATAAAGAAAATAAGTAAATGCAACAGGGTGTGTTTATTCCAATATCTGATCTGACATTATCAGAAGAACATTAGACCTTTATCTCTGAATTCCCATCCTAACTGGGTACAACATGAATTATTAATCATTTATGTTGTAAAGTGACTAATGCAGTACATGTGTTGGTTGCAGAATGATTTGCTGGATGTCGTGGGATGTCTGGATCTTTCAGAGAAAACAGTCAACAGGATTAGACTCAATTTCATGTTTGCCAGTGTCTACAACCTGGTGGGCATACCCTTGGCTGCTGGAGCTCTCAGTCACTTTGGACTGTCTCTTGTGGTGAGTACCCCCTCTTAACTAAACAGTTTGGACTGTCTCTTGTGGTGAGTACCCCCTCTCAACTAAACAGTTTGGACTGTCTCTCATGGTGAGTACCTCCTCTCAACTAAACAGTTTGGACTGTCTCTTGTGGTGAGTACCCCTCTCAACTAAACAGTTGGACTGTCTCTCATGGTGAGTACCCCCTCTCAACTAAACAGTTTGGACTGTCTCTATGGTGAGTACCCCTCTCAACTAAACAGTTTGGACTGTCTTGTGGTGAGGTACCCCCTCTCAGCTAAACAGTTTGGACTGTCTCTCATGGTGAATACCCCCTCTCAGCTAAACAGTTTTGAGTTTTGCCATGAAAATGTAGCAGTGTTGGTGGTGACATTTTTAATAGTTGTCTTAATTTTTTGACTTGCAAATTACAATTAATGTAAAGCTGTTGAATAATCTCTATAATGAAAAGGTTTCATCTGTTTGTTGCAGCCGTGGATGTCTTCCGGTGCCATGGCACTGAGCTCTGTCTCGGTCGTCTGCTCCTCACTTCTCCTCAAACTGTAAGTTTATCTTCTAACTATAGATTTACTTTTAAATTATTTTCCAGAAAGGTCAACTAGACCTAAAGCATGATTTTTGTACCTAAGTTTCAAAAATCTAGTGTAAGTGTACTTAGGGCTAAAATGACAACAGATACAAAAACACACACAAAGAGTCACCCATGGTGTAGTGGTTAAGGTGCGCGGCCAATACTCAGAATGAATGGACTTCATTCCCTTCATTAGTGAATGCTGGGTTCAACCCCAGCACGGGCCTCTAGGATTTTTATGAGAGGGATAAAAATGCTGCGTACCACGTCCTTCAGAAGGGACGTAAAGCCGGTGGTTTCAAGCCTGTGCGTTTTCAGGTACTCGTTAAAGATCCCTTACCCTAAATGAAACTGGGTATAGGCAAAATTTAGGGCCCTCATTGTAGATTCATTATAATACTATACTGTTTCTGCCTTGTAGTTTAAAGTGTGTAGGTGGTTTGGTATAACAGTGAGAGCACGTGTTGTTCCCAGTTTTCACTAGAGTCAGTGAAAATATGTATGATTGCTTGAAAAAGCATGAGAGGAACCATAGAAATTCACGGCTTTCTATCTAGACTAGATGAAATATACCTACACTTGAAATTAAAAGGAGTAAAACACTATCTCAGGGAGCTGACAAAAAGGGCCCAACAACGTGGCCTACTTGCCTGGTAGTTACTACCACTCCCCCCATATTACTATCACTACTAACACACACACACACAGACAAACTGGTAAAAACTTCTCAGGAGGTGTTAAAACCACTTGAAACTAATAATTTAGTTGAAATAATAATTTATTTATAATTTCGTTTTTAATGCATTATAATGAAATATAATATTATTCAAGAGTAAAGAACTAAACCTTAATAGAAGGTATAGAATTATTAGAATAAGTAAAGAATTTGATTTTTTGTGTTTTGACTTAACCTTTATGTCTCAAATTTTCTTTAGAATGCTTTCTTGCTTTCTCAGCAATACATTTCTTGCTTGATTGATGTAAGACAGTCTGATTAATAACCCTTTGACATGAATATCATCATGTGTTAAAATGTTTTTTAAAGATAGGCTGTGAAGTAATTACTTTAGAGCCTAAAGAACGCAGCTAAACCCCATTGTTTCATTACAATAACTTACAATTTTTTTTTTATTACTCTGAATCAAAAACATATTTTATCTCCTGGTGGTAAAAAATATTTTACATCCTAGTGGGGGGTGGGGTTAAGTAAACCCTTGCGTAGTTATTAATCAAAACATTAAAAAGGCTAAAATATCAGTTGGTAATTTAAAAAATCATCAACATCTAATTCAATTGATTTTTATCAGTAAAATACTGAATATACATAACTTTGTTTTACCTAAAATGTATTAATTGTTAATACATATTAATGTAATGACATAAGAAGTCGATGAAGATTGCCGTTTTTCATTTACACTAGAACAGAACCTAAGGCCCTTAGTAAGCCACTATGCCACCATCAAGAAGACTGGAGTCTCCGAGCTTGTTCACCTATGCAAGCAGTCTTACAATGCATGCTTCTAATAAGCACTGATTTATCACAGTATTATAAATTGCTTGATTTATGGGACTGAACTTATGTTTACTAAGCTATTGTAAGCTTAATAAGCTAACTTTTGTTTGTAACTTATGTTTAATAAGCTAAGTGTAAAGTTTAGCCTGATATTTGGCAGCTTGTTTTGTTTTCAATAATTATTTATTACCAAAGAAGAATCTCAGTTCCAAGTTAAATGGTTTTCTAATTGAAGTGGAATTTTTCCTGCTTCGGAAAGTGATTAAGTAATTAAAACAAGAAACTATTAGTGACTCCAAGACAATTAGGTTTAATTAGCCTAACACCATTAGATGCTTGTACTCTGTCTTTTCAAGATAATTCCATGTTGGGATATTCTCTGTCTGCACTACTACACTTACCTGTTTACACTAGTCTGTAGTCTGTGCTATGTATATACATATATATATATTATATATATATATATATATATATATATATATATATATATATATATATATATATATATATAATATACCTAAAAGTTAGCTGTTAGCTTAATTGAATGTGTCCTCATTGTCTTGATACAGTGGTCATGTTAGCTGCTAGTTACCAGACTGTAACTTTATTGTCTTGATATAGCTCACAAGGCTGTGCTAACTAAACTAGCAGTTAATTTTGAGAAAAAGTTGAATCAGTCTATAATAGGAGTTGCTAGTTAGAGATTAATAGTTATTTATGCACCAAGGGAGTAAAGAATGCTATTATTTCCCTGAGCAATTAGTTGGTTCCTAAGGCTTATGCCGGGGTAACCAAAGTATTTAACTACTGAGGCGAAGCCGAGGGATTTATGTGTTTAATTCCCAAGGCAAACCTGAGGGACTTATGACTATTAACTCTGAGGGGGAAAACAGCATTTCACTCCCAAGGTGCATACAAGATTTTATCTCCAGACGTTGATTTTATTTTAATTTTGAAAATTAGCTACTTGGGATGGAAGTGAACTTTCCCAGCACTGGTTCCCAATAATGTATCATCTTGGGTTGACGTTGAACCTTTAACACACGAGGAAAAACGAAACGAAATGCTTCATTTAATAAGTCTTATATTAATATGTTAAACATTATGCATTAACAAAATATCCATCTCATATTTCATTATTGAAATTGATCTAATTTTTTTGCTATTTAAATCCATTTTTTAATAGCTGTTAATTATTTTTTAAATTACAAGAGTAAAGTTCCGAATGATAAGAATAGCTCAAGACAGAAAAGAAAACTATAATACACTGTCACGTCCGGCTTCCCTCAGTTTAATTTAATTTAATCAAACTATAATTTTAATTTTAATTAATTTAAACTTAAATTAATAACTTTTAAAATAGTTTTAAGAATTATTCACGGAATCTAATTACAAAATTTACACTCTCTGGAGCAAATGTTGCCCTCAAACATTGCTCAGACCAAAGTGCTCAAGAAAGTTCCTGTAAAGTTTAAAAAAATCTGCTGATAAAGAGATGAAACTTGACACTTTTTTATTCTTTTACATAAGTGCCTGAGAACTAAATTTCATCTCATGAAATTATTTATTTTGAGATCCTTTGAATTTTTGCTTTCATTATTGTTGCTTTATGACATGAATATTTGTTTGCCAGTAAAACTAGGCTAGAAGGTTGATTTTAAATACACACACGCACACACTATGTACATAGACTACATGTTTTGAAATGTATTTTTCAAGACCTGCAATATGATTGTGGAACATGCTGAAAATAATTAAGCTTTAGTAGAGAAACTCTAAGTGTTCTTAAAGTCACCTGAAACGGATGATTTAATTGAAATCTTAACTTTACAAGTATTGGAAACACAACACAATGCTTTTAAATAACTGTGAAAGAAAGTCTGAAAAATTAAACAAATGGAATTTGTTGAGCATGAAAAATAATAAACTGTTTTACTATGAATAATAAACATTAATATTATTAATTATTATTTTAATAATATTAAAAAATGTTTTGATTTGTTAAAATTTTCTCTCACCTGCTGACGTATAGGAAAAGTTTTGAGTTGATAACAATTAAAATACATTATATTTAACTAATTCTTTACAACAAATGCCTGAAAGCATCAAGTTCTCAAATTAGACTAATTGAGCTGTGTAGGTTGACACACAGTCTAGAAAAGTGTTGGTAATTCAACCAATAACATTATTATAATATAAACAAGAGTTTAGTTGGCTATTGGCGATGCCTCCTCAGCGCCAGCTACCCCTTACTAACTCCAAATTTATTTTTGTATTTCTTCTTATCGATCCTGGCATCCAACAGGTAGTTGTCAGATTCCTGCTTGATTTGGAGTTTGTCTCTGCAGTCTCCCTTGTGGTCTACCAGATGGCATCGGGGTGGTGGGTCTACCAGATGCCATGTGTTAAGGTCGTGTGCACACTTGGGTTGCATAGTGTGTACGTCTACTTGAAGTGTCTGCCCCTCAGGGCATGGTGTAGGGCTCCCGTCCGGGTAACATCCACCTGTAATACCGTCATCAATTTAGTGTAATCAATTTGTTTAAGGTTGAAACTTTTAGAGCAGCGATACATTGTGGAACAGCTTTCCACAATGTCGAAAGCTGTTACACAGTAGAACAGCTTTCCTCAGAGTCGAAAGCTTTTAGAGCAGCGTTACACAGTGGAACAGCTTTCCACTGAGTCAAATGCTTTTAGAGCAGCATTTAAGTACCAAAATACTTAAATGAGGACTTCTTTCCGGACAAAAAAAATTAACCTCCAATTTCATAATTTTTTTTAAGTGAATCTTATTTTGGGCACATTCCCTGGTCTGACTGCCACTATAACGTCTATCTCATTAGCAATTTTTTTGGAAACTGGACATTTTGTATTAATTATGAGAGTTCACAGTTCTTAATTATTTAATTTTAAGATTTGTAATTTTATCACAGACCCCTGAGATATTTGGCAACGATTAGGCAGCATTTAATTGATGATTAAAATAGTAAATATCAGCTCATAACAAATACACTAATTTTTCAAGCTTTACCCTGATGCAAGTTCATTGAGATGCACCTCATGCCACACTTCAAAATGTTTAATACAAGATGTTAATGCCAATATAATCCATAAATCAAGAAATTATTTATCTAATATTAAATTGTTGGACGGGAACCTTGTTTAATATATCATAGAAGAATGATAACATCTTCTGCATATTTTTTACTATTTTTTTTAAATTGGACCAATCAGTTTGAAGTATGCAGTTATTTGAACTTTGGTTACACAGGTAGTGTGACTACTTAGTCTGGTACTCTAATGCCAGCTTGATCTGTGCATACACTTCTACTTGATATAGTTTGTCTTAATGTGGCGTTTGTCCTTTTGTTCTTCTATTTTGATTAGAGAAAGATGAGTATTGCACTATACCTTTATAAGGGAGAAGTATATTGTGGTGAGACGTGGAGTTACAAGTATCCCAGACACACACTGCTGGATACTCATCTGCCTCGTAGTCTATGCCTACTATGTATCCCTCATTGCAGAAACCGCGTGTATATAGCTGGTAGCAGACCCCGTTAGGTGCCATGGCACGTGCCACTCCTCCAACACACTTGCATGCACCGTAACCGAGCTTATCAACCTGGAAAGAAAGGAAATAATTGTGTCCATTTAGTTAAATCCTTATTAATGTGGTCTTCTCCTACTTCATGTTTGTCCAGACATAGCTTATGTCACAAAATTAAAAAAATACTAGTTGTTTCGAAGCTGAAGTAATATGGGACTAATTGAAACTTCAAGGTTGTTAAAACTTATTTTATTTTATTTCTTATATATTTTATGTTCCTGTTTAATTGTGTATTGTTTATATGCTATTTTTGTATTTTCATATTTTTTTTTGTAAAAGGATATAAGTCCATGTATTCTTTAATAAATAAATAAATAAAAAAATATCTCTAACAATGAGGCCATCATATAATTTCGTACCATATCAAATGGTTCATGCTTAGACTACTGTCATCGTGATAAATAGTTACAATTTGGATACATTGGAGAGGGATACTCTCCACTATCTTGTATACCAGGTACAGTATGGCAGAGGAACTGTGCAAACATTTCAATCACTCTCGCTTGACTGCAGAGTATTACTTGCCTGAAGAGACGTTAGTTTCTTGTTGCAAATAGTTTTGTCTTTCAGCTTGATACACTGTCCGGTAGGTCTCCAATACGCCTTGTCGTTGTCACACAGCTTGCGCTGGCATACTGCCTTGACTCCCTGGACAGACTCGTCTAGCACGAGCCAATGCCCGTCTAGGCACCCGCCCCGGCTCAGCAGCTCGTAGCACTGTCCCAGGTAGTAGACTTTCCTCTCTTGAAAACACTGGAGCTCTTCCCTGTTAAAAATATCGTCAAGAGTTATTAATACATGTATGTCGTAAATGAAGGTAGTGTGGAGGTAAAGATAATGAGGACGCAAAAGCTCTTGAATTTCTATCGAGAAATCTCAAAGTGTTGAGCCAGTAAAATAATATTGACAACTTTGAAAACGGCATCTCTGCTGCCAGTAGAACTCTAAGAGCTTGACTTGGAGCGTTCTTCTGCATTTTCTAAATACAAAGCCGCAAGTGATCATACCTTCTGACATCATACCTTGTCTCATCATGTATTACGGGTAAAATTCTTAAGTGTCGTGTTCATAATTTATAACAAGCTGTCAATCATGGAACAAGACTTAGGCTAAAACATTTTAATACAAGAATCCAGGAAACGGTAATTAAAAATTAGTAACATACAAGAAACGTGTTCATGCATTCATATAAATATCAAGAGAACTGTGCTCAGAAGTGGTTGACCCCTCTTTGTACACAGAAAACTTCTTAGCATCATAAAGAAAGACTTTTTATTAAACAAATATTTGTATGATGTTTTAAACACAGACACCTAATTACTGTATCATACGATTCAATGCCTGCCTACTTTCATAAGTTTCTGAACTTTAATTTACCTTAAGTTATAACAATTTTGAAAATGAGTTATCTAGGAAGTGTGAGGTCCACTGTTGCCAGACCTAAGTAATATTTGCTAAAGCTTTGGGGTAATAGAGCTAAGCGAGTCCGAACTCATTGACCCCATAGACTTGGCATCACTAATTTATTCTTCTTGACGAGCATAGCAAGTCCGAAGTTGTGTGGAAAAGCACCGACGTACTCTCTACCCGATTTTTCAAACTAGTTTTACTTTGCCTCATTTATACCGGAGCTATATAGGAAAAGTATTATGTTTGTAAAAAAATCTGAATCCGGGATGTCATCGGAATTATCCGTTTCAGGCGTTTTAAGACCTCCTGAGTGGTTTTCTCAAAGTTGTCTGTCTGTATGTGTGTGTTATCATCGTAGCTCCTACATAGTGTTTAGAGACTTAAAACTTTGTAAAAAATCAGTCTACTACTGTAGTTGTGTTATTCGGAAAAAAATTTATGACTTCACTAACCCGAAATAACCACTTACAGTCTATCGTTTAGTTTAAAAATCTTGACAGGTCAGTTTAGACAACACTGATTCTTAAGAAAAAAATCCCTGCAAGAAGGGAGCGGGAAAAAAATAAGTAAACAAATCAGGTTATTTTACCCATATTTGCTTGGCGATGTTTTTTTTTACATTTCTTTTGTGTAGTTTTATTTTAAAATATAATTTTTAAGATTAATTTGAAAGTTGTTTTCAAAACGATGTAATCAAAAGAAGAACCACAAAGTGAACGATTGCCGCGAAGAAGGTTTTTTCCCTACAGCGGTTATGGTGGTAGGGATTTTTTTTCTCTTTTTAAGTGAGAGGTTGGCAGCGGCTTCTCTGATTTGTCAATCCCCAAAATACTTATGACCTTGGGGATTTTTAAACTAAACAATAGACTGTAGTGAAAATTTCGAATATTTATAAACGTGGAAATATTATTGGTTTGAGATTTGGCACGCATGTAGCTATGTATGAGACTAACATATGTGCTAAGTTTCATCTCATTATCAGCATTAGTTAAATTTTTATTAAATGACTAGAAGACTATTTTTAAGAAATTGTAAAAAATCAGGAAACAATCCAATTGAGTCCGATTTTTAACTTCTCATTAAAACTATTAATTATCAGCATTGTATTTCTAATTTACTCAACGAACAAGGTTTTTTGCGAAGTTTTAAATAGTTAAAATTTTACCACTCTTTGGACAAGTTAAGAGATACCCGCCCCAAAAGAAAGGTCTCCTCGATTTGCATCACTGCTGAGTTCTTAGTGGGCTAACACGTGTCCCGTTTTTTTGTTTTTGTTAATTTCCGAAAGCTGTCAAATATTATATCAAGTACACTAGTTTTCTTTCCTATGAGATCGTCCTATTTATAAGATTTTTCCAACAAATTTTTATTTTCATTCTATTTTCATTGGCATTAGAAGAAAATGAAAGAGGAAACATTTATAGAGCAAAATTAAAAAGGTTGTATTTACCGCAAGTTGAAGAAGCAATCGAAGAATCGGCTACCATCGATACTTGCTGTTGGATATAAATATCCCTGGACCGGTTTCGGCATAACGCCATCATCAGCAGGCGGGGCAACACTCGAGCTCTCAACTAATAAAGTTATATCAGAGGGCTCGTCGTGCTCATTGAGACTAGAAGTTAATCACTGATATAACTTTATTAGTTGAGAGCTCGAGTGTTGCCCCGCATGCTGATGATGGCGTTATGCCGAAACCGGTCCAGGGATATTTATATCCAACAGCAAGTATCGACGGTAGCTGATTCTTCGATTTATTTATAGAGCAGTTTGTCTTCTTTCTTTTTTATCTCTTCGTTAATAGTCAGGACAATGACCGTTTCAAAGATACAGTTAAAATTCTGTTTTCTTTTTAAAAAGAAAATGTACCAGATCAGTGCATTGTGGCTGTAATAATATGAAAACTGTAATTTGGGGTAAAACTTGTTCTGTAGTTGACTACATCTTATCCAAATATCATAACGTTTGATCGATTTGCCGTTGAGTTATGGCAGTGAATACAGAATTATATCGCATCAAAGTAACCATTTTTTAATTTGTTTACCTTGTTAAAGAATGATGATATGGTTCATTTTTAACTTGAAATCCATTGCTAACGTTTGAAATAGAGAGCAGACCAATAGAAATTTAATTTTTAACAATGATTTAGGTTCAAACTTCATTTGAAATTTTTTCGATGTTTTTTATTCCTACCTATGTTTTTTATTTACAAAACATAATAAAACTAAACACGCTTTGGTCCACTACAATCGCAGCTGTGATGCAAAGTTAGGGGACTTTATTGGGGGGGAGGGGGTATCCCTAAACATGTCCAAACGATTTTCTTTCGCACATTATGCCCAAACGAATTCCTAAATTGAAATTTTAAACACTTGAAACTTCGCAAATAACCCGGTTCGTTGACCAGAATATTATGATAGACTATTTAGTGGAAAACTGATAAGATGTTTAGGTTAATACATCTCGCCAAGTCAAAATGGCTTCACTTTAAACCAGGAGCGGATCCAGCCCATATTTTTGGGAGGGGCGATTATTGAGGGTTTAGTATAACTCAATTAATTTCATGTGAGGGTGCAAGTACCTTGATCAGGGCTTAGAATAATTTAAGATAGTTTCACTTAAATAGCAGTATTCAAAAAGTATGAATGATTTTAAGTGGCGTAAACGGTTTTATATTTATTGACCTACGTCTAGGTCAATTACCTCTACAATATCTGTTAGGTTCGGTAGTGCTTGATCGTGGGGATGTAGTGTGAAAGAGAGAGCACTTCCTCTTGATGTCTTTATCCACCCTCATTAGCTTACTGTCCCAGACAGACACGACAAAAATGGCTCCCACGAAACCATAAGCATTTGAGCAACTATTATAACCTGTTTCTGTTCAATTGGACCAGAAAGTTGCGTTGTTGGCAAATAGCTTAATTATGACGTCATCACTAATAAATAAAAATGTTTTCTTTAAGTATACGGTGGGTATAAAATAATTTTATGCATACGTTACATATATTTTATTGTATTTATGTAAACGTCTATATATGGGGGCCGATGCAGCACAAAGGGGCTACATTGAGCGACGCAAATTCGCTAAATACATGGCAAAATGTTATTAAGAACAAATTATAATAAAACAACCAATAATACAAAACAACGTGGCCGCAAAG
>JACMZG010000002.1:20685131-20706919 GCA_018340805.1 Microvelia longipes
CTTAAATAAACATAGGGACTCAAAAACTATCTTATTAGCACTTCAGGTAGCTAGCTGTCACCATTTTCAGCCGGTGACAGGATGTAATAAAATATATACAGGGTGAATACTAAGTTTTAACACTGACAGTAACTCACTAGTAGCTACTGTGATAACTGACTCTGTGTGTGTCTGTTCTAGATACATACACGTTCAGACAGGCAAATTTGTCCTAATTTCTATCAGGAGGTTTTAAAAGCACCATAAATTGACATTTCAGTTGATATCTCGGTTTCGGATGTTGAGTGCGGACTGCAAACTCGTTATTTATTTATACCTACGGCAATAATAAGAACAAGTGAAAAGAAATGACGCAGACTGTGATCGATGAGACTGTGAGCCATTACTCTGCCTTGAATTTCCAAACACTGGACTGGGAACCAATATGCGGGCTTGTTAATGATACAATCAAACAGGAGAATGCTACAACAAGCAAGCTCGCTACATCAGGGTAATGTTGTAGCACGTATTATCACTGTCTTACTTGATTACCACGCAGTCTAGCTGGCAGTACGTACATTTTCAAAGTGGTTAAGTACTAACAAAATTAAAAAAACTAATTTTAGACTTAACGTTTACGTCTGAATCGACTTTTTGTGAGACTGTATAGTTATTAAATAATTCTGATTTATGGTTCCCAGTTAGCGAAAGAAAGATAAAACTATTAGGATAGGACCCTGAGAGAAGTTACATGTATAAGGAAATAATGCTTGGTCATCCAAGCTACCGGTAGATCTGTATCTTTTTATACCGGACTCACCTTGAATAAACAGCTTGAGCGGGAGGTGGTGGGTTCCTGTTGAAGTCCAGCTCGCTCCACTGTACGGGATCGTTTGGTCTGTTGACCAGGATCACTGTGCTCAGCATCTTCATCTTCTCTGGTGCCGCAGCAGTCCACCCCGTGTACAACAGCACCACGACTGCCAGCCTTACCATTACCATATTCCTTACCAAAACTCTTTCTCAAACCGTGCACCCTCCCAAAAGCGCCACTTGTGCGGTCCTTCACTTTTTTAAATTCACTTTGTTTCTTACTTGTTTTTCAGCAAAAAATTTCCAACTCTCATTACTTACAGTAAGATATAAATTAAAGTTTAATTTTTTGTTGTTAGAAGAAGTATACTAATAATTATTTGTTTTTAAAAAAAAAACTGAAATATAATATTACGCGGTATACTGGATCGTGTCCTGAGCGCGTACTGGGGTGAGGTCGATGCGAACGCTGTGGAGTTGAGGGTCTGACTGACTCCACGCCCCCCTCCCCCATACACTGTAAAACACCCTGCCGGGGAGGAAATTTATTAGAATTACTCATAAAACTTCCTTAACCTCTCTCCCTCTAACGCATCTCTCTCACTCTCTCCATATGATATCCGGAAATCCTGATGTAACGTATCGTTTACCTACAACCTTTACCATTTCACCTGTAGAAATACTTTATAACAATAATAACAGCAATTAAAATCTATTTTATTATGAAGCACGGCGTCCTTTAATTTCTATATTAAAACAAAGAACCTAAAAATATTTATATATTTCCTTGAGTTTGACTTTTGGGACCTTTACAACTTCGGAAATTTGTTATTGTAGTGTAGTATTGCGTCAGCCACGCGCTACAGCTGGGAGGAAGTAGTGCCCTGCGCTGCGTCTGAAGCTCCCCGCGTGTAGTACCCGGCACTAAGTTTCTAAGGGCGTGTAGGACCCGGCACGGCACTAAGTCTCTAAGGTCGTGTAGTACTCGGCACTAAATCACTAAGGGCGTACAGCGCCCCACACTACATGGATTATTTGTCAATATAAACAACACGACACTCCTACTAATTGCTATGTTTTGTCTTTATTACTCGATATTAGGTTTATAAATAGAATATAACTACGCAACCCGAGTGAAAACAACTAGCCTCTAGTTTCATTAATTATCTTCTAATAAAGATCTAGGTAATTGTTCTCTATCATAATTGATAATCTAGACTTTGAATAAGACGTGAGGTATGTTCACTAGTTCTCCCTATATTATCTATAATTCACCTCTTCTTTGTAAGTTCAATTAATTAACGTTAATATACTTACTATTAACTCCAGTAACAACGCTAATGAATTTAAACTGCATTATCGCCATTGGTTTTATGTTTATCCAATGAAATGTACGCTTTTGAAAAACTTTAAACTGCAAAAATGTGATCCCTTGCGTAACTATTCATTTCTTGCTGCGTAACTTTAAGAGTAGCATTACTACTTGTCACTCAATTTCTGTTCTGGATTTTCCAAAGTAATGCGGTAAAATATTTTAAAATATTGTTTAAATTGAGACTTAAATTAGTTCTAATAATGCGGTGTATTGCCGATTTAAAAATGTTGACCAAAGTGTAATCTATGGGTCTGTAAAGATGCGCATCGTTTTCTTTGTCAGATCCGGAAAATGAATAAGAAGTAGTGATGCTTATGCTTAGGTTATGGATCATAATGAATGAATGAACCGTTTATTAGACCAATAATACAATAAAACATATAAACTAAAAATAAAATCTGGATCTTTGATCTAAATCAGCCAAAGCTGCGGTATTTGTCTATAAGACATTACTTATAAACACATAAATTATCTTACAACTAAATAATTTTAATTATTTTAATTTATATATTATAGTTAAATTATATTTTTTTTAAATTATTGATTTTTTTTCACGTTTATTTTATATCTTATCTATTTATTATCTATTTCTATTTATTTGTGATATATTCATATTTTTATTTCTATTTATTTTATATCTTATTTATTTATTATTTATTCATACTTTTATTCCTATTTATTTCCTATTTACTTTACTAAATATAAATATTTATCCCCATAGTATATATTCACAATTATACATACATGTACATGTACATACACGTATATATTTTTAAAGTTAAATATAAAATAAATATTTTCTATTTACTTAGCTTCTATTTTTACATGAAGTTTTATTAAACTAATATGTTAAATTTTAATACTCTTCTTACAATAAGTTGATATTGAGTTTTTTTGTGGGGTTATTTTTGTTTTACTGAAATATTTTTTTTAATTATTTTTTGTTTTTGATTTTAAGTTATTAAGTATTATTTCTTTCTTCTTGAATTAAATTCTTAATCATTAGATCGAAGTTGACATTAGTTAGATCTTGGAGATGTTGTTGTCCATTAGTTATATTATTCCCATCTATATGAAAAATAGATGTATAGAAATCATATAGAAAAATCTATATGGAGCATAAACCGAAAAATTAACCAACTATGCATTCTTTAGCCAGGAGGTACGCATTTCAAAGGAGATCCCCCCTGCTTCCGGACTCCGGAGAAATATTCGAAAGACTGTGCAAACAAAACCCCGTGGAATGAAAACGAAAATTTGTCCTGAGAACTTACACAAATGACAATCTCGTAGGACAATTAGTTTATTTTATTAAAAATTTGACAGCTTTAAGTAAGTTTTTTCGGGCAAATTTTTATTTTTAAGAGACTTTTGAGTTCAGTTTGTCTTATTTTTTTGTTATTTCTTAAATAATTGTCGGGACAGAGGCCGATAATATTAAAATAGAGAGTAAACTAATAGAAACTTGTTTTTAGACAATTTACTTAGTGCCAAACGTTATCTGAAAGAATTTTCAATATTTTGTATCCCTACCAAGATAATAACGGAAACATGAAAAATAGGACATGTTTTGGTCCACTACGATCACAGCTGTCATGCTAAGTTAAGACTTTTTGGGGTGTCCCTAAATACTGGGTGGTACATTTCATATACATCACCCCGACTAACTCAGCTTCTAATGGAGCAATCGCCGTGAAATTGGTATCTACCCCCACTAAATCGACTACCAGGAGTTTAAATAAGCAATCATATTTTTGGTAATCGTCTTGCAAGTATGGTAATCAGATGGCCTATTTGTGTTTTTTGTCGATAACTTTTGAATTTCAAATTGGAGCATACCATGATATGGACTTTTTCTAAAAGTACACTACAAACAAAACAATTTGGTACCCATACCACAAAATTCTGGCAATTTGTCATAGAGCTATCGTTTGACATACACAACTACTTTTACTTATTTTAGATTTCCTTATTTTTAGAAACACAAATAGGCCATCTGATTACCATACTTGCAAGACGATTACCAAAAATATGATTGCTTATTTAAACTCCTAGTAGTCGATTTAGTGGGGGTAGATACCAATTTTACGGCGATTGCTCCATTAGAAGCTGAGTTAGTCGGGGTGATGTATTCTGGTGTACCAAATTTCGGAAATCTAAAATAAGTAAAAGTAGTTGTGTATGTCAAACGATAGCTCTATGACAAATTGCCGGAATTTGTGGTATGGGTACCAAATTGTTTTGTTTGTAGTGTACTTTTAGAAAAAGTCCATATCATGGTATGCTCCAATTTGAAATTCAAAAGTTATCGACAAAAAACACAAATAGGCCATCTGATTTCCATACTTGCAAGACGATTACCAAAAATATGATTGCTTATTTAAACTCCTAGTAATCGATTTAGTGGGGGTAGATACCAATATTACGGCGATTGCTCCATTAGAAGCTGAGTTAGTCGGGGTGATGTATATGAAATGTACCACCCTGTATGTCCAACAGATTCTGAAAATAAAATATTAACTATTTAAAGCCTCGCAAAATACCCATACGTTAACTAGACAATAAGAAAAATAAAAATTTTGATGTGGTGGTTCGCTAGCGAGGGGAAATTCCTCTGGAATTCTTGCACTCCAATCCAGTTCTTGCTCTGGTTTTCGGGTCATACTTCATAGTCAGGATAGTAACACTTTTACTTGTGAGTCAATTTTCCTGGGGTTTTCTAAGGAAACGCGCGCATTTTATACCAAAGATTATGCTCTCCCTTGCTTAATCTAGATCTGAACTACATTTGGCAGACATACAAAGATTAGTTTATACTAATCTTTAAAATGTTTTAGTTTTGCGATCCGTATTTATCGTGGTTAGTGACCTATGCAATGGATTTTGGACTTACTCCGACTTCTGCCACGCCGCCTATCCCATAAACGAAATTTTCTCAAAACGGAAAGTCGTTTTAATTGAAAAATCATCTATTGATTTTACATGGTTACAAAGTTTTATTTTAATACGTCTAGTATGATTGGTATACTCAGAGTTTTTGTTGGAACACTTGTGTTAAGTAGCATGCAGCATCAGTTCGTGGATCGGTGACCGCCGGGCTTACAACTTGCTGTCTAAGGACGAACGAAGCGAGACTGAAGTGGTGAGGATGAGGGTTCGAATCTGATAAGGGGAGAAAATATTTTGAGTAACCCCGTTGTTATTTTATTTAATAGCTGAGCCCTGTGATTAGCATCATGTTATATGGGACATATTGCTGGGATGTTTTACTATCCAGTTTCCTTGCGAGTTTTCCCTAGCTTGGCCTTGAATTGATGAGATTATTCTTGTGAGGAAAATTACACAGAGACGTGATATGACGCAACTTCCAATGAAATATTCAGCGTAAAGAGAGGAAGCATCCTCATAGAAAAACCTGATATTTGTCAAGCATTGCTACACCTTACTCGTGTCAAACTAATACCTGCAGGTATAAAAATTAATTATTAAATAATAAATAAATTTTATATATATATATATATATATATATATATATATATATATATATATATATATATATATATATATATATATATATATATATATATATATATATATATAATATATATATATATTATATTATTATATTTCAACACACGCCTCACTCTTTCTGAAATATTTGATTTTGTCTTCTGGATCTTTAAGATTTAACTCTTATGGGCTGTGAGTGTCTGGCGAGGTGAGTCCTGTGGCACCACTCGACAGCTAGGATTATTTTCCTACTTTACTAAAAGGTTACTTTAACCTCCACGTATTATAATATATATATATATATATATATATATATATATATATATATATATATATATATATATATTATATATATATGTGTGTATATATATATATATATATATATATATATATATATATATATTATATATATATATATATATATTTTATATATATATTTGTGTGTGTTTATGTGCCATTTGCGTTACTTAAAAAGTCCGATTTGATCATGATAAAACCCGTCTCAATCTCGGAAGAATCCTAAAGTTGTTTTAAGATTTATTTTAAACTAAACTTCAATGCCTGTTGGGACTAAGCTTAATGTCCACGTGTGAACTGGGTCTGTTACATTACACTTTTTCACATAATGTGCTATGTGCTAGTAGTGTTCTACGTCAAGGTGTTAGTAGCCAAGACTTGGGAATATTGACTAAAGTTTGAAAAAGTGGTTCCCCTTACTAAATTCTTATACTCTGTTTCAGGTACAGGAAACCGACGCGGGAGAGCCTGAGTACAAGAGAGTACTTAGAGCTGGTGGAAGCCATATCCAAGCACGGTGATAGGGAGGACACAATATCAATTCACCATGGGTTGGACGACATTACCAGGCCCGTGTTCAACAAGTCCACCACCTCTGCACTCTCCCTGTTAGTAGATCTAGACTTAGGCTTTAGTAGAAGTAGATTTAGGCTTTCTAGATGAGCTGGTTCGACTTCCTTGGTGGCTCTGAGTGGAAACATTAACTACTCAGTCAGTTAAAAAAAAACTCGAGTATATTCCACTGCAAGTTGCAGCTCCTTCTAATAGGTTATTATGTGAAAGTACGGTTTAGTTTTGATCAGAAGCCTGACATGCTGGTAATTGTAGCCTGGTCGTTAGCAAGTAGATGATGAAGGCTTCACTTAGCACAATACAGTGCAGAAATCAACTGACAGACTTGATGGATGATTACTACAGAGCAGAGCTGTGGTAAAAACAGTTTAACCTGTCTTTCTCATATTTATTTTTGTAAATTACGATTTTAATTGTTAATCTTCAATTTAATAGAGGTTTATTAATTTTTAACACTTGATTAATTTTTAACACTTGATCTCATGAAGCTTAAAGAGAGAAATGTTTGAAAGTAAATGATAAAACGTCTACTAAAAAATTTGCATTAAACATAATTTTTATTGAAAAAACAATTACCAATATTTTGGTTTTTTTAATAAAATGCTAGCTGGGGTACTTTCCTTTAGAATACTAAAGGAAAGGGGCTCTCTTGCCCCTCAATTCAGTTCTTGCTCAGGTTTTTTAGTGTACACTTCGTAATCGGAATAGTACAATGTACTATCATTCATAGGTCTGTATTTTACACTGACCTGTATAACACGCATATGTAATTAGTTGACAGTGTAAAAATAATGTGAGGGACCCAATGAGGTTAGTCTTTCATATCGGACCATTCTTATTGGTCCCTCAACACTATTTTTCCACTCTCAACTGATTTATAACTGTGAGTAATACTAGAACTATTTTTAACTTGAAACAGCTTATGTAGATGACTTGTTGTTTTATTACGGTTTTGTTGGATAGGTTCTTCTCACAGCGTGGAGAAAAGAAGGAGAGTGAGGCGGAGGGTAGACTGTTGCCATCCGAGTCTCATATCGACATCCCCGATGACTTTCCACCCTACTCTCACCGCTCTGATGACATCATCACTTGATCCCACCACATCACTCAACTTTCATAGACTGACTCCAATGATAACAAAAATCGCTATTATTTGTAATATTTTATTTGTAAGATTTCCAGCTTGTTGGCTCTTGCCCCCCCCCCTTAAGACCCATGGTGCTAAGTTTTACTAATTATACATTCCCTCCAAATAAACTAAAAACAAATATTTTAAGGTTGACTTTGCAGCATTGACATGCCCCTCTATTACCTCTTACTATGGAAAACTGTTTCATGTGGCATAAATTGCTGAATTGTATTGAGTATTTTTATGGAGAATAAATTTGGGATTTGATTATTTTATTAGATATCTTTTGACAAAGATAAGCAAATGTTCACTTTTCATTTTTAATTAAATGTAATTGAAAATAAACAAAATATTCGTTTTGGTGAAAAGTGAGAAAAGAGTGAAATGCAAAATGTTGCTCAGTCATCCTTCAGATCAGGGTCAGTGACCTATCAGGTTTTTAAATTATTAGAATTTTAAGATAGTTAAAGAGTTGATTCAGTGCTACATGTGGTAAAAATGTTTATTAAATTTTATATTGCTACATGAAATTCTAATATATCATTCCAACCTAATCACCAACCACTATGAGATTAATTTGGCACAGTATTTTTAAATACTGGCCTGAGGAACCAGTATTTAGTTTGTCTGTAGCCCTGACATACATGTCTGTTTCTTACAAGGTGTTTTTAGGTGAATCTTTTATTATCATAGTTGGTACTTATATATTGTTAAAATTTTGTCCAATTCGTGCAATATTGTCGTCTTACTTAATCCTTTAGCTTATGTTAAGTATCTTAAGCTACAAATTCTTCCTATAGCAAATGATTATATAGCTGTATCAAATATTATACAGGTGGCCTAAAAGTCTTCCCCTATACGTAAATGGTTCTGAAGATGGAAGTTTGAATGCATGGTTTGCATTTTCTTGCTAATAATGATGTCTGTAATTCTTTTAAGTCAAATATTCTGATTCGGAAGCTACGAGTACTTCAATACAGTCACGCCAGAGAATCCAAAACGTCCATTTAGTTAAAAACTATCCTAAAGAGATTTATTCTGGTTGTTTGTTAAGAGGGAGGGGGGGGGGGAGGCTAGTAGTCCACCTTGTATAGTGTACATAGTATAGATGTAACCAAAGTATGTGTTATGTTTGAGTGTATCAGTCATGTTAAGTATGATTATTTAGTAAAGCTAAACAAGCAGGGCCAGTTGGTTACAGGTGTTGAATTCCTTAGGATGTACGGCAGATAGAAACATTTGGTTTGCAGACTTGTGTAGCCACTATGCATGGACTCATGAAATAATTAAACATCAATATCAAAAGTTAGGCATTATTGGAATATCCTGTGTAGGATATGTATTAAATGAATATACTGGTATATTGATATCTCTTTGTCAATATCATGGCCTATTGATATTGATATATGATCATCCCTAATCAGTTCCCAGGCAAATAAATAACTGTCATAAGTGATTGGAAGCTAATCTGCCCCCCTTAGCATACTTACCGTATCTGCATTTTTGACAAACTGAGATATTGAACCCTCAACTTTGGAGCTGGGATGTAAAAAGTATATTTATTCAGTAAATGTTTTACTTAAAACCTAATTTTTTATCTGATTATTATATTTTTGGCCTCAATAAAGGTTTCTTTTTCATCTAAATGCCATAAAGAACCGCGTAAAATAAATAACTCAATTTTGATAAAAATGTCGAATACGGTAAGTATGCTAAGGAGGGCAGTAATCCTTTTCTGTAAAATTTTAAGTCTACTAATTGTTTCAATTTGCTACTTTTGAAGTTTTTTGTTCTTGCCATTATTTTGTTTTCTGGAACTGCCAAACTAGCCTAGACTCTTTGAGGCTAATATCTGGCTAAACTATGACAACCACTGATATATATTTTTACTAAATTACTTTATGGCGAGAACTAAGAAAAATGTTCTATTTTAAACAAGGTTTCCATTTGATAATTAGAAAGATCTCAGTTTGTTGAAACTAAATTAAACTAAAAAGAGCTTCATTTAATAAAATTATCCTAATAGACGGAATAATATTCTCATTTTAACCGGTTCTTGGTTTTTTATAATTCCATTCATAATACTTTGACAACTCTAGAAGCCAGGTCTTCCATCCATCCAAAGTCAGACATCCTCAGTAATTCTCGCCCTGCTTAAACAACTTAACATTTATTTTATTGCTGTAAATATTATTACTTTTCTGATGATTTTAGGACCAAACATTTTTGTATTTATTTTTATTAAGAAAACATTTGAAAAGTTACCTTCGTGAGTTTGAGGACGAGACATATACTTTTATTTATCTACTTTAAATATAAACAAACTAAACCTCATAACTATAAATATTAATTTATTTGATATTTAATTAGATTAAGTTTTACTTTCTTAGTAAATATTTCTTCTTATTTAATTTTTAATGTTACCATTAAATAAAGATATATTTTTCTTTTATGTTTTATAAAGGATTGTTCTTTAATTGAAATCACCCACTTTTGAATTTTGTTAAATAATTATAATTATTGATATGTTATTATTAGATGATGACTTGCAAGTTGAAAAATGGAGATACTGCTAACATTCCTTCTGTCTGTAATCATCATGTAGTGTCATTGCCTTCATTGCTAAGGTGATAAAGTCAAGACTGATTTTAATAAAATCAGAATTTTCACTCAATTACCTTGACAGGATAACAGGTTTGCTTATTTTATCTTTTCAAACTAGCCAAGCTCGATATCACTGGCAGGTATCTCTCTTAGATCAAGTCTTAGGTAATCATATGAAAACAAGTCATAAAGATGAATAACCACTATCTCTCTTAGATCAAGTCTTAGGTAATCATATGAAAACAAGTCATAAAGATGAATAACCACTTGGGTCATGACTGTCCTCACTCCAGTCTTATTTTACAGGTTAATATCATGAATGTCCCAGATTGCCCTGTTGAGAATATATATATATATATATATATATATATATATATATATATATATATATATATATATATATATATATATATATATATATATATATATATATATATATATATATATATATATATATATATATATATACATAGAATCGCCAAATTAAGCAGTTATTTACGATAAGGTTTTGAAAATTTCTGATCTTTGCTGCCGAATTCTTGCCAAACTATTAGGTTTAGCGAAAAAGCATCAAGAGCAAAACAGTTTAGTTTTGACCCATAGAACCCAAATTTACCATCAAAAATATACCTTCCAATTTAAGATTTCAAAGTTGAATCCAATATGGCGGAAACCAAGATGGCGGCCATAAGATGTACCATACGGAAAGATAGTTTTTTTAAATTGATAAAGATCCCCGCAAACCGCATCCGGATATCTCAATCAGGGCCTGAGATATTATAGTACAGTCAATGAAGCATAATACCTCCGATTTGCTTGCCTATCGATGGAATGACTTGAAAATTTGGAATTAGTCTTATCTCAACCTTAACTTGAAAGGTGACATTGACCCACAGGGTGCTTTTTTCCTGGGGGGTTGCCACCCCATCTTGAGGGTGGAAATTTTTCGGTCAAAATAACACCAGAAATCGATTAATTGACTTATTTAAAGAAAATAATGTAGTATGAAGTTTTTTCATAAAAGCAATACTTTCCGTGTTATTAGCAATTGAAAACTCCGAATTTTCCCGCGTTTTTTAACAATTTTTCGGCAATATCTCAAGAATTAAGCATTTTAGCGATAATTTTATAAGGAACAAAATTGTAGTAGATAAAAAAACAAACAAATCCCTTTTTGCAAAAGTACTTTAAGTGCAATAGTAAGCGAGATATTGGAGGTAGAATCCGGTTTTTTTGTCCGTACTCATATCGTAGTATTCAAAGCCATTTAGCAGGCAACAGATGTATTTTACGAATATCTATAGAAAGGTTTTTTATAGTGCCTGAAAAGACCTTTAAAATGAGTACTGTTAAAAGTCTTTTGAACACAAATTCGGTGATTTGTCATATAAAAACCAGGGACAAAAAATGTATGAGTTTAGTAAGCACCATTTTCACCAAATTAAAAATTAATCGTATCCCGTCAGAAGATTACTTTAATGTGATGATATCAATGGGATCATAGTGGTTTAGCCGGTTAGGAATGCATAATTTTCTAAAAAATTACGATATAAAGAAATTTTTTTATTTCAAATTTTTCAAAAAAATGTATTTTTCTTGATATTTCAAAGAAACAAAGAAAGATACAAAACATTGTAGAATTAAAAATATAGGTATTTTTTTAACAAAAATTTTGGTTTTTTATTTTTTTCTTTCAGTTAAAAATTGACGGAGATATGACTGTTTAAAGAGCACGCGGTAGTACAATGACAACCTATTTTTAGCCCTTTGACCCTTCGCCATTTGAAAACGATGGGTTTTACACCATATGTTAATATAACAAATTTTGTAGCTCTTTTAATTACCTTCAAAAATAGTTTTTGTAGACTGCGCTAGCTTAAAAATTGTAGGAGTTATGGTAAAAAAAAATGCTTTTTTTTTTAAATTTGGTAAAATTTAATTTTCGGAGCACAAAAATTTAGGAGCAGAGTGAAATAAACGTAAATTGTATGTATGTATACGTAAAACATATATGCTGTGGAGACAACTGCGAGAATAACCCTCCAATTGACCAAGAAGATCACGACAGCGACTCCGATCCTGAATAATGAACTTATGATTTTTGTTAAGTTGTATCAATTGATTTCTTGTATTAAAGTTATTTTTATGTTACATTTAATAAATAATATATAATAAAATTTATTATTTTTCATTCAAAACCGATTAATATAAGTAATCGCATAAAATTATTTTTTTTAAAAATACATTTTGCAAATTAGGGATGGTTTTTGGGGGTTGAAAACTTTGAACAATTTAAATTCATGTACTAGAATATAAATTTACACGTGCTATATAATTAAATTGTATGACAATATTTTATGTAAAATATAATGGTATGAAAAATAAATTTTTAACATTATTTTAAACTTAGGGGTTGTTTTAAGGGTTGAAAAGTTTAACATTATGCTACTCATTCTTGAAAATGTGAAACGATATTAAAATCATTTTCAGTCATATAAAAGTATTTCTTTTTAATTTTTTAATTTAGAGGTTGTTTTTTTAAAATTGTACAGTTTTTTAAGGGTTGAAAGGGAGTAAAACATATCATAATGATGTTGGAGAACGTGAAACAATATTCGTTCTGTATTTAAAAATAATTTCAGTAATAAAAAAGTAATTTTTATTATTATTAATGTATTATTATTTTTAAAAGTCGTTTGTGGGGTTGTAAAATCATTTAAGGGTTGAAAAATGGTTCAGTATATAATAATCAAGTTAAGTAATAATAATAATTGTCACACATTTTGTTTAACAAGTTAAAAATCCTAAATCTGAATTTTTTGATAAAGGGGTGGTTTTCACCCCTTAAAAATAAAAAGCACCCTGCGGGCCAATGTCACCTTTGAAGGTAAGGGTAAGATAAGCCTAATTCCAAATTTTCAGGTAAATCAGTTGATAGGCAAGCAAATCGGAGGTAAGGCTCGATTTTCATCTTCAATGACTGTACTATTAAGGCGTTTCCGAACTTTTGACACACCCTGTATATATACATTCATAATTTCATGTCATATTTCCTATACATCAATATAGGAAATATGACATCAATCAGGATGTCATACTTCCTAAATGAGTTACAAGGAGAAATACTTGTAACTCTTTTTCATTCAAATTCCACCTTTCAGCAGCTAAAGATTTCAAAATTGAGTTAAAGTTAGTTTCTCTAGGTGTGAATGTATGTGAACACTGTACTACTCTAATAGCTTAACAAATAATTAAATTTGATTTAAATAAAATTAATTAAAATAAACAAAAATGGGTGCAAAAATCAATTTCATGAGAGGGAGAACTCATTAGATTATGAGGCAAAATTCACCATGCTGGCCAGTTTGATTTATTTACAAATTCTTATGTTTTGAGAGCCAGTTTAAAATGTTACAAAGTCCGACAGGACCTAAAAGAGAGATGACACTACCCATTAGAAAGTTAATAACCAATCAAAGGTTTACGCTATTTTAAAAGCCTCAGCTTTTTTACTTATAGGATAGTTTAGCAAGCGAAAACACTTTCATAGTAGAAATAATATATTTACACAGTCAATGGCATAAGCTAAAAAATAATATAAAAACAGAGTAAAAATAATAAATAATAATCTGTTAGACTAGACAATGAAAGCAACAAATACATGAGACAGGGCATCGCACCCCACTCAACCTCCTGCACCCACCAAACCTGCAGCAGTTACCAAAGCATTACTTGACATTGAGATCTGACTCCTATGTGAATATAATATCAATTAAAAGATCTCCTCAGACTATGCTCTACATTACAGGAAATGGGGCGAGAAATCTCATTCAGTTCTCTACTTAAAGAGAAAGCTAGAATACCTATATAATCAGAGTACAAATAAATCCATACTCAAAAGTCATTGCTTCACTTTGCAAGGTGCCGTATCATAGTCTCGACACAATGATGTCTCCACACTACATAACGTCAACATTTTTCAAGGCAGGATTTTACGTTGTATCGACACTTTAACCAAATCATGTGATGATGTTATGTCGTGTCAAGACATCGTTAAACCATGCCATGTGTCGATATAACGACGAGTTTGTACAGGACAGACATGGGTCACGTGACTTTCCTTGTACTGATTCTGCGTGAGATTGACACATGTATCGACATTAAGTAATGTTGAGACATCGACGTAACCAGACCCCGGGGGCAACCCACTTTGCAACAATTCTTCAAGAAGATTCAGAAGAATTAATTATTCTCCTTAACTAACAGAAACAGGCTTAGTTTAGATGATAGGGTTTTTACTTTCTTTTGTATTTTTTACATCCCAATAGTGTTTTGATGTTTCTTAAAGAAAATAAATTGATTAAAAATTAATATAAAACTCAGTCAACAAAGTTTTAAAGTAAAGATCTTTAGAGAATGCTTTATTTCTTATCAATTATTTTTAAAACAAACTATGGGAGAATTTACTAGAGGTTCTTTCCATTGTCTTTACTCTGATTACATAGGAGCTCTAATGAGGTGTTGAGTGCAAACAAATATGGCTACAGGATATAATGAGTGCCAAAGATGGGGTAAGATGGGTGGTGAGTTAGTTAAGTAGCTTGGTGAGTTTGAGAGGAAGCAGCTGAGCCATCTCTCTGCAGGCTTTGATCTCTCCCTCTGTCAGTGCCTCTGACTTGACCTTGTCCACATAGTCCACTATCTCCTGCAAACACAATATACTCTTTCATAGTAATAGCACTGCCTCATAACTTACAACTCGACAACAAACAATCATATATGGAACTACAAATAAATGTTAGGATTGCCAACACCTTTTTACAGATAAAAAGTTTCTTGTCTGTCATCATCAGTGATCATCAGAAACACTGATAAAAAATAAATGAGTTATTTTTTTTTTTTTTAAACAAGTTCTTTATTGGCAAAAGTAAACAATATTTATTTTGTGTATACCGGAGCCATATTATATTTATTGATTAGGGTAATTTGTGCCTCTTTATTTTATTTATTTATTTGTTATTTTTGTGGTAAATTTGATTATTTTTTGGGGTGTGAGGGGGTTTGTTTGGGTCAAGGATAATTTTATATTTTTGTTTGGGTATTTTATTTTTATTTATTTGTTTATTTTTTTTTTTGGGGGGGATTGTCAAAAGGTATTTTGGTGGTGTTTTGAATAGGATTATTGTATAGGTAGTTTGCAGGAGTTTCAAAAAGGTTGCCTATGCAGTCTGTGGACTGACTTTTAATGATTCAACCTGGCATTCGCCTGTAAAATTGAGGGAAACCACAGAAAAACCTCAATCAGGTTGATCGGACACGCGGGTCCTGGGTGTAAAGGTTATGTTATTATTTTTTTTTACGTTTGGGGGTTTAACTGTTAAGGTTTGGTCTCTAGATTTTTTTTTTGAGGCTAAGGGAATAGTTAATTTTATTTACGAATTTGAGTGTATTTATTATATTTTTTAATTTTGAGAAGAGCAGAGTCTTGATTTTTTCAGTATTGTCTTGGATATCTTGAAGTTTGACATCTTGATATAATTTTTGTCCGTTCTGTCTTGTATTTTGTGCAGTCTAGTAGGATGTGTTCTACTGTTTCGTCTATTGTGGGCAGGAGTGGCATGCTGGGGAGTCGCTTAACCCAATCTTGTAGTGATATTGAATGCATCTGGCATGTTGACTTCTTAATCTGTTTATGCAGACAATATCTCTTCTTGACAGTCTCGATTTCCAGAACCAAGGTTTAGCGGGAACTATCTTGATGATTTCTTTAAAAATTTTCCCCTTTCTGGTTCTTCGTTGAGTTTGGTGTTCCAGTCTTCTAGCATTTTCTTTTTTGATACTGATATAAGATCACTTGCAGGTATTTTATAGCTCGATGATCTTGTTGGATTTTTTGCAAGGTGATCAGCTTGTTCATTTCCCTGGACTCCAGAGTGTGATTTTACCCATATAAAGTCTATTTGTTTGTACTGTTTGGTCAGTTCGTTTATTTCTTGTAGGATATGCATATATATGTGATCTATTTTGGAAGTGAGTGAAATGTTGGATAGTTTTGTAAGTATTCCTTGGTTGTCGCAAGCAATAGTGTATTTGTTTTGAGTATTTTTGTAATGTTTTTATATATGTAAGAGATTGTAAGATTTCTAAGCTTTCTAATGTAAATATGTTAGTGTACTGTGGGCATGAAAAACTTGTCCAATTTTTAGTTGTAAGTCATAATATGAGTAACCAGTTTTGTCTTGTTGTTTTGATCCGTCGGTAAATATTAAGTAGGTGGGTTGTGGATGTATGTTGTATAGTTGTTCATGGAAAGTTATGTTGTTGTACAGATAAGTTAATTTTGGTATGTTTATTGTTATTGTTTGGTAGATATCGTCAAAAGAAATTTGATAGTTTGGGAGTAATTTATCTTGGTATATACTTTGGTTGAGATGAGCTGTAATAGTTGTAGCTATTATATGTAATGGAGGTGTTTTATGTCGCCAGTATCGATGATTATTATTTATTTTGTTTGTTTAAATTGACAATAGTTGTTAGTAAAGGAGATTGTTGAGGATATAATTTTGATGAAGTGTTTTGTCAGTCAGATATTGTCTTCGTTGTTAAGTGTGGTTCTGAGCATTCAGTATGTATTATTGTTATTGGTGTGGATTTAAGATATCCCATCATAATCTTAAAGCTCTGTATTGTAAACGGTCTAGTTTTGTAATAAGTAATGTTTGGCATTACCGTAAATGGGGGAGCAAAGTTATGCATGCCCGTATTGTTGCCCTATATAAATGTAATAAGAGTTTTTGGGTCACATCCCCATGCTTATTGGCTGACCTTTTCATGATGTTAAGGTATTTTTCACATTTTGAGACTACTGTATTTATATGGTCTTTCCATGTCGTTTGGTCAAGGTAGAGTCCTGAAAAATCTAACAGTTCTTTTCCTTTTATTCTGATGTTGTCAAAAAGAACTCGTCATCAAGAAGGATATTGTTACGTCTTGTAAAGATGCAACATTCGATTTGTCTTGGGATAGTTCTAACCCAGTAAGTTTTGTCCATTCTTGTATTTGTTTTAGCGTGTTAGTTAGGTCGGTTATCATGTCATTTTTTTGTGTCAGTATATATAAGTATGTCGTCAGCAAATTGAATATTTTTTACAAGGAGGGTTTTATAATTTTTTGTTTTTTTTCTAAGTCAAAGGTATGTATTAAGTATAAAAGTGGCTTAAGATGGCCCCTTGAGGGACACCTCGTCTGTGAGTCTACGTCCGACTATTTGACCGTTAATTCGAAAAAGAAGGATTCGGTCAGTTATTAATTTAATGATAAAGTTTGCAGTTTGTTTTGTATGTCTAGTCGTAAAGTTCTGGTAAGTATAGTTAAATCTACTTGTCATAAGCTCCGGTGATGTCTAATAAGGAGATAATACTGATTTTTTTTGAGTAAATGCACTATGTATGTCATTTGTTTAGTTGTGTTTGACTTTCTAGGGTGATTTATTTCTTCTGAAGCCCCTTTTGTGAAAAAGCAGTTTGTTATGGATTCCAACCACCATTCTAATCTATTTTTTAGTAATCTTTCAATGGTCTTCAGCATGCAAGATGATTAAAGATATTGGTCTATAGTTTGAAGCTATGTCAACAGTTTTCCTGGTTTTTTTATTGGAGTATTTATGTATGTGCGCCATGGTCAGGATTTGTTGAGAACCAAATAATTATTAAATATATTAAAAGAATTTGTTTTGAATATTGTTGGTAAGTGATGTATCATGTCATAGTGTATATTATCAAAGCCGGGAGGGCAGTATTACTGTCTTTATTGCAGCATTTAATTCATGATTGTAAAAGTTTCGGTCAGTATGTGATTATTATTGGTTGGGATATAGGGTGGAGTTATTTGGTAACTGACGAGGGGCAAGTTTGTCCAAAAAGTCTTCGAGCCATGGTCCGTATTAGTATGGGAGTCATTATTTCAGTTTTGTTTTATTTTTCTAAAAGATTTCCAAACAGAAGATGGGGAATTTTTTGTAAAGTTTAAGCTGTCAACAATATTTTTTCCAACCACCTTTTTTGTTTACGTTTTAATGTTCGTCTAAATTAGCATTGCTCTTTTGAAACTAATAAAAGTTTGTAAGTTAGGGTTAGTATTGTAATTTTGGTAAGCATTATAACGATCGTTTTTAAGTTTGGTTCACAACTAGAGTCCCCACAATGAATTAAATTAGGTACGGAATTGAAGTAATTTTACGTTTCTTTATTTCAGGGATAGTTTTTTGCATGCGTCGTTAAGTCTTGTATAAATTCATCGTAAGTTGGTTGGATTGATTATCTAATACTTTTTGTGTCAAAGTTAGTAAAGTGTCATGGTATTCTGTCCAGTTAGCTTATCAATATTCCAGCGTCTTGCTGGATACCTGTATTAGTTAGGTATATTAAAAGAGTTTGTTTCAGTATTATAGGAGGTGGTTGACCATGGGGTCGTCTAAAATTGTCCATGTAAAGCTCCCGTTGCATATTGTTAGAATGCTAGAGAAGGTCAATTACAGAGTTAAGTTTTTTGATTTATTGGGTATTAAGGGTTGGTTGTGATTGTTAAGAAGCAATTGTATTGGTATCTTCAATTGCTGTCAAGTCAGTTGTCTCCTTTTAAGTCACTAATATACATCTCCGCATGCGTGTGATGGCCTGTAGTCTCCTAATATTAGGTATGGGGTGGTAAAGAGTTGAATATAAATTAAAGCCATTGTTTGTCGTTATTTTATTTGTTGGTGGGTTGTATAATGAAAATTATATTAATGTTGAGTGTTTATTTTATGTTTATTTGTATTCCTATAATGTGGTCTGTGTGTATATGTGGTAGGTATGAGTGGTTTGTACTGTATATTAGATTTAATTAATATGCGACTCCACCACCCTTTTCTGGTCGTCTTGTTCTGTTAAAAGATAGTAAATTATAATCCTTTAAAGGTGGGAAAAAATTTATTAGTTTGTTTGTGTCAAACCATGTCCTCAGAAAGACATGCTTATGTCAATATTGGAATGTGGAAATAAGAGGTTTCAAGAGAATGTTTTTGGTTATTTGCTGACTCTAATTTCCACTGCAGTTATCCTGATGGCTCGCAATTAAACTGCGAGCATTCAAGACACTGGCAGTGGTTGTTTTGGTTCTGTTAAGGGCCAAGACATGTTTATGGCGAGTTGAGTTTAAGAATGTATTAAGTTTTTTATAGTATTGTCCGTCTATGTGATTTGTGTAATGTTTGTGTGTAATTGTAAATATTGTTTTGTTACTTCAGTTATAATGTTTATTATGTGTTGTTGATTAATGGTCAATATTATAGTTTCAAGTAGGAGTCCCCATTTGGTTATAGGGATTGACTGTAGTTAGTCCTCCCGTGTTTGTTTTGGGGTTTATAGGGGTTTGTATATATAGTTTATTGTCGGGGCTATATGATGAAGTTTTTGGCGATTAGGATTATTTTTGGGGATTGGTAAGGTTTGGTAATTTGATATTTTGCGTGATCCAAGTATTTTATGGTTAGGTTGGGAAATAGTTTCAGTTGGTTCGGATTGAAGGACTGTTGCATATGTTTTGTTACTAATTTGTAATTTTGCCTCGCCGAAAGATAATATTATTTTTGTACCATAGTTTTCTTTATGCTTTTTTGTATTTTAATTCGGGACAGTCTTTTAAGTTTGTTGTCTTATGTCCTTGTTTACCAGTGAATAACATATGGGGGAAGTTATTTTTAGGGCATTGTTTTATCTCAATTTTTCAATTTATTTCCATGAGTTGAGGGTTAACCCGCATGTTTCACAGCGGGAGAAACCTTTGCAATCAATTTCTCTATGTCCAAATCGGAACATTTTGAAACACTTATTAACCGGGAATGTACGGTTCAATTGGGCATCTCACAAAGTGTAGATAAGCGTAAGGTGGTAATGATTGGCCTCTAAACTATTATAAATATTGATTGTGTGGGTTAAATTTGGTGTATTGTGTCAATCACTTTTCCTTGTTATTCGTTTAACGTTAATTAGTTTATATTTGTATTCTGAAATTCATAATTTTTAAATTTCTGATTCTGTTAAGGATTGCCTCAATTCCCGAAACCCCTTTTTTGTAGATGATGATTTTTTGGTATGAAATGTGTTATAATTTTCAAATTTAGTGTGTTGGGAAGTTATGAGTTTGGTTTGCATAATTCTATTATTAAGTGTTTATTTTATTTGTTCACAGAAAATACTGGTTATTGAGTAATTCGGTTGTTTTTAAATCCTAAGGGTTTCATGTAATTAGTTTTACCTATCGGGTCATGGGGTGGAGTACTGATATTCTTATTATTAGAATTGGTATTTTTTGTGTTGTATATAAACATGGATGGAACGCCATGTCCCAGTGTGTCATATTGTTCTGGTGTAATTGGTATGCTCCGTTCATATAAGTTGATTGGTCTCCCTTTCCTCGTTTAAGTTCCTCCGCTGTTTTCTTGCATTTTTTATTATTTCTTTTTGTTCTTCTGACTTCTTCTTTCTTGGGCTGTTCCTTCTAGAAGTTTCTTTAAATAGTTTTTTTTCTTATTTTATAGATTTCGGGCGGTTTTCCTTCTCTTTTTTTTTTTTAATTTATTTTTTTACGCTGTCTACTGCTGTCAAGCGTATGATATAAATGAGTTTAAACAAATATTTTACACTACTAGAACTTTGTCAAATCATTAGTAATGCTTAACATCGACAGTTAAAGGTAACCCATTGTAATGTTTATACGTCAATGGTGTCACCTAAGCTAGAGCAAATAATTTTGGCATAGTTGGTAGCAGTGCATTCCCCCTCCCTAAATTATTGGTGTGAACCAATCAGAGCCCAGAGTTCTCCCGCAATCTGTGCCCCAAAAACTATTACATCTCCAGAAGTTTCCCTATCTCATTTCTTGCATTAGAATCAATTTCAGGAAAAAATGTTTTTCAATAAATGTTAGAAATTTTAGATGGATGCCATTTTGAGTAACCATGTTGCATTTTGTCAAAAACTTAATCAATTCTTTCTTTCGTAGGATTTGAATTTTGCACCGAATTCGGTTAAATTGGTTAAGCTATTAGATTTTATGGTTCTCAAAAAACTGTACATACAGATGGGAACTTTTCCCAATGTTTATGATCTATAGATCCTTAAAAATTGACAATAGATCCTAATCCTATAGATGCTGAAACGTGGACATTTGATAAAAAATTTGGTGTCACATAAAAAGAGATGAGTAATGCAAAAATGACTAGCTTCATGGTTCAGATAAAAAATGCAACAGAGTAAGTGTAAATGTTGGTCATTTTCTATGGTTTCGGTTAATGGTCTATCAACTCAAAACTAGTTTCATTCAATTCAGAGGCCAAATAAAGTAGCAAGAACAACACCTCACTCAAAATATTATGTTTGCTGACCTTTCTATTGGGATTCCAGTTGTATTTCAAAGTTATGGAATTACTTGATTTAAGCATTACATCTAACAAGCATACCTTGTTCA
>JACMZG010000002.1:20708059-20723886 GCA_018340805.1 Microvelia longipes
AATCCTTGGATAAAAAGAGGTAGAACAAAAATTGATAAAGAGATTACCTGGTGAGTTTTGAGATCTATAAGAACAATACAAGTCTCGCCCATCTCGAACCAGAGCTGCCTGAGCAGGTCTACGTAGTACTGCTGGTTGAGTTCCTCAGTCAGCTTGCGTAGCATGTCCAGTCTCTTCTTGTGAATTTTACACTGCCTGCAAACAGACAGAAAGGCCAGTGTGTAATACTGTCTTAAGTATTCAGGCAGAGGAGGGGAGTGGAGAAACACTTGTTGCTCACCAGGCAAGTAGACAACACTGAGTGCCATGTGGTCTTGGCTTCAAACCAAATTTTCCAGAAAATAAACCTTAAGCTATGAAGAAAAAACAGTCTGCCTGTCAAGAGTGGAGAACTAAATAAAATGGTGCTTAGAAAATTTAGAAAATCATACAAATGTTAGTTTTCTTTAAAAAAGTGACTTAGAGTTCGGTCGAGAGCAACACTTGAAGCACATTTGTAGACGCTGATGGAATTTCTAAAAATATGAGTCTTTACTAATCAATACCAGATAACTACAAAAAGTGTTATAACGTTTGATGAGCAAAATTCTTTGATAATATTACAGACTTTATACACCTTTTTTTAAGATTTACGTAAATGCCTCATCCTTGACTGTAGCTATGTGATTCTTATGAATTAACTCTTCTTTGGATAAATTTAATCAGCACAAAAACGTTGTGCACAACTTTGCACACAACCCTCAGGGAACAGTTTATTTAGAGAAAACTAAAATTAGTACTAATTTCTAAAATTATAGCAAGTGTTCCCTCTTGATATAGGTAGGCAGACTATGTGTTCTTACTATTAAAAATATGGTTTGAAACAATACAACAAGAGTTAAATGTTTCAGGAGTGGCTCAGGGATAAGTGGTCACAATTATTTTATTTAGTATTTATCTATTGTAAATCTTAATTGTTGTTATAATTTTATAATACTTATAAGCTGCATATTTATTACTTTTTGTCGTTGTATCGTAATTTATTGCATTATTTTGGACTTGTCTTTAAGGGTTGCATGTAAAACATTATCAATAGTAGATAAATGAATTGACTGACTTGGATATATCATCAGTGAAGAAAGCTAAGTACATGTTGAGCTGGCTGTGGTCCTTGACTATGCTGACATGGTCACTGGCATGGCTGTCCAGTGTATAGTACTTGCTAGATATCTCTATGCACTTGGTTGCGAATCGGAACACACACACTGCATCCTCCCAGGTCAACACATAGCCACATGTGATGTCATACGTCTCTGTTTCACTTTCTGGTTTTAGCTTGGAAACCTCAAACTCCAGATTCACCAGCTCCTCTGCAATAATATAAACGTTATTGCTTAAATTAATCACAATACAACATGTAAGATGCAAACACTGCCATGTCTGATTTTGACAATGTAACATGTCACATGCAGACACTATAATATGTTAGATGCAGACAATGTAACATGTTTTTCTTAACTTAAAAAGAATTAATTTTTAAATATGTCAACAAATAACTAGTTTAGGATACTTTAAAAAAATATACCTACATCATTTGATACTACCGAGATTTGTAAAACAAATCTCATACAATTATATTGGGTCAAATATACCTGTCTCATCATAACCTACTTGGGAACCCCTTTCAGAAAATATTTAACACATAGAGGCACACCAAACACTATTTTACACATCTGCTATTTTGATCAGCCCCAACGAGATTCTTCAATGTATTATGTCAAGGCGCCTGGGGCCTTGCCCTAAATATCCCTTACATGCTCTGAAAATGGCCTTACAATCCCACTATCGCTCTTCTACAAAATACCAATAACAAAATTTTGTCCAGGCATGCACAGCTTACAGGCTTTGTCCAGGCATGCACAGCATACAGGCTTTGTCCAGGCATGCACAGCATACAGGCTTTGTCCAGGCATGCACAGCATACAGGCTTTGTCCAGGCATGCACAGCATACAGGCTTTGTCCAGGCATGCACACAGCAGGCTTTGTCCAGCAGCACAGCATACAGGCTTTGTCCAGGCATGCACATTTCTAATGATGATAAAAGAATGAAACAACTTTCATTGCATAAGAGAAAACAAGTAGTTTTTCTTACAAGAAATCGTGTGTTACCTCTATAGAAATGGAAAAGTTAAAAACAATACTTTTAAGCCAAGAGAGAATTTGTTCCCAATAAATTGCATTTTTGAAACCAACTGTTAAATTTATATATAGTCTTATTTTTGTTTATATAAAAAAGATGACAAAGCATTTAGCTTATATGTGTACAGTATATAAAGCTTAATGTTTAGAAAGTGACTGAAATTAAGACTTGGCTATTATAAGTAGAATATTCAATTGATCATAACTACAAGAGTTCATACAACATAAACAAGAATACGGATTGCCCTCAAATAAGTTAATTCACTGTTTATGTTGAAATTAAAAGTAAAATTTTGTTCACAATGCTCAAAGCAAATCTTGCTTATTTGAAAACGATAAAAATAACTTGTGTATCTTGCTGAAGAATAGTTGCAAAGAGTAGCAATGACTTTAGACTATCCATTTACTTGTAATCTAGATACAGCAGTGCTTTTGGGGGACTTTATTGAACAAAGCAGTTCTACAGGGGGATAAGGAAAGTCTCAGTTATTAAACTAAAAGTTTTTAATTAACTAATCAAACTACAATTAAACTAAATTTGCTGATTTATAGGAATAAAGGTAGGCATAGACTGACTAGGTGTAGAGATGGCAGTGTCGTCAAGCAGACGGTCCCTGGATACAGCAAGGAGGTTGACACAGTATTTGATCCAGCACCTGCACACCTCAGCTTCCCGCTCTTCTATCACCTCACACCTACACACAGTACCTGTAAGGACCAGACACAGCTTCCACAGCCAGTCATCAAATCAATAGGTCATCAACTTAACATGAGATCAACTCAACATGAGAATAACTTAACACGAGATCAACTGGACACAAGTTAGCTCACTCTATTATGTCATCAGTCTGGACTTGTTATGTTTTAGCATCTTTTTTTTACTTATATATGCTTAATTTTACTTACTTATATATAACCAAATCTATAAAAAAAAATCAGTTTAAATCTGCTATTTTGAAGTTAATTATATAGTTAAGTTATATAAACTTAATTGCTGATATAACAATTCAAACAACAGTTTTCCTACCAAGAAGGAATAGAGAAGGAAAAAGATAGAGAAGTTATCAGACTAATCGCAGCAAAGCCATGTTACTTCTCAACTCACCTCAACTTGATTTTTAACTCCTCCCTTGGCCATACAAGTCCTTGAGAAAGGGTTTCAATACGTAAGTGCTCTGAATAGTCAGACATAGCTAACACACCCTGCAATACTCTCACATACACAGAGCTACTACTACTACTACTACTACTTACTTATTAGTATAAACTTGTTGATCCATATCTTCCTTCTCACTATCTATATCTATCTGTAATTGTTTGAGTAAATATGAAGCGGCAACTAAGTGATTCTTGGCTTCTTTGTAAGCATTGTTCTCTACGAGGACCTGAGACAGGGTCGCTGCGTTAAGGGCCCAGTCACCCTTGTCGAGGTCTAGGGAAGCAAGCTGGCGCTGCAAAGTGCGGTGACAATACGCTGCTGCTGATACTGACTGGCCTAATGAGCCTAGCGCCTGCGCTAAGTAATACGAAGTCAGGGTATGCAGTTTCTCCAGCGCCACCTTCCCAGACTCCGAGCTCGTTACACCAGTCAACAACATCTCTAAATCAGTAACTCCCTCTTCTGAATATTTATCGTAAAATTCTTCAGCCTGTTTCAAATACTGTAAAGCTTTCTCGAAATCTCCCCTCTCACACCAAAGCAACCCCAGCTGGTTATAGGTGGAAACCAGAGTCAAAATGTTATCGCAGCTAACCGGATCGTTCTCGATAAGTTTTAAAGCCTTATTAAGGCTCAAGTCAGCTTCGTGATTCTCCTGCACGTCCATAGACACAGAGCCGTGGATGTAGTGGAGCGCTGCTAGCATAGAGATGGCCCTGGCACTGGTATCTGCTTCCACTAATCTCATCATCTGCTCTACCACTGCCCTCGCAGCGTAATGACTTTCAAACTGCTTGCTCGCCTCTTCAACTTTAATTTTATTCAAATAGTCCCTTATTTCGTTGAAATACTTATCTCTAAATATTTCTAGAACATCGTTTAAAGAAGAACACATCTTAATCACTTTACAAGATAAACTCAACAACTTTTCTTAAAAACCAGTTTACACTTCAATACTTGTTTATTTTTGCTTCTTACTTCACTAGAGCTTTGAGCTAAATAATTACTACGTACTGTTAACTGGCTGATTAATTCTTTAAACAAGGATTTGTTGTATTTCTGTTTGAAATTAGCGGGGTTGACTTGTTTATTTTTAAAAAAATATTTAACGACAGACAAATGTGTATATTCTTTTCAAATTAAAAATTATTAAGTAAAGATTCATACGAATAATGTTCGATGTTAGTAATGTTGCCAAATAATTACTTTTACTGCCTTGTTGGATTCTTATTAATCTGCAACATAGTAGTAAAAGTAAATATTGTATTGGTTTAGATATGGGTATTTGGGATACCGAGACTTTTTGTTATTGAAGAAACAGTCCGACATATTGCTGAGAGCTATCAACTGAAGATAAAGAAGAAGATATAGGTCACTGTCATTTCTCTTGTGATAACAAAACTATTTACTAATTATTTATTAATTATTTTGTTTTTCGAATTAGTTGTGTTCTTTTTTCAATATGAACGGTATTAATATGAACCAGCCGGACTTCGCATTACAGCGGCGGTACTTGCTAGAGTGGTTTAATGAGTTTAGTGAGATGCAGAAATCTGACTTTCTGCCCGTTTTGGTTCTCAAGTTCAATAACAAAACCTATGTTAACGGTTTATTACCGGGAATGGAATCGTTAGGCTCCATAGAGGACAGACCTCCCACTATATTCCAGTGTAGAATGAAATTGTTCAAAGAATGGACTGATAGTTGGAGTCAAGAGGAAAAAGACAATCTTCTGGCCAAGTTGAAGGAGATGGACCCAACTTTCACCAACAAGTACGAACAGGAGATCGGCCTGGCTGACTCACACGACGTCCTACCCGACCAGGAATCGAACCAGGTACCAGAAACGCAACAAGTCGTCGCAGTTGACTTATAGTGAGATGTAAACGTCTTTCTCAAAATTGGGTCCATAATAATTTGTAATTTTACCCATCGATATTATCCTTAAGGTTTTTACTGATTTCATTTTCTTAGTCGATACATCACTCGTTCTTGTTTTCACACTACTTAGTTATTCTGTGATCCTGTTCAGCTTGAGAAATAGGGCTAGGGAAGCATCGTGAGTGGAGTATAAATCTATCTATACTTTTACACAGTTTACATGGGCACTTCTAGTCCCTTCGAAGTATATTTAAAAAAATGTTTATCATATAGACATGGCTTCCAATAGATTTGACTTGCGAAAGACTTGACTTAAAGTAAACATGGAAATCGTTGCCCTTAAACCCTTGTAGTAGTAGTGGTGTTTAAGGCAAAGGAAATCAATGTCCAAAGAATTGGGTTTCAGATCAATGGTTAACATACAATAGACAAGCAACATTGCTTGTACAGCTTTGTGTGTGATACATAAGTATTTTACTTAAAAGTGTGCACACAGTGTTAAGTATAACTCTAGTGTAGCACACAGTTATACTCAGTTGACAGTGTGAAAAAATAGTGTTAAGGATCCAATTAGATTGGCCTGGCATGATATTGTGGGCGTGGTTTAACATCTAGGACTAACCTCATTGGCTCCTTCGCATTATTTTCCCAATTTGTCAACTGACTATAGCTGTATGTTATACTATAGACAATTTTAAATATTATTTTTACGAGTATACTAAATATAAGTATAGTTTTATTACTGTGAAAGAAATAAGAAGATAAGAGATGTTGCTCTTTCTGTGATGGTTGGCTAAGCCCTGTGTTGGACAGTCTTTTACTGGGCATATTATTTCAACATGATGTCTGTTTTTTATTGTTTGTCATATTAGGCAGTTTCAAGGAGGCTTAATAACTTCTATCTAATTGTAAAAAAAATAAATAATTAATAAAAAAGATATGAATTCCCTAAAATGTTGCTCTTTCTGTGATTCTTCGTTATTGAACTTAAAAATAAGTTTATAGTTCTCTAGTAATTTTTAGTGGATTTTATTAATGTTTTATAGTTTTAGATATTTTTTTTAAAATGTGTCCACAGTCTATGTTTGTCCAGTTTTGTTTCAACTTTGAGTAGTAATAACCATTTCTAATTTTCTGTTACATCTCTGTATCTAAATGCCAAGATATAATATTAACCTGATTTCTGTAAAATGCTTTTGGCCTCATGTACCTGTGGCCATGGTTGGCTAAGTCCTATGTTGGACAGTCTTTTACTGGGCATATTATTTCAACATGATGTCTGTTTTTTCCCCTACCCACCTATCTGTGTAAGAAATAGTATATTATCTTACATGGCTGTGAAGGTCTTTTTTTTACCGTGGCCACTATATTTAGTGTCGAGCAAAGCGAGACTGTATATGGTATGTATATGTAAATGGGTAGAGGTAAAAAAATACATTCCCAGTTGTGTAGCATATGCTCCTTTTTTGGGTGTAAAATAGTAAACAGCTATTATAAAGTAAATCAGTTGTGTAGGTTTTTACAATCGCCAACTGTAAAAAACTACGAATCTGTCCTAGATGTAACAAACACATTTCACCCTCTCTTTTAAGGATCGACTGCAGAAGAAAAAAACTATTGTTTGCTTCTGCCTTACCCCAATCGCTGCGGAAGTAAAACCATTGTTTGCTTCTGCCTTACCCACCAATCGACTGCGGAAGTAAAAATTGTTTGCCTGCTTACCACCAATTGCGGAAGTAAAAACCATTGTATGCTTCTGCCTTACCCACCAATCGACTGCAGAAGAAAAAAAACTATTGTTTGCTTCTGCCTTACCCACCAATTGATTGTATGTGGCTACTTAGCCATCTTTTTGCATTGTTTGTTCTATATAACAAGTTCCATTTTATTGTTTTCTGATTCAATTCATTATACATTTATAAGTATTATGTATGTATAAATTTAAGTTGCAATAAGGTCCACTACTAGATCTCGTAGCCAACATGGAACCCCAAACACCTTGTACTCTGCCTAGTATTTTGATTTGCTAAGATTTGTTTACAATTCTGTGTAAAATGAAAGTAAGTAGGTTTAAAACAAACAGGTGGGTTGTTTTAAACCACATCAAAACAATAGATGAGATTAACAAAAAATGAATTATCTCTTGCTTTTTAAGTTTGTAAAATCATTATTTAATTGACATCAAATGGAAAAAAAGTGTCCGTTAATATTTTTGACTTCCTTAGTATGGAGTAGCTCACCGTAACTATGGTGGGCGCATATAGTGTAGTTGGTAGCAATGCATTCCTGGGATGAATTATTAGTAGCTAACCAATTAGAGCCTGCTGCATTCGAGTTTGAGATGCCCAAAACCATGAGACAGAAGACTGAGACACATTTCTAAACTAAAGCGTACCTAATGCCTGACCAACAAGGTAAAATCTATAATCTTTTTTCTGAGTCACTTCTTCCATTTTTTATATGTATATATATATATCTTGTGCAGATGTATTAAAAAAAATCAAAATTCAATATTTAAATACAATATTTAAAGTTGCTGGGTTTCTATTTTATTAAGACTGACTATTTATCCATATAAATTACTTGAGATTTGTCTCAGTTGATGGTTGTAAGGTCCTTTAACTGTTTAATGTTTATCAGAATGATCTCTTATTACTAAAAATTTCATTTTTTATAATAAGAATTATTTTTTTATTTCATTTTTCTACAATTTCAAACTCAGAGGGTGTTAGTTAATTACATTCAATCCAGAAATTTGTTCTATATTGAGAAACAAAAAAGATTTTATTTAGTTATTTATTGGTCATGCTGCTCCGTCCAAGGGGTGGAGGTCAGAATGAACTAATAGAACTCCTTTCTCCCTGACAGACTGTCAAGTAACCAGAACTAAAGCCATGACTGCATTGTCGTGGGATGCCTCCTTGTCGTGTGATGCCTCCTTGTCGTGTGATGCCTCCTTGTCGTTACCCTCCACTCTGGCTACAAACGTGCCTTTCTTTCTTTCCATTGCTCATTTTTTCTATTTAATTTATTTAATTTTTACTCCATTATTTTAATTATAAGTTAATTTATATTTTTTTAATGACATGTATTAGTTAGATTTAAGGAATCTCTGATTAGTATTTATTCTGTTTTAAATTAAGGGAAAAATGTTTTAAGATATGAAATTTATAAATTGTGTTTTTTATATTATTTACATTAATTTTATTGAGGTGAAATATTTGTCAGCTCACTGTACTGTAAGGGCCTTGTTATTTTATCCACCAATCTGGTGCAATGGAGTCAACAAGAATTTTAAGTTCCAAAAACACTTTCTTACCAGCACAATTTTTTATTGAACTTTTGTCTTGTGCTTTACATTTAAGTCATATTTGAGAGGATATTATTTTTTTTATTTAAGTTTTATGGATACCCGTTTGTTATATTTGTATCCATCTAACCAAATCGGTGGATGAAACCACAAGCCAAATGGTTTGTATAATTAATAGATATTAAGTTTTATAAATGTTAATGAGATTGCTAACTAGAAAGTATTTATGTGTTAAGATGTACCACAATGATATTATTGATCCATTCCATTGCTGTTCTGTGTGTTATTTCATTGACCATCTTTAGACTGATATTATGGTATGAAAATGGTCAATATGCCTTGCGGTGGGTGTGTTGTATTCTCTCAACAGGCTGAGATCTGAACAACCTGGTTCTCAATTAAGATAAACTTTATTTGGATATAAAAAACTATGTAATTATCAACAAGATTGTACCAGCTGGTCCCATCAACTGTACCAGCTTCAGTACAAGATTGTACCAGCTGGTCCCATCAATTCTTCTCAAGAGTCCATCATTTGCAGGCAGAAGCAGTGATTTAAGTGCCTCAAATACATTAAATATTGCTTTTATTGTAAAATAATGTTGGAATATTTGATGCAAGTATGATGTGGCATAGTGAATACTAGCTCATAACAAAGCTGATACAACCAGTGCTTGTTTGCTATGGGCCTAAACTGACCAATAGAAATGCTTCATCCTGTTTAACAAATAAAAGCTTTTAAATGATCTTCCATATTCTATTTCCCTTGTTAACTGATAACAGAGAGAGAAGTCAGACTGGTGCTCATTACAGTACCAACCTAACAAAATCTAAATTCTAACAGCAATTTAAGAGCTAAATGTTAAACTCATTTAGTGTATAATAAAGTGAACCATATTCATTTATATGAATTCCAGAGAACTATGGATGAGCGCTCAAAAATAATAAACCAATAAAAAATTAAAATCATTGTTTTTTTAATGGTTTCTTTTAGGTATTATTATGGTTTAACTTAAAATTATGATTATTTATGAAAAATATTGCTTGAAACATATTAATGGTTTCACTGAAGGTATCAACACTGAGAGACTTCCACTCTTCTAATAGATTGTTATTTCACATTGTTATAAACATGAAACTAAATTGCAAACAATCAGACGTAATGAAAACAACAAACCTGGCTCTCCCTAGAAAAAGATTTTTAACTAATGCTTGAAATTGTTGATGTGGAAGTTGAGTGATGGATTCTGGAAGATGTATAACATTTACAAGACTTAAGGCTAGATAATATGCTTTTAAATTAAATCGTGTGTTCTTATCTTCATTTCAAAATAGCTTTTACGTATAATTTTCCATTGATAAAAGTCAATTTATATAAGAAATCCTATAGTAAAGGATAGGATGTATAGAATTGCCCCCAAGGTTTTACCAAGTTTGCATTTACCAAGTTGTCTGGTAAATGCCACTAAGCCCTGAAAACTTCTTCATGAGGACGCCTATAGATTACCTAGGTTTGTAGAGCTGTCTATTGGAAGCTTCTTGAGTGATTGCAAGGTTGGTAGTGGAGTGGTATAAATCTGACTTCTCTGCTGGCAGTGTTGCCCTCTCTGTACGGGTCGGTAGGAAAAAGCACCGGTCATGTGTCAGTGTTGCCTTGCCTATACGGCTGTTTATCATAATCAGATAATTTCTTCTAGTTTTTCTTTGCGGGTTGTTATGCACTCACCTGTTAGAGATGCAATTCTGGTGATAATTTGATTCCAATGTTAATTGTATAGTGAGAGAGTGTAAGTATGGAGTTTGCTTTGTAACCTTTGCCAGACCTCTTCCCAGTCCAGTCGTTGCAGGGTGTCCACCAACCTTGAGAACCTGAAAAGACTCTTGAATTTTGATAAAATCTTTAATGTATAAAATGTACTAATTTAAAAAATTTTGTATGCCATACACAAGCAGTTTTAGCATGTCGCTCATAGGCTATTCTAAGAGGGGGCTAAAGCCCCCCCCCCCACACTTTTTTTCCTTTTAGCTACTGAAACCAAAAATTAATTTAAAATGTATGAAAAAAATTATGAATTTAATAAATAAATAAAGTGGGCTGAAGCCGCTCCTAAGATATTTTGTTAGAATGACCAAATTAGTTATGAAACATAAGTTGCTGAGTTATTGGAACAATACTATAACTATATATAATGAGCCCTTCGTCAAAATTATAGGACAATTTGCTAAGAGCTAGAGTCCCTCTTACATTATACTTAGAGAGAGGATACAACAGCTCTTATCATTCCCTTGCTAGCTTGGTACCATAACTGTACATTGTTGACAAGGTTTTTTTTATTTTTCATAATAAATACAATTTCTTGTAAATATTACATTATTTTTTAACCATTCTGTCTTAAAATCAGTAAAATGAATTTAAAATAAGTTGTAATTATTATCTTTTGCATTCTTTAAATATCTGTGCTGTGTAAAATTATATAATGTGAGGTCACTGAAAAATGCCTGCTAGGGTTACAACCCTAGCGGGTATATTTCAGTCAGTAGACTCCCCACCCGTGTACAGACGGGTGGGGAGTCTGGTCTTAATCTAGGGAGACTCTAGTTGGATTAAGTATCGTTTTGGTACCCACTAGAAATTGTCTCACTTCCAGACCCCTTATCACTGTGTTATTCTCCCTCTAAGTATTAGCCCATTTGTTAGAAGATGAGTCTGCCAAAACACTAAATCTGTTTATTTCCTTTCTAATTTTGGAAATTTATGTTATAAAAGAATTGAGTTTGTTTTTGGACATTGTGATCTGTCGTGCTATTGCATTTGTTTTGGTCATACAGGCTGTATGACATCAGTCTAACCAACATATAGAATTTTGCCTGAGCTGTGACCTTGTCATCAGACAGGGGTGCCAACTTGAGTACACATCTTTATTGTACTGTGTCATTCCTACGAGACAGTGATGATGTAAGGTTAAGATTCTGTTACCATCGAGTCAGCAGGCATAAGTTTTGGGTTCTGTAACCTTTACCTCTGAGTTGTAAGGTGGATTGGTCTGGCAAAGGAAACCAACTGAAGCATCAACTGCGTCACTGTTTTAGTTTTTGTAGTATTGTATAATCTTTATCAGGTATCATCTATTGTTTTTTATTAAATTATATCATTTTTATTAAAAATGTATTTTTTTACCCAGAGAGGAAGTTTGGTTCCCCTTCTCTATACCATTTTAAACAAATGGTGGACAACCATTTGTTTGGGGGGACACCCCATTTGTTAACTAATGGGGTGTTAGTTAAACTAACCATTTGTTAGACTGTTTGGGGGGACACCCCAAACAGACTAGTAGTAATATAGAGTGAAGTGGTAGTAACTACCAGGCAAGTAAGCCACGTTGTTGGGCCCTTTTTGCCAGCTCCCTAAGATAGTGTTCTACTCCTTTTAATTTAAAGTGTAGGTATATTTCATCTAATCTAAACAGAAGAGCCGTGAATTTCTATGGTTCCTCTCATGCTTTTTTAAGCAATAATACATATTTTTACTAACTCTTATAGTCTCGTGAAAACTGGGAACAACACAACTCTCACTGTTAAACTAAACCTCCATACACTTTAAACTACAAGGCAGAAACAATATAGTGTTATAATGAATCTACTATGAGGGTCCTAAATTTTGCCTTACCCAGTTTCATGTAGGGTAAGGGATCTTTAACGAGTACCTGACAACGCACAGGCTCGAGACCACCGGCTTTACGTTCCTTCTGATGGACGTAGTACGCAAAATTTTTACCCCTCATAAAAATCCTAATATCCTAAAATGAATATTATCTTGTTATTAAAACACAATATTGTTATTTTATTACTTTTGTTTGTGCTGACTTTTTAAAGTGTTAAATTTTTCCTTTTAGTTTTGATTAGTTCAATGTTGTTATTTATGTTTCTATTCTTAAATAAAATGTATTTCTTAATATTCTCGGTGTTCGCCAATTATTATCTTGATCCGTTTATTCTATCTTAATGTAATTGTTCTGAAATGTTATACATTATTTCTGGTCTCTTGGATTTACTGCCAAGAGTTTTTATAAAGTAATGTTTTTCTTTAAATACAAGACTATTAATTACATTTTATAACAAGTACATTACATTATAATAAACTGAACAAGATAATACTTTGCCGTGTTGATCGGGTAAATCAGATAAAAAATATTTAAACTTAGACCATATGCAATTTTAAATAAGACAAAATAATTTGAACAAGAACTATCATTTAGTGTGAAAGTTCCCATTATCATCAGACATGATTAAATAAAAAATATTTAATATAATGAAAAAATTAAAATGAAATCTAAAAAGACACAGCTCGTCCAAAACAACCTTTTCTTCTTCGTCTTTTTTATCTTTGTTAAGATAAATATATTTTTTTCCAAAATTCGGAACAAGAGTGCGCTGCGCTAGCGGCTTTTGCGGCCGTAGCGTTGGCAAGTCGCAAATGTTCAGTGTCACAAACGGCCATTGGAGCAAATCCCCTACTCCTCCTGATTTGCTCAAACGAACATTCTTGAGCTGTCATTGCACGGATGCATCGCTTTCGCAGTATTGTGAGTGCACCTTTAAGTAGTGCACTTGAAGGTCTATGCCATTTCTGGCACGCCGCCAAGAAGAAGATTCTGATGATTGGCTCTCAAAGTTAATAATGCCGCTTAGTATTGCTATTCCAGCAACTTCACTTTGAAACGCCCAATGACCGTCTCCAACCAAAACGGACATGACTTGGTGGCAGAGAAAAGTAGATTTCTATACTTTTTTAGACAAATATCATTACAATTTTGATTTTAGTTTTATTTTGGACTCACCTGAAGATGATGAGCTTCGCTCAATTAAACGTTGTGAGAATTATTAAATAAATTAATATTATAAAGGACTGCAGTCTTCAAAAAATTTAAAGTATAGATATATTTCCATGTTGTCAATAAATAAATATTTGTTAAATATAATTAAGTAGGAAGTAATATCAATAATATAATATTTTTTTAGGAAAGTGGGAATCACTGACCACACACACACATAAATATATATATATATATATATATATATATATTATATATATATATATAATATATATATATATATATATATATATGTATGTATGTATGTGTGTGTGTGTGTGGATTCGCTTCGATCGTCCTAAGATGTTAAATAAATTTGATTTATTTTTACTGTTTATCCATCCAGGCACTGACATAACTCGATGCGGCTTAACTTTAATGATCTAACTAGAACCTAAATCTAAATTTACCCACTGTATTAAAAAGAAACTATTTTTACTTATTAATTACATATAGAAATATATGTGTAACTAAATTTCAACTCATTGCGTACTCAATTATTTTCTAGATAGATTTTTAATAATACGTATATATAATGTATGTATATATATATAATATATAATATATATATATATATATATATATATATATATATATATATGTATGAATATGCATTTACATTTCAATGAATGATATTATTATGAAAGAAGTGTATCATTCGAAAAACTTTGTGGGTTCAAAGTGAAACTTAGTATAAAAACCAAGCTGGTTAAGGTCCCACACCCTATTGTTTATTAAGTATGTGAGGCGTCAATAACCTACAATAATCACCCCACAAACATTTAAAAAAATCATAAATCTTCAAAAAGTGTTTAGATCAGGCTGACATGTTTTACACACGTACTACTATACATGTTTTTCTACAATACGATGTTGTCATTGTTATTGATCAGTGTTAGTTCCGGTTTTATTGATTGACATATATAACATAAATTAAACAAGTTACTTAAACAAAGACACTAGATGGGACTGTAATACGTATTATATCAATTGATTGTATCGTTGTATTATGCCGCTTATATAAACTCGTAAAATGACAAAAAGGGACATAGGACAACGACCATGTGGTCGCAAAGGTATCACAGGAAGACGCGGGGTGACTACTTAGTGGCATAGCACTACTATGGCGCAGCACTATGTAGTCACATCTATACCCGTACAGTGGCGCTGCACTGTGTAGTTACATCTATACCAGTAAGTGCATGGCACAGTACGTGTAGTCACATCTATACACAGGGGCAGTGGCGCAGCACTGTGTAGTACATCTATACCAGTACAGTGGGCAGTGGCACAGTACTGTTAGTCACATCTATACCCGTACAGCGACAGTGGCGCAGTTCTATGTATCACATCTATACCCGTACAGGGGCAGTGGCGCAGCACTGTGTAGTTACATCTATACCAGTACAGTGGCAGTGGCACAGTACTGTGTAGTCACATCTATACCCGTACAGCGACAGTGGCGCAGTTCTATGTAGTCACATCTATACCCGTACAGGGGCAGTGGCGCAGCACTGTGTAGTTACATCTATACCAGTACAGTGGCAGTGGCGCAGCACTGTGTAGTTACATCTATACCCGTACAGTGGCAGTGGCGCAGCACTGTGTAGTCACATCTATACCAGTACAGTGGCAGTGGCGCATCACTGTGTAGTCACATCTATACCCGTACAGTTACAGTGGCGCAGCACTGTGTAGTCACATCTATAAATCTAATGGTAATATAGTACTAACTCATTAAATCCTACATTGTATCATGAACATAATTTTAATTAAAATGAAACATCTTTTTGTAGGTATTATCTAATTTTAACAACATTGTTGCATTGTATGCAAATCAGGTTATCGAGGTCAGGGAAATCTAGTGCGGAGTGTTCCGTCAGATGATAACCCTAATTATCTGAGGTATACCTCCCGTACACGGAAACCATCTCTAGTCAGTTATTCAAGCAATTAAACGGTGAGTTGTTTTACTTTTTATGTGTCAGACGTAGTATGTTATGCTTTATATTTCTGTCTCTTATTCAGTACCGACATATTTCTATATAATTTGCTTAGAGTATTAGTTTTGGAGTGGAAACTTGGAGTGCAACTTTAAGATGTGATTAATCACGATTAAGATTGCATTGCAAATAGTATATTATGCTACTAGGCAGCAAAATGGAATTTCGCAGACGAGTTTTATAAATTTGCCCCCGAGCCAAAGGCGAGGGCGGGCTATGGAAATTACCTGCAGAGGCGTAAGCCGAGGCTGGTAATTAACCCATTTGACAGACGAGTCGAAGCCGAGGCTGGCAAATGGTAAATTACCCGGTCCAATAACTCGACAATGTCTACAATGTTTGTATCTTTATTCACTTCACTGTTGTTCTCACTCATTATGTTTTAGTAACTTAACTTTAGTTTACAGATTTAGTTTTTGATAAC
>JACMZG010000002.1:20724123-20764123 GCA_018340805.1 Microvelia longipes
TCAGTTTTCCCGCCTAGGGAGTTTGACTTGTTTCCCATGTTATTTAAAATGAGCCTATCCCTAGTACTTTTTCATTTACCAAAACATGAAGCATTTGCGCGTACTGTTTTTAAAATATTTCCCGTATTGTTTGACAGTATACGGTAAAATGACATTTTGCAGCTTAAAAAACAGTCTAGTAATGGCTAATTTTGCTGCCGTGAGTAGATAAATTTAATTTTTGCGTAACAAATTATCGCAAAATTATGAAGACTAGCATAGGTTCGAATCGGTTGATCTCATATCTAAGTTACGCGCATACTAGCTGTGCTGTTTTCATAATTAAATCATTGATTATGTAATTTACTGACAACATTGCTATGCTATTAATCATGCCAGTTAAGTGAAATCCAGTCCTATAAGACCCCAAGAGCCCTGTATTCTAACCATCTCTAGTTCCAAGGAACTTACTCGTACTTATAAAACAGTAGTTTTAAGCTTCAATACATTTTTGTTCATTTTTAGCGAATTTACTTTGAAAAAAAATCGCTTATGAGATAGGGGTCATGGCGAGAGTCGGATCTGTGACTGTGTTTTTTTACTCGATCCCTTGACGGGATCGAGGGATACCTTTAGCGGGAGTAGGTGGTCAAAGAGTACTTTGTCATTCTGTTGTATACTAAGATTTCTAACCTCTAAGAAATCATAGTTTAATTTCACTTTTAAAAAGAGATTCTACCAAAAACCTAAGGTCGCATTGTATTAGGGCTACACCTCTTCCACTCTAATAATAATAAAAACATCGGTAACGTCTAAAGTAGATAGCTAAAGCTAAACATACGTTTGTAATCAAATTTTTCCTCTATTAACATTAACAAATGATTGATTATTAAATATATTACAGGTACGTTAAGGAACTAAAATGTGCAAATAAAACAGAAACACCGCCACGTGTGTTCGGAGCTTCTCAGCAGACTGGCATTCCAACAACATTTCACATTTGGATGTTGTTGAAATTTGGTTCCACTATTTAAAAAAATAGCTCCTGTTTTGAAACATGAGCCTTTCCTATCCTAAACGTATGCCTATGTAATGATTGGGGTTTTTTGTTGTTATCACATATTGGCCATACGAGTTCTCGACTAACTTCTATAGTGCTAGATGTCAATTGAGTCTGTTGTGTCACAGAATTCCTACCATAAGCTTGAGACTGGGCCTTCCAAGATTAAGCTGCTTAACAATTACTTGTTTTCTGAACCTTCAGGTCTTTCAGGGATGACCGCATCACGGTATAGCCAGGTTTAAATATCGTAGCCTCTTCTTCAAGCATCAGTTTTAAGTTTGTAGGACATTGCGTTTTTCTCCAGGATGTGCTACACCCTTGGGTGTCTTCCATAGTGAATGAGGAACACCCTACAAGAGTGAACATCCAATCCTAAAAGAAGATATATTTATCATTAAAAGAAGATAGTTTATTAAAAACGTGTTTGTTATTAGGCAAAGGAATGTGGCGAAGCAGCCTGATAGAGGATGCTGAGAAGTTCTACCAGCCAGACAAGACTCTGCCGCTGCTACCAGAATTCTACCGGGGTAAGACGATCCTGGTGACAGGAGGGCTGGGTTTCTTGGGTCAGAACTTAATCGAAAAACTGCTGTGGGCTTGTCCTCAGGTCGCTGCGTCTATCTACTCATCAGAGACAAGAAAAATAAAACAGCTCAGCAGCGTCTCGACCACCTGCTTCAACAAGACGTGAGTTTATTCCGCAGGCTCAGTTCTAAATATCTAAAGCTTGCCCAACTATCAATGAAATTGAACAAAATTCTGCTAAAAGGCATCTGGAGAGCTTAAAATTATGTCAAAGTTGGTAAACATGCCCCTCCCAAGATGTTCTGAGGACACTTAATTCAAGAATTTTAGAATTTGGTATATGTCTCATATTTCAAGCATGTTTTTTAACTAATCAGTTCCAGGGTTTGATGATTTGCATATTTTTGCCCTATTTTTGTAGTCGCCCCAGATGTTAAAGCTCAAATTTAATATAAGGCAGTAGATTTCTAAATGTAAAATCAATATTAATAATTCCTATTAAGCATATTTATATACAGTCAATAAATTGCGTTGCTGCAAGGTTGAGTATTGCCATCGTGGTTTACAGTAATAACCATAGCTAAAGTCGGTTCTTATTCCCGCTTAAATCGGCGAGAAACGGATTTCTAATGATGTATTATGACCGATAAGAGTCTGAGTGAATATAAAGAGTATTATTTGAATTCTCTTTAATCTTTGCTATACGTTGTTTCATGGAAATCTTTGCCCATGGCATAAGCAAGTAGTGGGCTCAACCGCTGGGTCGAAATGCAAAGAATAGAATAAAAGCAACTCTTCTTCCTCCCATCTCAGTCTCTACTTCCTCCTATAGACCAAATAATTAAAAATGTGTTCCATCATTCCAAAAAGACTTTCTATTCGCTTCAAGACAATATGTTTACTTCTTAAAGCGATTATTGAATTGCAGACGTTCACAAGACTCCGAAACCGTGATGACAGTTACAGAGACAAAATTCGCGCCATCAGAGGCGACCTGTTTGAGCCGAACCTCGGTCTCTCTCCGCAAGACAGGTAAGTTTCATCTTATTTTAAGTTTATAAATAATTTTGAAAGCAAAACGTATAATGAATATTAGCTATAACATTATAATTACTAAAACTTATAACTATACAAAACATAAATAGTTGACGCAATGAAATTGTGGACCAGATACCTATGAACGGAACTAGCTACAACTGGTAACCGTTGACCAAATTAGTCGGGACTAACTAAGGGGCTTACTAATCCTAAGGTGATCAAATTTAGGGCCATAGTAAAGTAAATACTTACATAAACAAGCTTGATACAAAGGTTTTAAACATTTTTTTTTTGACTTTATAGATTATTTTCTACAATAAATGTATTTGACATAGCGCTCATACTGGTTAAAGTGACTTGGCAGTCTTGATAGGAATAATCATCCAGTGGTGATACACCTTGGCGTAGTAAAGAAAATTTTAATAGTTTACTAATAATATAAAAATGTGGCTTGAACTAAATTAGAGGAAAAAAAATTAGTTGAATTTTGAATGTTGAATTTAGTGAAATGTTCTGCGTTTTTACATTAAAATTAATATTAATTATAACAGAAAGTCATGTGGCCACTGTCGTCGAAGGCTTCGTGGAGGATTGGAAGGAATGGTTCTGGAATGTAGGGTTTGGACTAGAGGATTAGGATAGGATGGGAATCTAATTTGGAATGAAAGGAATTGTATCGAGAGTAAACAATGTCTTGGACGAACGGAATTTTGTGGATGTCATTGTGGATGGTTAAGTTGGATACGAACCAGGGAGCTTGAACTATGTTGCGGAGGACCTTGAACTGAAGGACTTGAATGCGTTTAAGATTGGAAGGTTTTGTGGAACCCCATACTTTAACTCCGTATGACCATGATGGTTTTATTATGCTTTCGTGAACGAGTAGTTTGTTATCTAGTGTGAGGTTAGACCTTTTATCTAATACCTTGGCGGATTCCGACACGACGGTTCCCTTACAAACGTTTTTGTTGAGTGTTAAACGACTGATCACATTCATACATGCCTACTAGTTTAGATTCATTTAAATTGAATTTACAACAAAACAAACAAACTGATTTAATTAAAGATTAATTGTATCAACTCTACTTACTTGTTACAGCTTTTAAAACATATTACTTGATGCACTCCTATGTTTCTTTGGCACAATTATACACTGTCAGCTTATGATGTTTCACAAAAGACAGTGAAATCCGATCCGATAAATATATTTTGTATGCCAGAGATAACAGAGCACCAGTCGTATTTCTTGTGAATATTTCACTTTATGTTCTTTAAAATATAGAATGAGCTAAAGCCCTGTCATGTTAACATCATGAAGAGTTATACGATTTCTAACGAGAGAGGTGCATGCCATCATGTTGGGTAATAATATTTTTTGATGAAACACTTACCAGATTTACCGTAATATTAAAGGTAGAGTGATTAGAAGCTCTGCCGGTGACATAAAAAGTTACACGATACGAAACACAGTGTTGTCACAAAACTTCTAAAATGTTCAGTGGTATTGAGTGTAAGTTTGATTTTTCAGAGATAAAGTAGTGTCAGAAGTGGACATAGTGGTGCACAGTGCTGCCAGCGTGCTGTTCGACGAGCCCCTCACCCAGGCCATCAAATCCAACATCAAGGCCACCCAGTACTTAATCCAGGTCGCCCTCCAGATCCACCACCTCTGTGTAAGTATCAGTTCAAGTTGTAGGTCCAATAAGATATAGGTCTTCCGTTGGTGACCGCGTCGATGTAGATGAAGAATCCGACGCAGATCGTAATCTGGCGTCGGATTCTTCATCTACATAGACACGGTCACCTCCGGAAGACCTAAATCTTCATGACAATAACCCGCGGAAGCCTACGAAGTTTTTTGTGTAGGTCCAAGTTACAACTCAGTTCTTAGCTTTCACGATTCAACGACGTAACTGGACATGTGATCATAAACAGGTGACGGATTTTATCAGTAAAAATAAACACCTATTGCTTCTTAAGATAGCTCAGGTTTGAAGTTAAGTCTGGGAACATATATTCACGATAAATAGTGGGGCCGCGGTTGTTTTATTTTACCCTCAGTAGAGCTTATTTAAGTAATTTGTAGAACTTTGGTAGGAGTAAGGTAAATTTTGTGCTCAGCTAGTAGCAATGTAAGGTTCTACTTTGGATTATAATGACCCAAGATTCTACCTTGGGTTATCTAGCCTCGGGGCACGATTGTGAGGTAATGTCAGTTATTGTTGCAGGTTTTCACGTACGTGTCGACGGCCTACACCAACTGTCACTTGTCCAGTGTAGATGAACGGCTGTACGAGCCGCTGGCAGACTGGAGACAGACCATACATTTGTCCGACAAAGTGGATCCTCGAATATTCAATACTCTCGCTCCTAAGTAATTTCCTTCATAAATAATTTTAATATGGTCTGAGTAGTGTGAAGGATGATGTGGCAATACCAAGTCGTTTTCCCTTGACAGGAATGCTACTGTATTCCTCGTAGATTCATGCACGCTGTTGCAAGTATGGTTTAGATTATAGTACAAACAAATTCTTTATTAATGAAAGATCAATGAAGACGGCGTCAAGGTAGAAGGAGACTTCGTTTTCACTATGGGAGCATCTTCAGAGATGTAGCGCATCATGGATGAAAAATAATTCTCCACAAATCTGAACTGGAAATAGGAGAAGGGGCAGTTTCTATATCCGCTACCTTTTGGTATCTATGATGCCCTGAGTGCGTAAAGATATCTCTTTCAGTGGAAACGATTAGTCGCATGTACTTATCTAGTTTCACGGTGGCCCAGATTCAAATTTCAGCCAAACCACTCGGTTTTCACGCTAAATGGTGGACCTGGTGACGTTTCTTCTCAAATTGAGAGTAGAGCTGGTCCTTAAGATGTTAAATGAATGATGAGTGGTTTTCAACACAAAAGATTTACTTAATTTTAGGCTTGCTGATTGGCAAAAGTTTATAGATGCTTGCTCGATAAGCGACCAGCACTCGAGCAATTTTGTATGATGTAGATACGTTTTTGGTACTAGTGCTCTGGAACTTAACAGTGACACCGCAGAGGGCTGTTGATGCTATATAATAGCGCAGGTCAGAATTATTGCATACGCGTACTCTAAAAGGTGAGTGAGGTAGATGAAGCGCTGAAACTACATAAGTCTCTTAAGACTTGCTCTCTCACTCTGTGGAAGGTAACGATGCAGAGTAATTAGTGCAGTTGATGAGTCAACTATGTCGTATAGACGTTTCAGTTGAGTCTGTAGTTAAAGTCAAAAAATGAGTCTATATGTGAAAATACGAGCTAATGAACCTTAGTGAGGGTAAGCCATAACTTTAGTTATGGCAGGCTGTTTGAATCATCAGCTAGATACGATCAGTGACTCTACTTTGCATTATCTGGCATTGGCTCCACCACACCACTGTGTAATATGTCCTTAAAAGTTAACTACAGACATAGGATGCATTCGCGACGCTCGAGCGTCGCGAATGCACCCATAGTTGCTAGATAGTTCAACATATGGTTCTCATTCCTCTCTAGTTACCATTACATTATTACATTGGCGATGTCATAAACGCAACACGGACTTTATTAAATTTGAAAGTGGTTGAGTGACTTCAACTCAAATTGAAATTCGGATAGTAATGGCGCTGCGTAGCGGTCATGAGGCTAAAGGCATCTTGTTTTATTAAGAAGAATATAACAAGGGCACCAGGGGTGTTTCAAATAGGGTGTGGCAAAAAGTTCGGCAACCCCTAATTATTTTCGTTAATATTTGAGATATCAAACTGCGGTTTGCGGCTATCACATCGTGCATAAAAAACTACTTTTGTGGTAGCCATTTTCCTGCCATTTTGGCTGTCGCCATATTGGATTCAACTTTGAAATTTTAAATTAGAACCCTACATTAAGATAAATTTTTAAAAAGCTCTTAAAAAAGCAATTTTTTTCCTTAAACCATACCATTTTATCCTTCACCATTTCATAATAGCGGCCAGTTGAAAATTTCAAAATTAAATTTTTGATGTCTATTCATGGCCAAACTAAAGGTTTTAGGAAAAAACCACCCAAGAGTAAAATCGTCTTAAATCACGTTGAAAAATAATAGTTGATAATAGTGATTTAACAATGAGGGTTCTCAGTAAAAGATTGGACCACAGCTAAGCTACTATCGTCGTCAGTTTCCGTTTTTGGTCTCCCAGAAAGAGCGCAGTCTTTTACGGAAACATTGTCCGAAAATCATCGGATAGTTCTTAAAACAGTACTTTTGAATATAGGATCCCTGTTCGGATAAGTGTTATTGAACAGAGAGGCTACTTCTTTTAAACTTCTTACCCTATCACCACACCTCTCATCACAAGTATAGTAATCCTTTCTTGTTCACTTAAAGGCATTTTAAACAAAAAAAAGAAAATTGCACTTCACGGCAGAGACTATAGATACTTAAACAGTAAGACTGTCGACTCAATGGTGGGGAAAATTTGGATTCCGGACGACGCTAGCGCTGCGGCGGACCTACCTTTTAATTGAGTGGGCGTGTCTTGATTTCCCGCTTTATGCCCACAGTCAGTTTGAAATTTAATTTTTATACTTTGTATAATTATACTTCTAACTAACCTTACCACTATAATCTTACACAGAACACTTGTGATTATTTTTAAGTTTTTCATTTAAGTAATTTATTAATTTAATTGATTCAATCAGGTAATAATGAAATAGTGGCTAAAGTTATACACGTACTAAAAGATAGATTTTGGCATTTAATGTAGCCTGTATTTTAATTACATCTGCAAGATGCACACATGTGATTATTGTATAATTACCTAATAAAATCGACAAAATCAATAAGTTAATTAAATGAAATATACTTATCTGCCATCAGTAGCGTTCTCTGGAAGTTTTAAAAAGGTTTCTATTTACTTTTAGTTTCTGAATTTTGGAAATACAGAACATGCAACGGCGAACCGTTTTTGTGAAAAATGCATACAGAAAACAATCAATTTTATAATAATAATAAATGTAGCTGTCATAACTAAGAATTGCCATGGTATTCATAAATTTAAATATAAAAATATAATCAGTCATCTTTGGAAAGCTATTGGGGTTAGTTCATAAGTTGTCCGCACCGGTCCGCCGCAGCGCTATTTTTAGTAGCTTGCGATAATGGAATCCAAACTTTTCCTCATTTAAGTTAACCCCCCTGCTTCACGGCAAATAAAAATCAAAAGCAAATAAAAATATTTAATAGACAATAAAGATGAAAAGCAAATAATAGTTATTTGCCATAAGGCTGAGAAGTGTGTCTTTATGTCACGGCAATTAGATTTACCGACGAGCGAGAGAGTCGGAAAAATTGCGACATAAAGACAATCTCAGCCGGATGCATACACTTTTTTTTTAGGTAGCACTCATTAAATAAACTGCGCTGTGTTAATTGAAAAAAAAACAAACGTCCAATTAATCTCCATATTATCGTCGTCATTGAATTTATCCATAGCTTCACACTTTTTTACTCAAAAATGTAAAAGCTTTACAAATAAACACACAAAAATTGTCAATTAGAACACCTTTTAAAAACAAAAAAAAAAATTAGTCTACGAACAAAAACAGAAACAAAATGAACGTTTTTAAAGAACCTCATGAAGGTTTTACACAGATTGTTTTTTTTTAACACGCTACATTACAGTAATGGTGGCAATATATGAATTACTTTTACGTCCTAGGAGTTTTTACATCATTATTGTCCTCGGAGGTGAAAAGTACTAATAACCTCCTATAAAATAATGATTGGCTTCTCTCCTAAAACGGTCCAATAAAGTGCTCAATTACGTACTACTCAAAAAAAAATATAATAGACAAAAAAATCGATAGCAACTTAATAAAGTTAAAATTATGCGGAGTTATCAAATAACGCAAAAAAGTTTTTTTTAAAACAATTTCGCTTATGACCAACAAATAAATAACTAACTATAAACAAATAAAACAACAAATCAACAAATATCTATGTCAAAACAAACAATCGCAACTTTGTAAACATTGGGGTGATTATTTGTTTTACACTTTGATTTTCCGCCATATTTAATTAAAATTATCATTGCAACCAATAAAAAATTATGTTTAAGATAAATGTACATTGTGATTGACACATTTTTTAAATAGAAATAATTTGCCGCAAACAAGGATTTATTTTCTTTTTCGAGATAAAATGGCGCTGTCCGTTGCTATAACAACAAAATTAAATTTATTAAAATAGAAATGGCGTCAAACTATTATTTTCACGTGATTAAGACGATTTTACTCATGGGCGTTTCTTCCTAAAAAGTTTAGTTTGGCCGTGAATAGACATCAAAATTTAATTTTGAAAATTTCAACTGGCCCGCTATTATGAAATGGTGAATGAATAGAAAATGTTTGGTTTAAGAAAAAATTCTTTTTTTAAAGAGCTTTCTAAAATTGTATCTCTTATTAAAATTTCAAAGTTGAATCCAATATGGCGACAAACCAAAATGCGGGAAACGGTAGCTACCAAAAAAAATAGTTTTTTATGCACGATGAAGATAGCCACTAACCGCAGTTTGATATCTCAAATATTAACAAAAATAATTAGGGGTTGCCGAACTTTTGCCACATCCTATTATAGGACTTGCATGTACCATTTACTTTACTATTGGTGTACACCGTCACTTAGAATGTATATATGTTTATTTTGCAGGTACAACACAGCAGAATGCCCAATACATACGTATTTTCAAAGCATTGGCAGAATATGGTTATATATTTGAGTATGGTGATCAGTACCTTTTAGTAATAGTGAGGCCCTTTGGGTAGTTGTTTTATTAAATAAAGCTACACTATTTGGGTCCAAAATTTGGTATCCCTTATATGGGTTGTCTTCAATCTGACATCGCATTGGCTTGAAACCAACGAATTGACTTCTCTGGGATTAAAAACCAAGAGGCTCCCGATTAGGATCGATCTCGGAGTATGTGGGTGGCAGACTTACGTGTTACAGTTACCCTAGCTTCCTTTGTTAAAGTTATTTCCTTGTTATAACCATAGTTTGTATTTCAGTATGTCAATCATACCTACAACCAGAACCAGGTTGGTGTTGCAATACGATGGGACCGTCCGGCTTGACGTTAGGAATAATGACAGGAGTTATTAGGAATGCACTCGGCCCCAAGAAAGAGACTTCAAACTGACTTCATTCCCTGTGATGTTGTATCGGATATTACACTTTTCACAACTTACCTCAGATCTTTCCAAAAGTATTTTTTTATTAATATTGTTATTAATTATGTAAAAATAGTAAAAACCCATTAGAATTACGATAGAGACTACGAGATATATTATGTGACATACTGTTAGCAGAGCTGCTTATTGCGACTTTCTTTCTAGGAAATACCCCAGTTGCGACTATAGGTATTTTAGATTATGGTCTATGAGGATAGCTTAACAAGTTATTGCGAGAAATAGGACAAAGAGAGCGTGTTTCGTTTTAATGAGTGTGTTTGGCAAATGTATAATAATTGACTAGGGGGATGTCGATACACTTATATAAATGAACGACTTTCAAAAGAATTCACTGGTATATCATTCGTCACAAGGAAATTATATTATTCGCATTGTCAGACTTTATGAGGATAGCAGTTGGAATTCATATCAAACGCAAAATATGCCGTGCATATTTGTCATATTTGCAGTTTATTATTGATATAAAATAATAAGATTATCATTTGAAAAGGCTTGGGGTAGCGCCTTACTTTAAATCCAGTCATTTATAGTGGCGGGATAAAATTAACGGCTCATAGTAGTAAAAGCTCTTAAACAGAGCAGCTTTGTTGATCAAGTTCTTAGAAAGACATTGTCCTGGTTCCCGAAACCAAATTTTCAAAAGACATTTACTAACTATTTCCGAAACGATTCAGAATAGTCTTATCTGGTGTCTCGGTTAAATACTCGGTTGTTGCACAATTAAATACAAGAAACTCTATCCGATTTGGTGACCCTAAACTACTTGTTGAAACTAACTGTGTCAACAAAGTGTTTGTAAAACTTGGATTCGGATAGCTTATCTATTGATTGATGGAATGATAATTAAAATTCAACTCAAAGTCAGGACATGAGAGAATGAAATGTGATATGGGATCAGCTACCTTAACTTTATTTAAACTGTTGAACCATTTTCAGGAAAAATTTAAAACCTATATATAATATATCGTCAAACGAGCACGATCAGGACATGGAGAAATTTGTGAATCATGCATTGAGAGTGATTCGGACCTACCCAGCCAAGATTTCACTTTGGAAGCCAAACGTCACTCTTTATACCAGCATACCTCTCTTCTACATCAACTTCATCCTCTTTCAATTACTCCCATCGTTATTGGTCGATCTATTGTTGAAACTTTTCGGAAGAAAACCCATGTGAGTAGATACTCATAAAGATTTTAATGCTCAGTAATACAAAGTAGTTTTCCAAGTTTATTGTCATAGAGGATTTTCCTTTCAGTAATAATATCGTCGAGGTAAATCCGATTTATTGCTTTTGAATCATAATATCACTTTCTTACAACGTAAACAAATTAAAAATTGTCACTTAATCGCCAAATTGTTCTGTATGCACTGCCATAACTCAACGGCAAAGCGATCAAACACTCTGACTTTTGGATATGATGTAGTCAACTACGAAAAAAGTTATTATCCGAAATATTATTATTTCGAAGTTAATATATTATAGCCGTAGATTACTAGCCTGGCAACTTTTTTTTTTAGACGAGAAAACATAATATTAACTGTATTTTTGAAACGGCCATTGTCCCGACATGACGGATATTATAATAATTATACATAATAACTTAGAATAATAACTTATAGCATATTATAATTTTGGATAATAACTTGTTATTATCCAAAAAAATCAAACGTTTTGATCCAAAAATCAATGTTTGCTCGTTTTGCCGTTGAGTTATGGCAGTGCGTACAGATCAATTTGGCGCTACAGTTTTAGTTTGTTTACTTTATAAAAATGATATGATTTATTTTTAACTTGAAATCTTTTGTTAATGGTTTGAACTAGAGAGTAAATCAGTATAGAAACTTATTTTTAGACAATTTACTTAGCTTCTAACTAAGGAGTCACCCGTGGTGTAGTGGTTAAGGTACGCGGCCAATACACAGCATGAATGGACTTTAGTCATGGGTTCAATCCCAGCACGGACATCCAGGATTTTTATGAGGGGTACAAATTTTGCGTACCACGTCCTTCAGGAATAACGTAAAGCCGGTGGTCTCGAGCCTGTGCGTTGTCAGGTACTCGTTAAAGATCCCTTACCCTAAATGAAACTGGGTATAGGCAAAATTTAGGACCCTCATGTAGATTCATTATAATACTTTGGTGTGTCTGCCTTGTAGTTTAATGTGTATGAAGGTTTGGTTTAACAGCGAGAGCACGTGTTGTTCCTAGTTTTCACTAGACTATAAGTGTCAGTGGAAATATATATGATTGCTTGAAAAAAGCATGAGAGGAACCATAGAAATTCATGGCTTTTCTGTCTAGATTAGATAAAATATACCTACACTTGAAATTAAAAGGAGTAGAACACTATCTTAGGGAGCTGGCAAATAGGGCCCAACAACTTGCCCTACTTGCCTGGTAGTTACTACCACTTCCCCCATATTACTGCTTACTTGTTCCAAACTTTATCTGAAAGAATTTTTGATATTTTGGATACGTACTTAGATATTAACAAAGACATGAAAAAACAATGTCCCTGTCAGGGAAACTAAATTTCCCAAACACACCCCTCCCCTTTCTCTTATTTCTTGAACTTTTCTTAAAATCAGCTAGTTTTAGAGCAGCGAGTGACTTAGTTAACTATATACTTATATACGATTTTAATATTTGTTTGATAAAATGTTATTTAATAAATATGTGTTTTGATTAATAAATTAGATTTACTTCCAATTATTGCGCAGCTAGGTTGTCATTTAATATAGAGATCTTATCATGTGGTAGATTAAGATCATTGGCTAGTCGTTTGATGTGGATTGCTTCTTTTGCAGCTTTAGTCAAGCTCATGTACGTCGCTTCGGAAGTGGACTTGTTTAAGAGCTTTGGTGATTAATAAATATATGTTCTTATTTTACCTTGTTATCTTATCTCTTTTACCTTTTACCCGTTATCTCTGGAATACACAAAACCTTAGCATAATAGGCTGTTATCTTGGCTAATTATTTCATACGACTGCCAATTTACTCGCCCCAAAAGTAGCTTTAAAGTCCTTCAGTTTGTGAAGATAACGTGTTATCATTATTAGGTTGCTAGCGGCTCAGAAGACGTTCTACAAGCAGACCCTGGCAACTGCTTACTTCTCTCTTAGGACATTTGGCATTGCCAACCGAAGTTGGAAATTAATCGACAAGTACATGCATGAAGAAGATCGCAAGCTAATTAAATTTGTCTTCAACTCTGAAGAGGTGGAAAGATTAGTGAATAGAGGCGAAGCTATGCTGGGATGCCCTCAGTTTACCAGAAAAAATATTTAATGCACAAGACATCACGTGATCATGACATCGCCCTCAGGGTCCAGCGAGTGTATGTACTTTATTTATATGAGTTTATTGACTTACTATCTAACTAAATAAATATCTGACAGTAAGTCGCTAAACAAACAACGAAACAGCAGAGTGATCTGAATACTCCTTAGGGTCATTTCATCACCAGCCAGGCAGAGGGCTGTCAGGTGACCGACTCTGATTTTCCTGAAATTTTCATATGTTGTACCCCCATAGGTAGGAAATGTTTCCCAAAGTAATTTTATTTTTAAATTGATAATTGTGACTTTGAGGGGGGTTCAAAGTTCAAAAAATTTCAAATTCGGAGCAATTTGGTAAAAAGTTATATATACATTTTATGGCATAGCGCCTTTAATATTTGTGATAAAAAGGTGGTTTTGATCTCATTGTAAAGGTAAAGAGTTCCTTTACAAATAAAATGCTGCAAAATTGTTGTAACATATTCCTGGAGAGCACTGTTCTGATGCAAAATAACCTAAAATTTTCTTAATTTTTGAAAATTTAAATTTAAAAATTTGGCTATATAAATAAACGGTAAAAGTTTAAACTACTGCTTTTTTAAGAGTCTAACCCAAGTAGTTTATGCTCAATTTTTTTCGAATTTTTCTGATGCATTGTATAGCTAAGGGTGAGTTGAGAAAACTCAGTTTTTCGGGAAAATTCCCATTTTCGACCTCAATTTACTCCAAAACTCCACCCTCAATCTTCATGAAATTTGGCTGATTTTCAGTCCATACCGTCTAGTTTTAAGAACATAAAAAATATTTTAAACATATTTGTGTGAAAGTCAAAAATAGCCCTCTTATGAGCCGAATTTACCCGTAATTTTCCATATTTTTGCAACTATGGAATAAATTTATTTGTTAGTTTTGGTCATTATGCATATATGTATACATAAATTTAGTATTAATAAACTAAGTTACAATGATATAAACTGCTCTTCTGTTTGCGAAGGTATATGTAGTGTTTTGATGTGACGTCACTGAAAAATGCCCGACGTTAGTTGGGTGCATTATAAATATGTGCTCCTAGGGGTTAGGAGTCTTTAGTCTAAGGAGACACTATTAGGAGTAAGTTCCATTATAGTGCCCTATAGAAACTGTCTCACTTCTAGGTCCCTTATTATTATGTGTTATTTTATATATGGCCTCCCTTTAAGTATTAGTCTCTTCGACTCAAACCTACCAGTTTCCTTCCAGCTAACAAGATATGTATAGACCCACCTAAAGAAAAATAGGTATAAAAGTGCATTTTGAAGAAGAATATATAATATAAATAAAATAATTTTGAATATACCTACGGTAAAAAATGAGGAAGATTAAAATAGTATCCTCAGAATAATATTTGATTATACTTTCTCTATTATTTCAAATTATTTTTTATAAATAATTATATATTTTTTCATAATGCCCTCTTTATCCATATTTTTATAGATTGGTTTACATATCTTTTAGGCTAGAAAGAAACTAATAGGTTAAGTAGTGCAAGATGTGGCAAAAAAAAAATAAATGCTTAATTTTGTTTAACTCTATCCATTTGGTCCTGAGCTGGAAGGAAACTAGAGGGTTTGAGTCGAAGAGACTAATACTTAAAGGGAGGCCATATATAAAATAACACATAATAATAAGGGACCTAGAAGTGAGACAGTTTCTATAGGGCACCATAATGGAACTTACTCCTAATAGTGTCTCCTTAGACTAAGACTCCCAACCCTAGGAGCACATATTTATAATGCACCCAACTAACGTCGGGCATTTTTCAGTGACGTCACATCAAAACACTACATATACCTTTCGCAAACAGAAGAGCAGTTTATATCATTGTAAACTTAGTTTATTAATACTAATTTATGTATACATATATGCATAATGACCAAAAACTAACAAATAAATTTATTCCATAGTTTGCAAAAATATGGAAAATTACGGTGTAATTTCGGCTCATAAGAGGGCTATTTTTGACTTTCACACAAATATGTTTAAAAATATTTTTTATGTTCTTAAAACTAGACGGTATGGACTGAAATCAGCCAAATTTCATGAAGATTGAGGGTGGATTTTGGAGTAAATTGAGGTCGAAAATGGGAATTTTCCCGAAAAACTGAGTTTTCTCAACTCACCCTTAGCTATACAATGCATCAGAAAAATTCGAAAAAAATTGAGCATAAACTACTTGGGTTAGACTCTTAAAAAAGCAGTAGTTTAAACTTTTACCATTTATTTATATAGCCAAATTTTTAAATTTAAATTTTCAAAAATTAAGAAAATTTTAGGTTATTTTGCATCAGAACAGTGCTCTCCAGGAATATGGTACAACATTTTTGCAGCATTTTATTTGTAAAGGATCTCTTTACCTTTACAATGAGACCAAAACCACCTTCTTATCACAAATATAAAGGCACTATGCCATAAAATGTATATAACTTTTTACCAAATTTGCTCCGAATTTTGAAATTTTTGAACTTTGAACCCCCTCAAAGTCACAATTATCAATTTAAAATAAAATTACTTTGGGAAACATTTTCCTACCTATGGGGGGTACAACATATGAAAATTTCAGGAAAATAGGAGTCGGTCACCTGACAAGATTTTTGTAGATTTGCCCGGCTGGTGATGAAATGACCCCTTAATAAAAAGTTAATCGGATTGGTTAACAGAATTCTTGTGTCAGATAGTAACAGAGATATTGAGACTCTAATAGCTAGTAGGTTAGAAAACATCCCTTGATATCGCCACTGATATCTTACTTTCATGCTTTGCAGTAGAACTGATCTGAACTGAGACAAACGCTAAGTAAGAAGAACTGATCTCATCAGTTATAAATAGCTTCCATTACTGTGACATAATCTCACCCAGCGGAGCTTCCAGCGCTCGGTTTAGGCTTCACGATTACTTCTATCGACTATGCATTAATATTTTATACGTGGATGTATTTATGTTTCTATTACTCCATTGTGTGCAGGCAAGACGTGCTGGACGCGCTGGTCAAGTACGGCTTCTACTCGGCCGTCGCCTGGTACATTTACTCCAACAGTATCCTACAACACATTGTAAACAACTCAATACAGTTTCTTTTTAACTTTTACTCACTTTCTTAAGCATAATAAACCCTGTCTTTACTGTCAGAGAGACCCGATAAAGCGATTATAGTTGTGCCATAGTTGAAAACTTTGCCTGCACGCCACTTACCGTGCCAAGTGAGTGTGATAGACTCTCTCACTAAAATTATATTTTAGAGGAAGATATGCACCACTCTTTCAAATCTAGTCTATTCGACACAATATAATTGGGCGAGAGACGCCTAGGAAGTGTAACAAGCAAAATGCAATGCTACATCTGGCAACTATTCCATCATTCGACATTCGTCATCATTATAGACCAAGTGCCCAGGGGTGTTTTGTTTATAAAAAAAGTAATACTTTAAGCCAAGATTAATTTATCCTTCACATTTTGCTTATCACAGATCTGCAATTCTGCCGCCTCAAATCCGATGGGTGCGCACACGGAGAGCCATCAAAGTAGTCAAATTTAGCACCCAAGTTAATAAAAAGTGTAATGGCTGGAACCGGTCTTAATTTTTCGTAAATACCTTCCTGACAAGAATCCGCAATTCTGCCGACTCGTATCGGATGGGTGTCCCAGGCAGAACACACTTTAGAGATCAAATTTAGTACCCAAACTGATAATAAAAGGTGTAATGGCTGGAACCGGTCTTAACTTTTCGTAAATACCTTCCTGAACCAGGATCTTCAATTCTGCCGACTCGTATCGGATGGGTGTCCTAGGCAGAATGCACTTTAGAGGTCAAATTTAGCACCCAAATAATGTGCCAAAAAAGTGACAATCTATTCCTTTCTTAAGGTTCAGGTTTCTAATTTAAAGCTTGAATAGGTACTCTATTATCAAGCATTACTTTCACTTGCACTAGTTTGAAACTCAGTTGGTGTTTATCTTTAAAGATTATAGCGAATATCTTTTGAAACAAATAGAAAAACTAGTTACGAGTATTGCTCAATAATTAAGTATCTGCTTATGTTATAAAACATAAACGGGAACCTTAAGCAAGAAATAGATTGTCAAGCGCGCAAACCTCTATTTGAAATGAAATTCGCCCGACATGGGGACAACAGCGCCAAATTATTTCGTAGATATAAAGTTATATATATAATAAAAAGTTAATAAAAATTAATTGTTCTTACCAGGATTCGAACCCAGGAACCCTGGCATTCAGAACTTTGTGTGCTCGTATCGAGTCCAGACCATATTACTCAACTCCAATAACCAAAAAACTGATAAACCTTAGATCAATATCGACATACATGCACTTATAGTTCTTGATTATGAATGAAATTATTTGATGAAGCGTCATAATCTATGGCTTTATTCACAAAAGGAACGTGAATCACATATATACATATCTACACACACACACACACACACACACACACCTATATATATATATATTTATATATATATATATATAATATAAATTATATATATATATATTATAATATATATATATATATATATATATATATATATATATATAATATAATAATAATAATCTTTATTTGTATATAACTTATAGTTTTTACAAAGTATCATATGCAATAAATACAAAAAACGTAGTTAAAAAAAATTAAACAAGTCCTCTTGAGTTAGAATAAATAATAATTAATGCACTTGCCTTGAAAAATGAAATACATAAAAAAAATAAAAAATAAAAAAAATAAATAAATAAGCTACTTTTAATTAGCATTAGAGGCGTAATGAAGGGTTTAGACCTTCTCCTCATAGCGTGAACAGTAAACAAATATAGCTGGTGTAGATTTGTATCATTAAGTTCATATAGAGAACAGAAAAGGTTTTGACTAGTTAAAGTAGGGCTAAGATATTTTAGTCTTATATCTTTAAGACTATTACACTGTAAAGCAAAGTGTTCAAGAGAATCAGAATAATTGTTGCAAAGAGGACATGGTTCACTACTATTTAAGGTAATTGATATATTTTGACAGTATAGTTTGACTATGTTTCTGTTGGCAAGTCTTATTTGCGAGGCTATACGTAATTTATGAATACTAGTCCTGCTTTGGCAAGTATGTATATATATATATATATATATATATATATATATATATTATATATATATATATATATATATATATATATATATAATATATATATATTATATATATATTATATATATATATATATATATATAATATTATATATATAATATATATAGATATTTTAAATACATCATTGGTTCCCCCGCATTATTTTCCACGCTGTCAACTGATTTTAACCGCGTGTCGATAGCACACTCAGGATTGTATATTATGCAACATACTTATTACTAACGTTTTAACTGTCTCTATATAATTATAATCTTACCAAAAACCACTTATGTGGTAAAATACTCCCCGCCAAGTCTTTGGTCCAAAAAAGGAGGGAAATCAACTTTTCTGTCCCGCCAAGTCATTTCCGTATTGGGTGTAGACCAGGGGGGGTTAATTTAAATGAGGAAAAGTTTGGATTCCATTATCGCAAGCTACTAAAAATAGCGCTGCGGCGGACCGGTGCGGATAACTTATGAACTAACCCCAATAGCTTTCCAAAGATGACTGATAATATTTTGATATTTAAATTTATGAATACCATGACAATTCTTGGTTATGGCAGCTACATTTATTATTATTATAAATTGATTGTTTTCTGTATGTATTTTTCACAAAAAAACGGTTCGCCGTTGCATGTTCTGTATTTCAAAAATTCAGAAAGTAAAAGTAAATAGAAACCTTTTTAAAACTTCCAGAGAACGCTACTGATGGCAGATAAGTGTAAATTTCATTTAATTAACTTATTGATTTTGTCGATTTTATTAGGTAATTACAATTAATCACATGTGTGCATCTTGCAGATGTAATTTAAAATACAGGCTGCATTAAAAATGCCAAAATCTATCTTCTTGCATGTGTAAACTTTAGCCAATAAATTACTTGAATGAAAAACTTACAAGTAATCAGAAGTGTTCTGTGTAAGCTTAAAGGCGACGAAAGCCGTGCGAAGCGGTACGGTTAGTTAGAAGTATGACTACAAAGTATAAAAATTAAATTTCAAACTGACTGTGGGCAAAAACCGGGAAATCAAGACACGCCCACTTAATTGAAAGGTAGGTCCCTCGCCGCGCTAGTGTCGACTGGAATCCAAATTTTCCCACCATTGAGTCGACAGTCTTACTGTTTAAGTATCTATAGTCTCTGGTGTAGACTGTCATATGCGTTTCAAAGTGAAGTCGTTAGGTTGGCAATTGTTAAGGGCCCTATTTACATCGAGAGGCAATCATCAGCTTCTTCTCCTAGGCGGCAAGCCAGCTGTGTGAACGAGTGTTATATTTTCTTTTGCTATATTTTAAAATATCAAAACAATTCAGGTGTTCGTGAGATTAATCATAACAGATTTTAGCAGTTGTCATAATTGCAGCAGTTTTACTTACCTGCATATCCAGGAGTATACAAAAGAAATAAATTAATAAATGAAACGATAAGGGTACGGTATAATCAGGCACTTACCAGATATACTCTTGCAAACACTACCTCTAAAGGTGATCCACTTTTCTAGCACGCCGCCAAGGAGAGGAAGCTGATGATTGCCTCTCAATGTAAATAGGGCCCTTAAACTATTGCCACCTAGCGACTTCACTTTGAAACGCTTATGACAGTCTCCACCTAATACGGAAATGGCTTGGCGGGACTTGGCAGCTTAAGGAGATTTTAGAATTTTTTACTGATTAAGCGGGGTATTTTTCCTTTTCTTCTAGACTTGGAAGGGCGGAACGCTGCTGCGTTCCTAAATCTTTATTTCTTGGATGAAATTATAAATTCAATAAAGATACAACGTGTCACAGATATTATACCTGTCACTGATCTTATATCTTGTTGTGGACGATATTGAGCACATGTAGACAATTTATGAATTAAAATCATATGGATCAATCTTATAGATAAATAAGCATATCAATGTATCACAGGGCAATAAAATCAAAGTATTTAAGTTGCTTTCAAAAAATATAATTAAATATATGCAGCCCAACATCAATCTTATGGATAAATAAGCATTTTTATTAATCATAGGGTAATGAATTTAGTAATTAAGTTGCTTTCAAAAATTATTTTTATTGAGAATAATCCAACCATTAATATACAAAATACAATTATTAATATTCAAGTTATGAAAAAATATATCAAATTACCTTGGTAACCATAAACAAACTATGAATAGTTATATCATTTGATACTACCGAGTTTTGCAAAACATGAATAGGTTGACACAAATATAATTGTGCGAGAGACACCTAGGAAATGTAACAAGCAAAATGCAATGCTAATCTGGGAACTGTTCCATTCATTCGACATTCGTCATCATTGATGGCTCGACACAATGTCATGTCCCACTCTGCCTCGCTACGTCCAACTCATCAGGGCGCCGACAGAGCCTGAACTCACTCTGACCTTCAATTAATTCCGAAGAATATAATGTGAAGTACTTACCAGAGACGAGCGGTGCTCACTTACCGCCATCATGCATTGCAAGCAAAACATATATCATTTGATACTACCGAGTTTTGCAAAACATGAATAGTTGACACAATATAATTGTGCGAGAGACACCTAGGAAATGTAACAAGCAAAATGCAATAGGACATTGTGTCGAGCCATCAATGATGACGAATGCCGAATGATGGAACAGTTCCCAGATGTAGCATTGCATTTTGCTTGTTACATTTCCTAGGTGTCTCTCGCACAATTATATTGTGTCAACTATTCATGTTTTGCAAAAACTCGGTAGTATCAAATGATATATGTTTTGCTTGCCATGCATGATGGTGGTAAGAGAGCACCGCTCGTCTGGTAAGTACTTCACATTATATTCTTCGGAATTAATTGAAGGTCAGAGTGAGTTCAGGCTCTGTCGGCGCCCTGATGAGTTGGACGTAGCGAGGCAGAGTGGGACATGACATTGTGTCGAGCCATCAATGATGACGAATGTCGAATGATGGAACAGTTCCCAGATGTAGCATTGCATTTTGCTTGTTACATTTCCTAGGTGTCTCTCGCACAATTATATTGTGTCAACTATTCATGTTTTGCAAAACTCGGTAGTATCAAATGATATATGTTTTGCTTGCCATGCATGATGGCGGTAAGAGAGCACCGCTCGTCTCTGGTAAGTACTTCACATTATATTCTTCGGAATTAATTGAAGGTCAGAGTGAGTTCAGGCTCTGTCGGCCCTGATGAGTTGGACGTAGCGAGGGCAGAGTGGGACATGACATTGTGTCGAGCCATCAATGATGACGAATGTCGAATGATGGAACAGTTCCCAGATGTAGCATTGCATTTTGCTTGTTACATTTCCTAGGTGTCTCTCGCACAATTATATTGTATGAATAGTTATTTATTAAAGGTGTTGTCAAACCAAAAATTCCAATTGGCCAAGACAACTGTCATTTACTGGTTTCACGAAAGGTTCGGGAGGGTCCCACCCAGAGACTATACATACTTAAACACCACCAATGCCCCGGTATTGTCCTGGACTAGGTTGGGGTGGGTGATACACGGAAACGCGAATTTACTCATGGTAAGAATAGATAAAGAATTTACATTGACTTGTTTCAGTAAACGCGAAACAGAGGACGAGAAACATAACGAAATGGTACGCGACTATTTTGAAAAAGAAAAATTTGGATCTAAATCTTTGGAAGGAAATTTAAATTCTAAATTGACGCCAGACGAACCAAGGGCAGTTCATATTTTAGCAAAAACAACCAAATTTTTTTAGGGGACCGATGCGGGTTATTGTGGGAAGAGGGATGAGACCCATTATCCTTCTAGTTACGAGTATGCTTTTTCTTGGAGAAAAGATGTTGAAAAGAAGATGGATAGGGATGTAAACTTTGCGAAAGAATACGGAAATAAAGTTATGGAATTCTTAAATAAGGGTTATGCTAGGAAATTGTTCGCTGAAGAATCTAATGAAGGGACAGAGAAAACGTTTTATCTTTCTCATTTCGGAGTTCGTAACCCTAACAAACCGGGTAAGCAGAGATTTGACCAAACTAACACGCGTAGAATTCACCATCAAGAGCCAACCCCTAATAGACATTCCTGTAGATCCGATTGATCCAAGCCCTTAAAACCAAATGACTTTCTTTTGGCCTCTTTTCAGAAAATAATTATTTGGAGCTTTCTTGACAAAAGATGCAAAATTCAGAATTTGACCCAAGCTTTTTGGGAGTGTTTGGTAAATGAGTACTTGCCATCTCTTACTAAACGCGCCAAATGGTTTGCGCCTGAAGCCCCTACAAAAGTTGGAGCACTCGCAGTTTTATTTGAGGATGTTGCTCCCTCTTTATGGCCTTTAGGACGCATAAAAGCAGTGTATCCACTCTTACCAGGCCAAGATGGGCAGGTAAGAGTAGTGGAAGTTGAGACTCCTAAGAGGACATATGTCAGGCCATTGAACAAAGTAGCCATGCCATATTTGAGGAGGAGGAAGGATGTTAGTTATATGACAATTTTATTTATTATTTATCTGTCAATGTGTCAATGATTTGTTTTATTGTATAGTTCTTTACTTAATATACAGGGTGGTCCAGCTAAAAAGGACAAGACCTTTTTCTCGGAAACTACAACAGCTAGAATGATACGGTTTTCGGTGTTGGATTTAATGTAATAATGAGCAGACGAGAAAAATCCGTTTTCGGGCGCGCTTCGTGCCTGTCATAGAGATGTTAATGCTAACTTTTTTAATTTTATAGTTAGGTATACAGGGAAGTTTTTTTTGTTCTTTAAAGAATGAAAAATAAGGAGATTAGTGAAGACCGCATCAAAATTGGACAATTTTTCACCGAGCTATGATGAAAACACATTTTTTTAAAATTTAGTTCACTTCGACGCCATTTTGGATGATGTTGCATTTAAATAAAATTTATTACATGGACATATTTTTAAACTAGAAACATTGCTTTAATGAAAGAATGTCAAAAGTTTTAATTCTAACCTCAGTTTTAGGTGTAAAATAGTCGTTAAACATAACAAAAACAAAAAAAAATGGTTTTTCTAAGATAGCTTGAAAACTAAGATAGAAAGCTATGGTTTTTATGGTTTGTACAGTTAGCCAACATAAGAAGCAACAAAATGAGTCCAATTTTAACAAATTCGCTTCACAATTTCAAAAGTTATTGCTGATAAATCTCTTAAAATTGCCAAAAAGGGAACATTTTTTATCGTTTACCACCCAATTGTTGATATTTAATGGAACTGCAACGTCATCATACCTTGTGATCTTTATTGTAGCTTGTATGAGGATTCCAGAACGCCCAAAAACACTTATGTTTGTTCATTGGTTGTGGAGAAATTACGATTATAGTGATTTTCGTCACTCGTAGAATGCAGATTAGAGGTACCTCGCAAAAACCAAGTCAAATCCTTCATAAACGTTAATAAAAAATTAATTTTGATGAAAACAACTTCGTTTCTAGGGGTGAAGGACTAATAAATAGTAAATCACACAACTAGACTGTAAAGTGACATTTTACTGCTAGGTTTTTTATCAATCTTGTGTTTTAATTTCTTTAAACTAAGTTAAATTAAATTATTCATACAAAAAATCGACTATTTTAATAAATACGCAACTAAACGTAAGTAGTATAAATAATGATAATTTATTGCTCCGAAAATAAATTGGCTGGTTTCATTGTCGTTAATAAACAAATTTCCGCAGCAGTAAAATGTCACTTTACAGTCTAGTTGTGTGATTTGCTATTTATTAGTCCTTCACCCCTAGAAACGAAGTTTTTTTCATCAAAATCAATTTTTTAATAACGTTTATGAAGGATTTTTGACCGCCTCCGTGGCCGAGGTCGTAAGAGCGTTAGTCTTTACACTGACCTTTGACACCACGGAGGTCTGGGGTTCGCATCCCAGGTTACGCTCTCAGTTTATATAAAATTATTGTTTAGATAAATTATCGCCAAATTTAGAATACACTTAGAGCGTAACGGTTGCTACTACCACCCGAGGTGGATCCCGCAGGGTTTATCCCAGATAAGCAGCAAGCTCTAAACGGGCATTATCATTATATTATTATTATTATGAAGGATTTTACTTGGTATTTGCGAGGTACCTCTAATCTGCATTCTACGAGTGACGAAAATCACTATAATCGTAATTTCTCCACAACCAATGAACAAACATAAGTGTTTTTTGGCGTTCTGGAATCCTCATACAAGCTACAATAAAGATCACAAGGTATGATGACGTTGCAGTTCCATTAAATATCAACAATTGGGTGGTAAACGATAAAAAATGTTCCCTTTTTGGCAATTTTAAGAGATTTATTAGTAATAACTTTTGAAATTGTGACTCATTTTGTTGCTTCTTATGTTGGCTAACTGTACAAACCATAAAAACCATAGCTCCCTATCTTAGTTTTCAAGCTATCTTAGAAAAACCATATTTTTTTTGTTTTTTTATGTTTAACGACTATTTTACACCTAAAACTGAGGTTACAATAATTAAAACTTTTGACATTCATTCATTAAAGCAATGTTTCTAGTATAAAAATATGTCCATATAATAAATTTTATTTAAATGCAACATCATCCAAAATGGCACCGAAGTGAACTAATCTTAAAAAAATGTTTTTTCATGATAGCTCGGTGAAAAATTGTCTAATTTTGATGCGGTCTTCACTAATCTTCCTTATTTTTCATTCTTTAAAGAACAAAAAACTTCCCTATATACCTAACTATAAAATTAAAAAAGTTAGCATTAACATCTCTATGACAGGCACGAAGCGCGCCCGAAAACGGATTTTTCTCGTCTGCTCACTATTACACTGAATCCAACACTGAAAACGGCATCCTTCTAGCTGTTATAGTTTCCGAGAAAAAGGTCTTGTCCTCCTTAGCTGGACCACCCTGTATATTGAACCTTTAGATTTATTACGTGTTTAATTACAATCATGAACATAATTTTAATTAAAATGAAACATCTATTTGTAGGTATTATCTAATTTTAACAACATTGTTGCATTGTATGCAAAGCAGGTTATCGAGGTCAGGGAAATCTAGTGCGGTGTGCTCCGTCAGATGATAACCCGAATTTTCGGGGATATACCTCCCGTACACGAAAACCATCTCTAGTCAGTTATTCAAGCAATTAAACGGTAAGTAGTATTACTTTTTATGTGTCAGACGTAGTATGTTATGCTTTATATTTCTGTCTCTTATTCAGTACCGACCCATTTCTATATAATTTGCTTAGAGTATTAGTTTTGGAGTGGAAACTTGGAGTGCAACTTTAAGATGTGATTAATCACGATTAAGATTGAATTGCAAAATTTAATTTTTGCGTAACAAAATGCAGCAAAATTATCGCAAAATTATGAGACTACATAGATCAAAATCGGTTGATAGTGCACTTTAAGTTAACGCGCATACTAGCTGTGCTGTTTTCATAATTAAATCATTGATTATGTAATTTACTGAAAACATTGCTATGCTCTTAATCATACCAGTTAAAGTGAAATCCAGTCCTATAAACCCCAATAGTCCTGTATTATAACCATCTCTAGTTCCAAGGAACTTACTCGTACTTATAAAACAGTAGTTTTAAGCTTCAATACATTTTTGTTCATTTTTAGCGAATTTACTTTGAAAAAAAAAACGCTTATGAGATAGGGGTCATGGCGAGAGTCGGACCTGTGAGTGTGTTTTTTACTTTTTCTCGATCCCTTGACTTCCGTCTTCCAAACAAGTGTCACTGCCGTCACATGCTTTTGGCGGGAGTAGGTGCTCAAAGGGTACTTTGTCATTCTGTTATAAATATAAATAAATAAATATTTCTTTATTTCACCATACATATTATAAATGTAGTCACAGTTAAACTTATATAAGTAATAAGTTATTTATTACAATTAATTAATTAAAATTATGGTTATAATAGGTGCACCCCCGCATGAGTCACTCGTGTGCGGGGTGGTCGCAAGTATTCTTTTATATTTATAAATATATAAAATGTATAACTATTTCAATATTAACATAAATAGTTGATAAATATTAATGTTAATATGTGAATGTTTATTATTAAAAACATTGAAAGAAAAATATTAATTTGATATAGAGTAGTAAATAATATTTATCAAAGGGTATATAGTGAAAATGTTATGATGAGATATTAACTAAAATAATAAAAATCTTCTTAATTGAATTCGAGCTAAAAGTAATGTTTAAAATAATAAAATTGCTAACAATGCTTTAAAGAGTGCAAGTAGAAAATCTGACGGCTTTTATTTTTTAATATGTGTATTTAAACTTTCCTTTTTTTGTATAATTTTATTATTATTTTATTAATATTTTTTTTACATCAATGATTTTAATTAATATTTATGTAATTAATTTTGTTTTTAATATTATCTATATGTATTTATTTAATTTGGTCATTATTTTATTAATTATTTTAAGCTATTTTTTACTATTATTTTAAAAATATTAAATATTAATATTAATTAGGATTAGTATTCATTATAATACAATAATCTCAATTTTATATATTATTGAATGTATAATTTAAATATTTCCTTTTAAAAATATATACGCTGGCACTATTCTTTACGTCATGAGGGAGAGCATTTATGTTACTGGACCATTAAAATAAGCGTGTCTGGACGCTGCTGCTGATTTCAATATGGCTCAGATAGAGACACAATTTGATCTTCTAGTTTGATAAACACACCTTCTAACCTAGGATGGCTGTCAATATTAGAATAAATGTGAGTTGTGACGGCATATTGGTATAAATAATTTAATGGAAGCATTTCAAATTCTCTATAAATAAGATTACCAGGATACCTTATTGGTTTTTTCAAGCAAATTTTTATTAATCTTTTGTACAAAATAATTAAAGGTTGTGCTATCGTTATTGATAACCTACCATATAAGTATACAATAAGTTATAAGGGACAATATCAGAGATTTGAATACCATTTTAAGATCTTAAGGTTGTAATGTATGTCTTAATCTAACAAACTGGTAAATGGTCCGTCTCAGTCTTTTAGTCAAATAAGTAAATAATTATTTATAATATAATAATTTAGTAAATAATATGTTTGTCCCATCGTAAGTGAGAGTCAAGCACTAATCCTAAATACTTAGTCTCCGTCGATTTGACCAAGGGTTTACAGTCGCAGTTAATGTCTGATAAACAATCTGGCTTATGTAAAGTAAGTTTATAATTATTATCATTATTAACAGGTTGTCCAGCTAATGTCGGCGAGAAAGTTAGATAGGTTGTTTTTTGGTAATTTAAAGTCAATTTATTTTTAATAAACCATTTATTAAAAATTCTCGACTAACTTCTATAGTGCTCGATGTCAATTGAGTCTGTTGTGTCACAGAATTCCTACCATAAGCTTGAGACTGGGCCTTCCAAGATTAAGCTGCCTAACAATTACTCGTTTTCTGAACCTTCAGGTCTTTCAGGGATGACCGCATCACGGTATAGCCAGGTTTAAATATCGTAGCCTCTTCTACATGCATCAGTTTTAAGTTTGTAGGACATTGCGTTTTTCTCCAGGATGTGCTACACCCTTGGGTATCTTCCATAGTGAATGAGGAACGCCCTACAAGTGTGAACATCCAAGCCTAAAAGAAGATATATTTATCATTATTTATCATTAAAAGAAGATAGTTAATTAAAAACGTGTTTGTTATTAGGCAAAGGAATGTGGCGAAGCAGCCTGATAGAAGATGCTGAGAAGTTCTACCAGCCAGACAAGACTCTGCCGCTGCTACCAGAATTCTACCGGGGTAAGACGATCCTGGTGACAGGAGGGCTGGGTTTCTTAGGTCAGAACTTAATCGAAAAACTGCTGTGGGCTTGTCCTCAGGTCGGCTGCGTCTATCTACTCATCAGAGACAAGAAAAATAAAACAGCTCAGCAGCGTCTCGACCACCTGCTTCAACAAGACGTGAGTTTATTCCGCAGGCTCAGTTCAAAATGAAATTGAACAAAACTCTGCTAAAAGGCATCTGGGAGAGCTTAAAACATTATAGACCATGATAAAAAAAAAATAAAGTAGGGTTTGCATATTTTTGCCCTATTTTCGTAGTCGCCCTAGATGTTAAATCCCAAATTCTAAAAAAAGGACAGTAGATTTCTAAAAGTAAAATTAATAATTAATATTTCCCTTTTAAGTATAGATTTATATACAGTCAATAAATTGCGTAGCTACAAGGTAGAGTATTTTCATCATGGTTGACTGTAATAACCATGGCTAAAGTCGGTTGACACCCCGCTAAAATTGGCGAGAAACGGATTTCTAATGATGTATTATGACCCCATTAGAAAACTTAAGAATAACCAATACAATTATTTTCCTATCTGACATTAGCAGGCTGTCATTTGATCTATAAGCGAGTCGATCCGTTACATCTGCGTCAAGATGAATTCGACTTTTCGATTCCTCTCTTATGAGTATCTACAGAAATGTAAGATATAACAATGCTCCACTTGGTCATTTTTATGTAAGATGTCCTACAGGTCCTACATCCCTTAAGATACATCTATCAGCAGAAAAGAAACGTCAGATCCATCATCTGCCTTGAAGAGTATTATTTGAATTCTCTTTAATCTTTGCCATACGTTGTTTCATGGAAATCTTTGCCCATGGCATAAGCAAGTAGTGGGCTCAACCGCTGAGTCGAAATGCAAAGAATAGAATAAAAGTAAATCTTCTTGCTCCCATCTTAGTCTCTACTTCCTCCCATAGACCAAATAATTGAAAATGTGTTCCATCATTCCAAAAAGACTTTTCTATTCGCTTCAAGACAATATACTTCTTAAATATATATACTTATAACATATATACTTCTTAAAGCGATTATTGAATTGCAGACGTTCACAAGACTCCGAAACCGGGATGACAGTTACAAAGAAAAAATTCGCGCCATCAGAGGCGACCTGTTTGAGCCGGACCTCGGTCTCTCTCCGCAAGACAGGTAAGTTTCATCTTATTTTGAGTTTATAAATAATTTTGAAGCAAAACTTATAATGAATATTAGTTATAACATTATAATTATTAAAACTTATAACTATACAAAACATGAATAGTTGACGAAATGAAATTGTGGACCAGATACCTATGAACGGAACTAGCTACAACTGGTAACAGTTGACCAGATTCGTCATTCCTGATGACTCACGTATTGTAGGTTAGGTTGCTGAGAGAGCTTATTGCCTACTCCAAAGAACAAACAAAGTAAAGTATTTGCAAGAAACAAGCAGTGCCGTCTTATTGCAACTATACTTTGCATGCAAGATATATATTATTGTAGTCTGTTACAACTGTAATTATGTTTTTAAAGCTAAGTCGGCTGCATTATAAGACGGGAGTCTAGATTGTCTAGGCACGTTGTGAACTAGTCGCAGACTCTAGCCAGAGCGATGAGTTTGTATAGAGTCTGGTTGGGCTAGATGAACTAGGCAAACTGTCGACTTGTCAATTGTGCCCTCCCATGTATGGAGAATGATCTTCCTGATGATTGGGTGTGTGGGCAATCAATTTCATTATATATATATATATATATTGGACGAGACTAACTAGGGGGCTTACTAATCCTAAGGTGATCAAATTTAGGGCCATTGTAAAGTAAATACTTACCTAAACAAACTTGATACAGAGATTTCAAACGACATTTTTTTAACTTTATTGATTATTGTCTACAATAAATGTATTTGACATAGTGCTACTGGTTAAAGTGACTTGGCAGTCTTGATAGGAGGAATCACCCAGAGGTGATACTCCTTGGCGTGGTTAGGTAAATGTTGATATTTTACTTATAATATAAAAATTTCGCTTGAACTAAATTAGTGGAATAGAAATTATAATTACAATTTTTGATTATTAACTTCAGAGCCTCAAAAAGGTAATAAATAATAAGTAGGATAAGTAAGGTAATCCTTAAACAGTGTCAGCTTATGTTTTACTAAAGAAATCCGATCTGAAATATATATTTTGTATACCAGAGATAACAGAGCACCATTCGTATCACTTGAATATTTCACTTTATGTTATTTAAAATATAGAATGAGTTCTGACATGTTGGCACCATTAAGAGTTATACGATTTTGTAACGAGAGTGGCACATGCCATCATGTTGGGTAATTAATAATGTTTTTTGATGAAACACTTACCAGATTTACTGTAATGTTAAAGGTAGAGTGATTAGATGCTCTGCCGGTGACATAAAAAGTTACACGATACAAAACACAGTGTTGTCACAACACTTCCAGAAATGTTTAGTGGTATTGAGTGTAAGTTTGATTTTTCAGAGATAAAGTAGTATCGGAAGTGGACATAGTGGTGCACAGTGCTGCCAGCGTGCTGTTCGACGAGCCTCTCACCCAGGCCATCAAATCCAACATCAAGGCCACCCAGTACTTAATCCAGCTCGCTCTCCAGATCCACCATCTCTGTGTAAGTATCAGTTCAAGTTGTAGGTCCAAGAAGATATAGGTCTTCCGATATAGGTGACCGTGTCTATGTAGATGAAATGAAATATATTTGACAAGAAGTATCATTAAAATTTCATTGAAAACAATTCAGTAGGTTGAGTTTAAGTGAACAGACACTTGTCAAACTCATCCTTAATACATAATAGTGATCAATATTCTAATAAGTGTATATCTTAGCCACCAAAAATATCAGTTTTAAAATAAAAAGAGTTACATAGTAAACTGCGGGAAAAAAATAAATAATTAAATACATAAATAAGAACCATGCAAAAAAGAATAAGAACAAGTAATAAGTAAATTAATTTAAAGAAAAAAAGTTAAAAAATACAATAATAAATAAATATTGGGAGGTGTTTGTGCCTAACAATTAATAAGTAAAATATTACAAGTAATCAAATGCACACAAAAACGGGATGAGACAACACATCTGGAAAACAAAACAACACAACTAACAACAAAAGAACATAATTTCATTATTATAATTATATTAAACAAAGGAAAGATTGCAACAAGAAAGAGAGTGAATCATTATGTGCTTTCAAGAAGCCACTTTGTTAGCAAAATGGAAAAATTGTTATAGTCAGGTTTAGATAACATATCAACATTAAACTTGTTAGCATTAAAAGAAAGGTAACATATTTTGCACATTTTTTACCTGCTTCAGTCTTAACTCTAGGAACAATGAAGTTGTTTCTCACTCCCTCCCTCAAACCCCACTGAGATACATTGTTAGGTTTTAAGTTTTCTTCTAAAGTTCTAAAACAAAATTTGAAAAAAGAACAAATAAAGTTCTTTAACTGTTAATACTTTAAGGGCGCCATTAATGGCTTCTTTATTTATCCCAGCTTTCATTATGCATTCCAGAGCATTTCTCTGCAACCTGTCAATTTTATCTATCAAAAAGTTAGGGGCAGCTCCCCATACAACCACACCGTATCTAATGTGTGGATCAAAAAGTGCGTAGTATATTGATAGGAGATGCTTCTGTGGCAAGGTGTTTCTGAGCGAGTAGATGCTGCCAACAACCGATCTTAACCTGTTAAGTAGTTGTACTATGTGATGCGACCATTTAAAACGATTGTTCATTGTTACACCCAAATACTTAAACTCAGAGGTTTCCTTCTCTGGTATACATAACTGATCAGTACAGTTATTGTTGTTATATAAACATTTAAAATCGTGACTTATTATAACCGGATTTAATTTGACTTTGTGAGCGTCGCAGGTAGTCATAACAGCACATTTTTTCGCGTTTATAACTAACATCTGATCATGGGCCTATTTTAATATATTGTTGAAAGCTAGTTGAAGCTTTCTGTTTGCCACTTAAGGGTCTTTATGTGTAATGTAGATGAAGAATCCGACGAGGATCGTAATCTGGCGTCGGATTCTTCATCTACATTGACGCGGTCATCACCGGAAGACCTAAATCTTCATGACAAAAACCGCGGAAGCCTACGTAGTTTTTTGTGTAGGTCCAAGTTACAAGTCACTCCTTAGCTTTCACGATTCAACGACGTAACTGGACATGTGATCATAAACAGGTGACGGACTTTATCAGTAAAAATCAACACCTATTGTTTCTTAAGATAACTCAGGTTTGAAGCTTAGTCTGGGAACATATATTCACGATAAATAGCGAGGCCGTGGTTGTTTTTTTTTACCCTCACTAGAGCTTATTTAAGTAATTTGTAGAACTTTGGTAGGCGTAAGGTAAATTTTGCTCAGCTAGTAGCAATGTAAGGTTCTACTTTGGATTATATTGACCTAAGATTCTACCTTGGGTTATCTAGCCTCGGGGCACGATTGTGAGGTAATGTCAGTTATTGTTGCAGGTTTTCACGTACGTGTCGACGGCCTACACCAACTGTCACTTGTCCAGTGTAGATGAACGGCTGTACGAGCCGCTGGCAGACTGGAGACAGACCATACATTTGTCCAACAAAGTGGATCCTCGAATATTCAATACTCTCGCTCCCAAGTAATTTCCTTCATAAATAATTTTAATATGGTTTGAGTAGTGTGAAGGATGATGTGGCAATACCAAGCTGTTTTCCCTTGACAGGAATGATACTGTATTCCTCGTAGATTCATGCACGCTGTTCCAAGTATAGTTTAGATTATATATTACAAACAAAATCCTTTTTAATGAAAGATCTATGAAGACGGCGTCAAGGTAGAAGGAGACTTCGTTTTCACTATGGGAGGCATCTTCAGAGATGTAGCACATCCTGGATGAAAACATAATTCTCTACAAATCTGAACTGGAAATAGGAGAAGAGGTAGTTTCTATATCCGCTACCTGCGTAAAGATATCTCTTTCAGTGGAAACGATTAGTCGGATATATCGCCTACCTTCACGCCGAAGGGGTTCACTTATAGCTCAGTTGGTTAGAACGTCAGGTCTGTTCTAGGACACCCGGAAATACTTATCTAGTTTCACGGTGGCCCAAATTCAAATTTCAGCCAAACCACTCGGTTTTCACGATACATAGAGGACCTGGTGACGTTTCTTTTCAAATTGAGAGTAGATTTGGTCCTTAAGAAGTTAAATGAATGATGAGTGGTTTTCAACATGAGGGCCTCACTTAATTTTAGGCTTGCTAATTAGTAAAAGTTTATAGATGCTTGCTCGATAAGCAACTAGCACTTGAGCAATTTTGTATGATGTAGATACGCTTCTGACACCAGTGCTCTGGAACTTAACAGTGACACCGCAGATGGCTGTTGATGCTATATAATAGCGCAGGTCAGAATAATTGCATACGCGTACTCTAAAAGGTGAGTGAGGTAGATGAAGCGCTGAAACTACATAAGTCTCTTAAGACTCCTCTCTCACTCTGTGGAAGGTAACGATGCAGAGTAATTAGTGCAGTTGATGAGTCAACCATGTCGTATAGACGTTTCAGTTGAGTCTGTAGTTAAAGTCAAAAAATGAGACTATATGTGAAAATACGAGCTAATGAACCTTAGTGAGGGTAAGGCGGTTTGAATCATCAGCTAGATACGATCAGTGACTCTACCTTGCATTATCTGGGCTCTGGCTCCACACCACTGTGTAATATGTCCTTAAAAAGTTAACTACAGACATAGTTGCTAGATAGTTCAACATCTATCATAAACGCTACACGGACTTCTTCTACCTTTGCCTGGTAATAGTTTCTTACCTCGAGCTTTTATTAAATTTGAAAGTGGTTGAGTGACTTCAACTCAAATTGAAATTGGGATTGTAATGGCGCTGCGTAGCGGCCATGAGGTTAAAGGCATCTTGTTTTATTAAGAAGAATAAAACAAGGGCACCAGGGGTGTTTCAAATTTGCATGTACCGTACTGTTTTACTATTGGTGTCACCGCCTACTCAGAATGTATATGTTTATTTGCAGGTACAACAGCAGAATGCCCAATACATACGTATTTTCAAAGCATTTGGCAGAACATATGATTTATGAGTATGGTGATCAGTTTCCTTTAGTAATAGTGAGGCCTGCTATTGGTAGGTTATATACATGTTTATTAAATAAAGCTAACACTATTTAGGGTCCTAAATTTTGGTTATCCTTTTAAGGGTTGTCTTCAACCTGACATCGCATAAGCTTGAAGCCAACGATTTGACTTCTCTGGGATGAAAAACCAAGAGACTCCTGATTAGGATCGATGTCGGAAATATGTGGGTGGCAGACTTACGTGTTACAGTTACCCTAGCTTCCTTTGTTAAAGTTATTTCCTTGTTATAACCATAGTTTGTATTTCAGTATGTCAATCATACCTACAACCAGAACCAGGTTGGTGTTGCAATACGATGGGACCGCCCGGCTTGACGATAGGAATAATGACAGGAGTTATTAGGAATGTACTCGGCCCCAAGAAGAGACTTCAAACTGACTTCATTCCCTGTGATGTTGTATCGGATATTACACTTTTCACAACTTACCTCAGACCTTTCCAAAAGTATTTTTTTATTAATATTGTTATTATGGACCAAGAGCCCAGGGGTGTTTTGTTAATAAAAAGTGTAATGGCTGGAACCGGTCTCAATTTTTCGTAAATACCTTCGTGTACAAGAATCTGCAATTCTGCCAACTCGTATCGGATGGGTGTCCCAGGCAGAACGCACTTTAGGGGTCAAAGGTTCTGCCTGGGACACCCATCCGATACGAGTCGGCAGAATTGCAGATCCTTGTTCAGTAAGGTATTTACGAAAAATTGAGACCGGTTCCAGCCAACAAACAAAACACCCCGGGGCTCTTGGTCTATTAATTGTGTAAAAATAGTAAAAAAACCATTAGAATTACGAATGAACTACGAGGTATATTATGTGACATACTGTTAGCAAAGCTGCTTATTGCGACTATCTTTCTAGGATTTTTTTTTTTTTTAATATAAATTCCTTTATTAGAAAATCAATAACAAATTAATTATAATACATAACATTAAAGGATCTAATGTCACACTAAAGAGTTTAAAAACCCTGCGCTGTGTGGCATTTACTTAATAACTAAAGTAAGAAACTAATTATTTTCTTATTATAATTTTTTTTTTTTTATATATTTCTTAATTACTCAATTTAAAACTTTCAGTTTAGTTATTCCTTTTTTACAATATTTTTAATTGAATTTATATTATAGTATATTACATTATATTATATTATAATACTATATTATGTTATAGTATATTATTACATTATATTATATTATAATACTATATTATGTTATAGTATATTATATTACATTATATCCGTTACTTACCCCACTTGCGACTATAGGTATTTTAGATAAGAGTCTATGAGAATAGCTTAACATGTTATTGCGTGAGATAGGACAAAGAAAGCCTGTTTCGTTTTAATGAGTGTGTTTGGCAAATGTATAATAATTGACTATTTTTTTTATGTATATCATTTTATCAAGGCAAGTTGCTTTAATTATTATTTATTCTAACACAAGAGGACTTGTTTAATTTTTTTAACTACGTTTTTTGTATTTATTGCATATGATACTTTGTAAAAACTTAAGTTATATACAAATAAAGATTATTATTATAATAATTGACTAGGGGGATGTCGATACACTTATGAATGAACGAATTTCAAATGAATTCACTGGTATATCACTCGACACTATAGGAAATTATATTATTCGCATTGTCGGACTTTATGAGGATAGCAGTTGGAATTCATATCAAACGTAAAATATGTCGTGCATATTTGTCATATTTGCAGTTTATTATTGATATAAAATAATAAGATTATCATTTGAAAAGACTTGGGGTAGCGCCTTACTTTGGACCCAGTCATTTATAGTGTGTTATCCAGTTATTTACAGTGGCGGGATAAAATTAACAGCTCATAGTAGTAAAAGCTCTTAAACAGAGCAGCTTTGTTGATCAAGTTCTTAGAAAGACATTGTCCTGGTTCCCGAAAATTGAAAACCAAATTTTCAAAAGACATTTACTAACTATTCCCGAAACGATTCAGAATAGTCTTATCTGGTGTCTCTCGGTTAAATACTCGGTTGTTGCACAATTAAATACAAGAAACTCTATCCGATTTGGTGACCCTAAACCACTTGTTGAAACCAACAGTGTCAACAAAGTATTTGGAAAACTTGGGTTTGAATAGCTTATCTATTGATTGATGGAATGATAATTAAAATTCAACTCATAGTCAGGACATGAGAGAATGAAATGTGATATGGGATCAGCTACCATAACTATATTTAAACTGTTGAACCATTTTCAGGAAAAATTTAAAACCTATATATAATATATCGTCAAACGAGCACGATCAGGACATGGAGAACTTTGCGAATCATGTATTGAGAGTGATTCGGACCTACCCAGCCAAGATTTCACTTTGGAAGCCAAACCTCATCCTTTATACCAGCATACCTCTCTTCTACATCAACTTCATCCTCTTTCAATTACTCCCAGCATTATTGGTCGATCTATTGTTGAAACTTTTCGGAAGAAAACCCATGTGAGTAGATCCTCATAAAGATTTTAATGCTCAGTAATACAAAGTAGTTTTCCAAGTTTATTGTCATAGAGAATTTTCCTCTCAGTAATGATATCGTCGAGGTAAATCCGATTTATTGCTTTTGAATCATAATATCACTTTCTTACAACGTAAACAAATTAAAAATTGTCACTTTATCGCCAAATTGTTCTGTATGCACTGCCATAACTCAACGGCAAGGCGTTCAAACACTCTGACTTTTGGATATGATGTAGTCAACTACGAAAAAAGTTATTATCCGAAATGATAGCTTTAATATATTATAGCCGTTGATTACTAGCCTGGCAACTTTTTCTTTAGACGGGAAAACAGAATTTTAACTGTATTTTTGAAACGGCCATTGTCCCGACATGACAGATATTATAATTATACATAATAACTTAGGATAATAACTTATAGCATATTACAATTTTGGATAATAACTTGTTTTGAAGTTGACTACATCATATCCACATATAACGTTTTGATCCAAAAATCAAAACGTTTGCTCGTTTTGCCGTTGAGTTATGGCAGTGCGCACAGATCAATTTGGCGCTACAGTTTTAGTTTGTTTACTTTGTAAAAATGATATTATTTATTTTTAACTTGAAATCTTTTGTTAATGGTTTGAACTAGAGAGTAAATCAGTATAGAAACTTATTTTTAGACAATTTACTTAGCATCTAACTAAGGAGTCACCCGTGGTGTAGTGGTTAAGGTACGCGGCCAAATCACAGAATGTATGGACTTTAGTCATGGGTTCAATCCCAGCACAGACATCTAGGATTTTTATGAGGTATAAAAATTTTGCGTACCACGTCCTTCAGGAGGAACGTAAAGCCGGTGGTCTCGAGCCTGTGCGTTGTCAGGTACTCGTTAAAGATCCCTTACCCTGAATGAAACTGGGTATAGGCAAAATTTAGGACCCTCATTGTAGACTCATTATAACACTATACTGTTTCTGCCTTGTAGTTTAAAGTGTATGGAGGTTTGGTTTAACAGTGAGAGCAGTTTTCACTATACTTTAAGTGTTAGGGAAAATATGTATAATTGCTTGAAAAAGCATGAGAGGAACCAAAAAAATTCACGGCTCTTTTGTCTAGATGATGAAATATACCTTCACTTGAAATTAAAAGGAGTAGAACACTATCTTAGGGAGCTGGCAAATAGGGCCCAACAATGTGGCCTACTTGCCTGGTAGTTACTACCACTTCCCCCATATCACTACTTACTTGTTCCAAACTTAATCTGAAAGAATTTTTGATATTTTGGATACGTACTTAGATATTAACAAAAACATGAAAAACGGGACACGTTTTGGTCCACTAGGATCGCACCCGTGATGCCAAGTTAAGGGACTTTTTTGGGGTATAAGTGTACCCCTAAACAGATTGCCCAAATAAAATTTTTACTATTTGATAATTCTTACAAATCCCTTTCCTTGACTAGACTATTGAGGACTTAACAACGGAACGAACGATAGAGTAAGAGAGAGAGAGTGATAAAGTATATAACTTATATTGATATGAAGTATCAATAATAACAATGTCCCTAACACTCCCCCTCCCCCTTTCTCTTATTTCTTGAATTTTTATTAAAATCAGCTAGTTTTAGAGCAGCGAGTGACTTAGTTAAAATATCTGTAGACTTATATACGATTTCAATATTTGTTTGATAAAATGTTATTTAATACATATGTGTTTTGATTAATAAATTAGATTTACTTCCAATTATTGCGCAGCTAGGTTGTCATTTAATATAGAGATCTTATCATGTGTTAGATTAAGATCATTGGCTAGCCGTTTGATGTGGATTGCTTCTTTTGCAGCTTTAGTCAAGCTCATGTACGTTGCTTCGGAAGTGGACTTGTTTAAGAGCTTGGGTGATTAATAAATATATGTTGTTATTTTACCTTGATGCCGTTATCTCTGAAATACACAAAACCTTAGCATAATAGGCTGTTATCTTGGCTAATTATTTCATACGACAGCCGTTTTACTCGCCCCAAAAATAGCTTTAAAGTCCTTCAGTTTGTGAAGATAACGTGTTATGATTATCAGGTTGCTAGCGGCTCAGAAGACGTTCTACAAGCAAACCCTGGCAACTGCTTACTTCTCTCTTAGGACATTTGGCATTGCCAACCGAAGCTGGAAATTAATCGACAAGTACATGCATGAAGAAGATCGCAAGCTAATTAAATTTGTCTATAACCCTGAAGAGGTGGAAAGAATAGTGAATAGAGGCGAAGCTATGCTGGGATGCCCTCAGTTTACCAGAAAGAAATATTTAATGCACAAGACATCACGTGATCATGACATCGCCCTCAGGGTCCAGCGAGTGTATGTACTTTATTTATATGAGTTTATTGACTTACTATCTAACTAAATAAATATCTGACAGTAAGTCGCTAAACAAACAACGAAACAGCAAAGTGATCTGAATACTACTTAATAAAAAGTTAATCGGATTGGTTAACAGAATTCTTGTCAGAATAGTAACAGAGGTATTGAGAACTCTAATAGCTAGTAGGTTAGAAACATCCCTTGATATCGCCACTGATATCTTACTGTCATGCTTTGCAGTAGAACTGATCTAAACTGAGACAAACGCTAAGTAAGAAGAACTGATCTCATCAGTTAGCTTTCCATTACTGTGACATAATCTCACCCAGCGGAGCTTCCAGCGCTCGGTTTAGGCTTCACGATTACTTCCATCGACTATGTATTAATATTTTATACGTGGATGTATTTATGTTTCTATTACTCCATGTGTTGCAGGCAAGACGTGCTGGACGCGCTGGTCAAGTACGGCTTCTACTCAGCCGTCGCCTGGTACATTTACTCCAACAGTATCCTACAACACATTGTAAACAACTCAATACAGTTTCTTTTTAACTTGTACTCACTTTCTTAAGCATTATAAACCCTGTCTTTACTGTCAGAGAGACCCGATAAAGCGATTATAGTTGTGCCTTAGTTGAAAACTTTGCCTGCACGCCACTTACCTTACCAAGTGAGTGTGATAGACTCTCACACTAAAATTATAATTTAGAGGAAGATATGCACCACTCTTTCAAATCTTTTTATGTAGTCTATTCGACACAATATAATTGTGCGAGAGACGCCTAGGAAATGTAACAAGCAAAATGCAATGCTACATCTGGGAACTATTCCATCATTCGACATTCGTCATCAAAAAAAGACCAAGAGTCCAGGGGTGTTTTGTTTATAAAAAAAATAATACTTTAAGCCAAGATTAATT
>JACMZG010000002.1:20766623-20772612 GCA_018340805.1 Microvelia longipes
ATTATTGATTTTTTCTTTGCAAAAAAAATTCGCTTAATATTAGCAATGTGTTATCAGATGTATTTGACTGTAGACACAGAGTCAAGTAGAGGATAGATACAGCCTGCATAGAGAGCTGTACAGTCAGCTCCGTGCTTGCCAGACTCCCAGGCCTCTCTAAATCTGTCTGTACTTCCTGCATCCGGCCTGAAACACAATGATATATTTATTTTTGGCTTCTATTCTTAAGGATACCTATTTCTACGGCCGGATAGACACCTACTAACTGTTAAAAATAACATCCATGGCTAGCCGCAGACTAGGCGTTAGGAAGAGAACAAATGGCCTCCCCCTGACTAAAACATACCAGGGATACGGAGCATTTTATTTTTCTCTAACTTACATTTTTATTTATTTGCTGATTTATTGTAGTTGACATTTTAAATATTTTAATGATTTTTAAATATTTTTAATACTATATTTTTAAAATATTTGTATCTCTCTATTAAATTAATTGGAAGGACTCCAATTCAAACTACGTGTTTTAATAATCGAAGTATGGCTTGTTTACAATTTTCAGAAGTAGGTGGCGTGTTTGTCAAAAATGTTCGATGAAGCAAAAAGAAAATTTTTAATATAAATACATTTGTTTTGCAAAATCTTACAGTTATGACCTTTTCCATGGAACACTTGTCTTCTTTTTAGAAAATTACATTTGGAAAACACTTAAAAAAATTGATGTCAAGAATGTGCGTTGGAGCTAATTAGGAGGAGTAGGGGATTTGCTCCAGTGGCCGATTGTGACACTGAACATTTGCGTCAACGAAGGCGCAATCATCCCTTTTTCAATATTTTTACAAGTCATATCTTCGATGGGTAAACATTTGTCTTTTTAGTAATTTGCAGAGCACAAATAATAGCCTCTTCAACTTCAGCCCATGAACGCATAGGGACATTCATTTAAAGAAAACTAAAATGTTAGGTAGATTATCAAAAATTTAGGCTACGTGGAGCGAGACCATATTGATTTGTTAAAATTTAAGTTCATGCTGACACTCGGTACTAGACGTAGGGGAGTACGCAATGTTTAAGGATAACAATAAAGCCTACCAGGTGAAGCGGGCCTGCGAGTCGATGAAAATTTGCTAGACACATGGCGAAAGGTCGTGTAATACAAATCAGAAACAATGATGCCGCGAAGCGGCCACAGGGAGGTCCCCGCTCCACGTAGCCTAAATTTTTGATAATCTACCTAAAATGATGAAGATGGTAAACATTTTAGTTTTCTTTAAATGAATGTCCCTATGCGTTCATGGGCTGAAGTTGAAGAGGCTATTATTTGTGCTCTGCAAGTTCCCTGACTAAGAGCCCAAGGTTGTAAGTCCCTTCATCAGGTAGTTCCTGAAGAGTTGATCATTATGAATTGCGAGAAATTAAAAACCCATTCCATTTTATGAGTACACGTACATTGTATTTAGGGGTGTGTTAATGCGCCCTCCACCTTTGAAGATGCCAGCACCCTTGAACCCAGTCCAGGCCTGCTGGCCACTAATTTTCGATATTCCTAATTCTCTGTGTTGATTGTTAAATCTGGTACTAGAAGGGAAATGACTCACGTGAAGATGACTTGAAGAAGCTGAGCGAGAAGTCCATTGTGACCCAGGGGTGCTTCACTCACCTGACATATGAGCTTGGGCAGACAATCCGACATCTTGTTTCTGTAACAAAGTTCGCAATCTCTACAGCCATATATATCTTTGTGGTTTATTTAAGTATGCCACTTATAAAAACTAGTAATATGACAAACTGATATACTACTATATATTCTAATATGTAGTATATATATATATATATATATATATATATATATATATATATATATATATATATATATATATATATATATCGTTTCAATACAATTTTTTGCATTGCAATTATGTTAAAAGTAGTCTCCGTCAACTAAATGTAGATTCCCGTATTCCCCTACCCTTTTGCTATCTAAGATCGATATATTAAGTACTTAGCAGAGTTTTTAAGGTTATTATATTTGTTACTTAGGATCTATTTATATTAGTGGACATTTATAACACATTTATAAAATAATGTTTTGTTTTTAGGGTGGTACCTAAGACTACCAGTCAACCGGCTTTCGTGTTATCAGTAGAATTACATTGTGTTTTGTTTACGGTTCTGTGCTCCTTCTATATTACTATTATTCTAAGGTACTTAGAATAATACTAAGGGAATAATCCCTTAATATTATTATACTAAGTAATAATACTTAGTATAAACCCTAACAGATACTTTTATAAGTAGAAAGTTAGAGTACTGACCTGTAGAGAAAGTTGTGAATATACTTGTAGAGGGTGTTTCTGTTTTGCCTGGCGTATCCAGCTTTGAGGAGATCGTAGAGTTTCTCTGCCGTGTCTATGGCAGGGAACTGGAACTGGATATTGTGAGCGTATACAACACTCATCGGTACTTCCACGGGCACTGCCCACGCCATGATAAACTGCAAGTCAATTTTTTGTACGTGTTTTGTTATTTTCAATTTTGAAAATCGATTCTAGAATTCGGTTTTAAGTGTTAGGAACAGAGGTCGAATCTAAGAGAAGAGATCCCTGTAACTTATTATGAATAAATAACATTGAGGTTGAAAACTATTACTTTTAATCCGTCAAATTCATTCATTATAAAGTATATGAGGTTGTGGGGGGGGGGTGAGATAAATATATCAATATAATTCCGTAGGGCTTCTTAATTTTAAAAAATATGTCTTAAAAACTTATGACTTACTTATGATTTAAGTAAAATATTTTACCTACGACTTCAGTTGTAAGCTAGGTTTTCATATGTAGCGAACTGACCCCGTAAACGTCCTATATTTTACGTCCCTAGGGACGTAAAAAGCATATTTACGTCTCTGAGAACGTAGTAATTCTAACATAAAATTAAATCTCCAGGATTTTAAATTATACACAGAGCAATGCCATTGTAGACCGTCAGCGACCCTTCTTGCCAATGCAGGTGCATCTGTGACAACTTTAACAAGACATAGCAATCAAGTGCAGTGGCTATATAGAGTCATCTATATAGCCACTGCTAGATAATAATAACGCTCGTCCTCGAACATAAAAAATACCTTTTATTTCCAGCGGTCACTCAACCAGGTACTGATCTTCTTCGATGCTGCCTAACATTAGTAAGCTAACATAAAACTTGTAGATTTATTTTCCGTATTGTAATATAATAAAATACTTACTTATTTCTAATCGGTTACGGAGTACCTCGGATATTTTCTCCATCAGGATTTGCAACACTCATCCTCCCAACTTCGGACTCGCTTCGCTCGTCCTTAGAATATACTCGTTAAATTTATATAGCGTGTATAGGTTGTTATTTGGGGCTATTCTTCTTGTCGCAGGGCATGCTTTTACTTTTTTTCGTATTAAATGTAATACAAATTGTAATTACCTTAAATATTCCTCCATTTGAGTAAACTAAGAACCTGGCGTCACCCTGGCTGTCGAGTTCCATGGGTCTTGTGACATTGGTGGATTCGTGGCCCTGACACAATATACCACATTCCAAGACGATCAACACCACTGTAAGTATCATCATCCTTCTACCAACTTAACGATATCATTTTCCATTAATGCAAACTTGATAAAATTATATACAGGTTTTTAAAGTTTATAACAAAGGAAAAATTCAGTTCATAAACATTTCGGTGCTACGGCAATTATAAAGATAAAATATTTAATTAAATATAAGATTAGGGTGCTGAGGTGATGACTATGTCAGGGTTATCGAGGAACACATGTTCGGGGATGTTGACATGAAAACACAATCCTCTATAAAACAAACAGATTCATCTTCATCTGGACATCCTTTAAGACCCTCTTCCGCAGCAGATGTGAAACGTTAGATTTATCATCTACTTTACCGCATCTAATTGAGACTTCATCCACCAGAACACAAAGCCTTCATAGCAATAACATCACAGTTTAATTCATTAAATTACTAATCAATAGCTCCACCGCTTTTAACTATTCAGATTAGACAAGAACTTTACCTTTTATACTTGGGACGCGTGATCAGCCTTTAGCCTACAAGTGACTGCTACCACTAGTAGATGCAAGAAAAGTGTTTGAAATGAAATCTTTCAGCAATCACCGCATACCGCATGTAGCCACAGGTTCAATTTCTGTTTCCGTCAAAAAACTGGAAATCCACGAGCTTCCAGTCTAAACTTGTATTAAGTTCGGCAAAAGTTTAATTTCCTACACAGTAATTTCTTCAAGTTCAAAGTGAAGTTAAAAATATATTATTTTACAATACTCTTTAAAAAAAACGTCAAGACTTGATTTCTTTATTAAGTTAGTAAACTTGATAATATAATAACTGTCCAGGCTCAATATTTAAAGAATAAGTTAAAAATTGGTTAAGTTTGTGAGAGTGGCCATGATCGTGATGTAAAGTAACTGCCCAAGTCTTACTCTAAAGTAGTACTACTTCCACCTAAAGTAGATCACTAAACTAAATCAGGTAACGAGGCAAGTGAAACGACGCTAATTAGTCGGGCAAACTCGACTTGTTGACATGAGATTTAAAGTAGAAATAAGAGAACAGTAGTGAGTTCAGTACAGTTAGTACAGTAGGCTTATTAGATAAATATCAGTTCCTCACAGGTTCTCTTACAAAGCATAACGTTTTAAAGTTTCCCACTTAGTCATGTGTATGGTCAGTATTGTCACCCTGCAAGTTGGTTGATGCCACCGACCAAATGGTTAAATGAAGAATTTATATCGTAGGGTTTGTATGGATATTTTAATTTTACAAGCAGCTTTTCCTTGTATACGGTCCACACGCCAGATAGCTGGCTATACACTGCTAGCTACCATCTATAGGTCTACAACTATAAACCGCGTGCCATTCTTTAATTGTCATATTATGTTTTGTTAAATAATCCGAAGGAGTAATTTTGATAATTAATCAAATAATTATAGATGTTCTACTTCTCTAAGTCGATTTCATGAAAACGCCGAGGCATGTATCTTATCTGTATCGTTGCTGTTGTTTTACTAAGCAAGTGTGTATCTAGCCATGTTGACGAGGAAGCAAACCTCGGACATAGCGAGGTGGAATCTAAGAGTGGACTTAGTGCCACGGAAATCATGAGTAGTCGCCTTGAAATGGAACTAAACACCAAAACAAGTGGAACGGAATACATCAACAGATACAGCGAGATGAAACCTATGAGAAGACGCAAAGAGATGAAACTTAAATACAGACGCTGTAGGACGGAACGCTGGAGTAGACGTAGAATGACGGAATTCACGAATAGTCACAGTGAGATGGCACCCAAGAACAGATACAGAGAGTCAGAACACAAGAGCAGACATAGTGTGACCGCAGCTAAGAGCAGATCTAAACGCTACATGATAATTTATCCCAATAACTCAGTCATGCAGGTACGTACCTATTATCCTAAAGAACAATAGTTGACCTGGTATTGACCAAACTTCGACCCTGGGGTTGATACCAAGTTGATTTCCAAACTCCAAAATGCACATAAGATATTATCATGGTTTGGGGTTGAACCCAAGAATGAATTCCTCGCTAAGAATTCTAAATCAGAAATAAACTATGATCATAAAAGTGGTTCTTTTAGTTGAGATACTTATTAAGCCTATCTATGTTTAAATATCTAGTAAGCCTACCTCGTATAGAAATTTTAATAATTTTTACATTCTTTAAGAAACAAAGCATATTTTTCAATATTCTTTAATTTTTCTGGGAGGTGATTATTATATATTTCTTTATATATTACAAGTATTTTTGTATAAATTTGTTCTATGTGGTTTAATGACAAATTTATCTGTATTTATCGTGTTGTACTTATGTGAACAATGCTAAGCTTTAAAGAATCTCTATACAATCTGTTGTGTTTCAAGTTATTAAATATATATATATATATTAAAAGACTTAATAGTTATAGGTTTACTAC
>JACMZG010000002.1:20774661-20799661 GCA_018340805.1 Microvelia longipes
AAATGGAACCATATGAACATATTGGTTATAGATCTGCTTGATGTATACAGATGCTAGAAGTAGACAGAACTTCTTGTACTTACCTACTTTTTTTATTATATAAATATTCTTTATTTTTTTAAAATTACATATTTTAAAAACTAATTGATGAATTCATTATTAACGTACCTCTCGCAGAAGGGCTTGAAAACAGACCTCATGGCGAGAGGGAATCACGCAACTTTTCTCTCAACATTCTCTTCTTTATAAGATTTATTTTTTTATTGGTAATATAAATTATTTAGATAAAAAAGCAAAATAAAAAAAATAAATAAAATATATTTAGAAATAAAAGGATAATAATTATAATTATAAGGTTTTATAAATAAATAAATAAACAAACTGTATTTTTTAAACAGTTGTATTAATTTAAAATTTTAGAAAATATTTTGATAGGTTAATTAATCTAATAATTTCAAGATTTTTAAACAGGTTAAATAAGATTCAGGATAAGTTGTTAGTATTATTTACATATATGTGGTTAGTTGTTAGTCATTATTTACATATATGGTTTCAGTTGTTTAGTATTATTTACATATGTGGTTAGTTGTTAGTATTATTTACATATATGTGGTTAGTTGTTAGTATGTTTGTTTGTTATAGTCATTATTTTTACCGTTGTCTTTTCTTTGTGAATAATTTTTGGTTTTTATTTTTAATTGGTGTTTTTGTCTAGGTCGTTTATTAAGTGCTGTTTGACTGTCTGTTTGAAAGTTTCTATTTTACTAATTTGTTTAATTTCTGTAGGTAAATTGTTGTAAAGTAAAGCAGCTTGGTACATCCAGTGTCTTTATCCTGCAGAGGTTTTCCTGTATGGTAGTCCGTAGAGTCTTTGAGTCTCAGTCCTTGTAGTTCTTCCGTGACTCACTGGTATGTAGTGTATGGTTTGCCAGTCTTAATTCTGTTCAAGCAAGTATAGTCAAATAGTTGTTGAATTGGGAGTATGTTAAGTTTTCTGTAGAGTGGAATACTATGTTCTGTCATATTTTTCTTCAGTAACATCTTTATTAAAAGTTTTTGTGTAATGAAGACCTGGTTTTTAACTGTTTGAGAGGCTGCTCCCCATGCTAAAATTCTATATTGTAATATAGATTCAACTAACCCATAGTACACAGCTTTCATTTGATTTATAGTACAGAAGTCTCTTAGTTTTCGAAATATGTAAACAATTTGTCGAAGTCTAGTTGTTAGTATAGTCAAGTGAGGTTTCCAGTTTAAATGTTCGGTCTATAGTAATACCTAAAATTTGGCAGTTTTAGCTTTCTTATTTCAGGGCATGTACACGTTGTATTACTTCTTGAAGATGCTCTACATTGTAGGGAATAGATTTTTAATGATTCGATGTGAGGTTGTCCAGTCGAATACAGTGAAAATTTTAGGAAAATGGGTTTGTTAGTACTTAAGGTAAGTTCGTTATCGTCTAGCCAAGTCTTAATGTCGGTGAGGCTATTTTCTATTACTTGTCTAGTGTCCGTAAATGAGTTTGTCGATACTAGTACTAGTGGGTCATCTGCAAAGCATATTATTTTACATTTTTACAGGCGTCAAATAAGTCATTCACGTGGATAAGGAAAAGATATGGTCCGAGACATGTTCCTTGAGGAATAGAATATTCAGAGGTTATGCTGTTCCCTAGTTTACCATTGATTTTAGTTTTGTATATTCTATCCTGCAAGTAACTCTGGAACTCACTTCAACATGTTCCCTTCGATTCCTATACTTTTTAATTTTTTCAGTAAAAGTCTTTGTTGTACCGTATCGAAAGCTTTCTCTAAGTCAATCTGTTCAGCTATAGGTTTGTGTCCTTTGTCTAGTTGATCTGTCACAAAGTTAATCATTTCAGTGATAGCGTCCTGTGTGCATCTGCCTTGTCTGAATCCGTATTGGTAGTCTGATAGTATTTTGTTCTCCTCTAAGTATTTTTAATAATGTTTTCTAGTATTTTTGATATATTGGATAACATATCAATCTTCGGCCTAGCCTTTAAACCTAAATTAAAAGCTACAGAAAAAATGGCTCATTTTACTTTCTAGGAGCATAAATGGCTATTAAACCAAAGATCTACTGAATATTTAAGTGCATCTAATGTAGCAGGTTTTGCATGCACGATCATGCACAGTATATAGAACATGAACATGCCAGATGAACATAAAATTAAAAACATGCCTTAAGAAATGGGTAAACAGAAAAGGTTCCTACTTGTTTAAATTAAAACTTAGTTAACAAAAAAAATAGTTGAGCTTTTATCTTGGAAATTATTTTTTCCAAATTAATATGATAATAGTTAGTTTTATTCCATTATTTAATATTCTATTACAGTCATTCTATGTAGCAATTTAACTTCAACCTACTTGTGCTAAAGATCTAGCCTACTAGACGCAGAGTAAACCACAGACCTAATACTCTGGAGTGTTTGTTACAGAGAGATAGCTGTTCATGTCCACCTGCAGGGAAACGAGACTGCCGCTGAGGAGTTTGTCTCTCGTCCTTATCTGCACACCAGCAAGTGCCCCTATCAGCTTTATGATACGTCGCACTGACTACTTCGTTATTCCTATCCTCATCAGGTCATAGGAACGCGCCACTATCAATTCCTAGGTACTGCAAATTGACTATTCTGATACTCCTACCCTTATCTGGTCATGGGCACGCGCCACTATCAATTCTGGCATTGACTGCTGAGCTATTTCTACCCTTATCTGCTTACAGGCACGTGTCCCAATTAATACCTAGGTTCTTGACATTGACTGCTGAGCTATTTCTACCCTTATCTCCTCACAGGCACGTGTCCTAATTAATACCTAGGTGCTTAACATTGACTAATTAGCTATTTATACCCTTATCTGCTAATAGACATGTGTCCTATTTAATACCTAGGTGCTTGGCATTGACTAATTAGCTATTTATACCCTTATCTGCTAATAGACACGTGTCCTATTTAATACCTAGGTGCTTGGCATTGAATGATTAGCTATTTATACCCTTATCTGCTATAGACACGTGTCCTATTTAATACCTAGGTGCTTGGATTGACTTATTGGCCCAAGACACGTGTCCTATTAATACCTAGTGCTGGGCATTGACTGCTGAGCTATTTCTACCTTATCTCCTCACAGGCACGTGTCCCTAGATTCTTGGCATTGAATTACTTAAGAGGTCTTAATAACCAGATAATGAAATCTCGGATTGGGATTTTTATAGCAAACACAATACTTTGGTTTTAAACATTCAGTACTGGAGGAATAGAAGAAAATAAGGCTAATTGATGAAAAACCCATTAAACTTGCATTTCTATCAATATATTAAGTGATGCTATTTTTGCTCCTAAGACAGGATTAATAGGTTCAAAGAGAGTGTTTAAAAGTTAAAAAGAAACTGTATTGAGTTGTTTACAATGTGTTGTAGGATACTGTTGGAATAAATGTACCAGGCGACGGCCGAGTAGAAGCCGTACTTGACCAGCGCGTCCAGCACGTCTTGCCTGCAACAATGAATAGCACATCAGCTTTTGCTGAACAGATGATATAAGCAAACACTAAAATAAAAGTTTCTAGAAAGGAGTTACTAGGAATGAATTTCTCAACAAGTTAATTAGCGAAACATCTTTTTTGTCGAACTCCAAAATTATTTAAAACAAGGTTGACTTTAGTTCTACAATTATTTAGAAAGAAAGCTATATATTTCATCCCCTTTGGGCCATCTTCAGGCCTAAATAACAAATAAAAATAAAAAGTACAAAACGTTTGACTGACTAAAACATTACAAAAACAAAACATAAGGTGTTTCACCTTCATCTGGCAAAGCTGTGGCCGCTACATCTAGATCTACAATAAGATGTTTCAAATCATTAGATGTTATTTGTTTGATGTTATATTTCATATCCGTGTTCAGCAGTTTAATTGATTCTTCATCAATAATTGTGTGGGACAAATTTACAAATCTCAGAGAAAACAAAAATAAAAGTTCAGGTCCATGGTGTGGAGAGCAGTGACAGTCCCAATGGAAAAGATCAACCTAGATATGGAAATATCCATAATAAAACAGATTGCTAGCAGTAATGGATACAAGACTGATATAATTGATAGACTGATTGATAAGACAAAGAAGACAATTTTTGATAAAGTAATAACAGTCGCAGAACAGAGAGAAGAGAAAACTTACAGAAAGTTGTTGTACAATGGAAAATTAGCTGATAAACTCATGAAAGAATTGAAGAAAAGTAATTTAGAGCCTGCACCGTATGTCAACAACACGTTACAAAGAAAGTTGTTAAATTCTAAATTAAAGGATAAAGATAAGTTAAAAGGAAGTGGAGTGTACAGGATCAAATGCTCTGAGCAGGGTTGTGATGCGGAATACATTGGTAGAACAGGAAGAAAATTTTCACAGAGGAAAGAAGATCATCTAGATGATCTTCTTTCCTAGATGCTGCTCATAGGAGCAGCAAGAAGGATAAGGAATCTGGAAAAGAAAAGTGAAAGTTTCCAGAAGTCATTAGAAGATATTGAATATTTATTGAAAAATAATGTTGGTATTAACAAAAGGAAAATCAACATATTAAAGGAAAAAAGTGACAAGATAAGAAAAGAGATACAAGATAATAATAGGGAAAAAAAGGTATGAATAGGAATCAGCATTTGCAAAACATATGATTGAACAAGATCACAATACTCAAGACTTCATAGTAATTCACACTCAAGATTTTTGGTAGGAAACAGAAAGTTTTGGAGGGGCTAGAAATATTTTTATCAATAAAAAATGAAGGGACTAGAACTTTAAATGAACAATCTGAAGTAGCACCATCGCTACTCTACAAGGCCTTCTATAAAGCTATCAAGTAGTCCACCTTATTCAGTTTCTACTAACAATCAGCTGTTTTATCTATCTTTACTCTATATGTCTATTTCTTTGTTTTCTTTCTCATATGTAACTGTTTCTGTTATTATTTTTTCTTTGTTTAGTTGTTAATTCTTACAGAGCATCATATGTATTGTTTGTTCTTGTTATGATTTAGAATGTTTTTAGTTTTGTACTGTATTTTATTTATTAATTTTTAGTGTTTTGTTTTTGAAATGTTTTAGCTATATTTTTAATTTGTATATTAGGCCTGAAATGGCCAAAGGGGTTGAAATATATAGCTTTCTTTCTAAATAATTGTAGAACTAAAGTCAACCTTGTTTTAAATAATGAATTTCTCATAAAGGGTTCTCTAGACAAGTGTTCTCTAGACAGGTGTTTTCTTGAAAGGGCTAACTCTCACTATCCCGCATAGTAGATTTCATGTCAAGTCACAGTTCTGAAGATAATTCCGCATGGTAGGGTAAATACATTAGTACCCTTTGCTTTTTTTTAATTATAAGAAATCTGCTAGGTTTAGGCGAAAACAACATAGAAATTTATTAGAGTCATGTTTAATCTTGTGGTTAATACTGTATTTATTTAAAAACATTTTCTAATGTGCCTAAATGAGATAAATGAATAGAAGTCTGTCTCATGCTCTTGAATAAGGCGGTTGTTTTTTTACAACTTGACTAAAAAGACGATCAACGAATTTTAAATTTTAAGATTTTTTGTATAATTTGTATTGAATAAATTGCTATATATTTCATTCTACTGTGTTAATTGAATATAAAAATACATATTTTGTTATAAAAAAATATTGTTTCAATTAATTAAGAGGGATGCCGGGTACTGGGTCTTGTACAAAAACACACTGATTCAGTAATGAGTGCTACCTTAACTATTGTTTTTATGAGTATTTTTTAATTTTGTTGTATTTTATTCTTTCAAATTAGATATTTAAATTCTTTAAAAAAAATCGGGTACGAGGTACCTCGGACCTTTTCCTTATTACATCGGTTTCGCTACGCTTATCCTCCCGGCTTCGGACTTTACTTCGCTCGTCCTCAGATATACAATTGGACAAATTATACTGCAATATGTCTTCGGACACGCTTCGCTCGTCCTCAGATAGTAAATGCATCCGTTACATTCTTAGCGATCACCCGTACAGCACTGATTACGCTCAATGCTGCTTAATTTATATGATCTAACAAAAATCATGGATATACTTGTCGTATCAAAACGAAACTTATGTATTTCAGGTTTAGCTTACTCATGTAACTTTTGTTGTAGCCACTATGTAGCTAATAATGTAAGCGACTTACATTGGTTAAGCTGAAGAACTAAGGTGAGCGTTAATGGAGTTCATCTTAATAAAAGAGGAAGAAGTCTCTAAACAAAATTATATTTCTTCTTAGCAAAGCGCTTTCAACCTAACAGAGGTCATCATCAGTGCTAGCGTTGAATAAAGAAGAGGGTGATAGATGAGTCTTACAGATCAGATATCAAAGATAGACTCAAAGATAGAGGCTATCTTTGATATCTGATCTGTAAGACTCATCTATCACCCTCTTCTTTATTCAACGGCTAGCACTGATGATGACCTCTTGTTAGGTTAAAAGCGCTTTGCTAAAAAGAAATATATTTTTGTGGAGAGACTTGTTCCTCTTTTATTATATATTGGTTAAGCTAAGTTGTAATATTTGTTATATCATGTTCTATTACAAATTACTATCATGTTTACTAAATTATCTAAAATAGTATTTTTGCTATCTTATCGGGGTTCACATAAGTTAATTTTATTATTAAAATAGTTATAAAATAATGATTAATCATTCCAAAAATAAAATTAAATTACAAAAAAGAAAATAAAAGAATTTATTTAAATAAATAAAAAAATTATAAGAGAGTTAGAGAGTGGCTGTTATCTACAGCGCAAGGTTAATGCCTTAAAATGGATAATAAATCTGTTGGTCATGTTTTCTTCAATATATTTTCTTGATGGTATAATCTGAGATGGTAAATGATGGACTATCTCACTTTATCAGTTCCCTTTACCTTAATCCTTTGCCGGTAGTACCTGCACACCATCCAATACCATTATTAACACCGCCTTTATGTCTCATAATATAGGTCCTCAAAAAAAAACTTAAAATTCAATACTTATTGTACATAATCTTACTAAGTAAAAATAATGGGAACTTATAATCAAGAAGTATTTGAGTTATAGCTAAGGTTTACTTGTATTTAATTAATCAATAAAAATTTTATTAAGATAAATGAAGTACTGATGTGATTTGTTGAGCCTTTAAGTGGGAATATTCATGTTAGCAATATATCTAGTGCCATAATTGTGGTTCTTAATATAATTGAACTTCCCCTCATCATACTTTGCTTTAACGAACAACAACAAGGAACAAATATATATTTTATTTTCAATAAAATATTGTTTGCACTTTGAGTCATGATTAGCATTATTCATGATACGAATAGCTTTTTTTGCAAAATAAAAATACTGTTGGCTACGGGGGCTGCTCCCCATTCTTTAATACAATACAGCATACGTGAATGAAAATGCGCATAGTAAGCAAGCTTCATGGTATCAATATCTAAAGTTAAACTAAGTTTACGTAGCAGAAATAAAATAGATGAAAGTTTACTTCCTAACTCATTAACATGAGCTTTCCTGTTAAGTTTGCTATCAAGAGACACTCCAAGTATTTTAATGGGCGAAATGTTTATATTAATATTATTATAATTATATTTAAGAGTTTGAGTTAAAATCTGGGTTTTTGACTCATTTAAAGTTAACTTATTTACTATAAACCAGTCATTTTCGAGCTTGATAATATCATCTATTTTACTAACAATTCCCACTAACTGCAAATGTAGTATCATCCGCAAATCTTGGACTCATAGCTCCATATTCAGGGAGATCATTAATGTAAATTAAGAACAGCAGGGGTCCAAGAACAGAGTCCTGAGGCACTCTTCGCTTGTCTCTTCATTAAATATAGTGACCTGAGTCCTAGACTTGAGGTATGACTCGATAAGAGCCAGCGGGGTTCCCCTTATACCGTAATAATAAAGCTTTTGCAGTAAATTATCATGACTAACACAATCAAATGCTTTAGATAGGTTGCAGGATAATGTAATTACATCTTCCTTAGATTCAAAAGCCTCGTAAATGAAATTGGTCAAAGCATTATAAGCATTTTGAGAGGATAAACCTTCCCTAAATCCAAATTGAGAATTATTAAAAAATTTTACTAAACGGACTTTTATAATTTTTCCAAAAATTTTACCTAGGACTGGTGTCAAACTAATTGGTCTGTAATTGTTTTTGTCATCAGGGTTATCTTTCTTCAGACGTGGGACTACTTTGCTAAATTTTAATATATCAGGAAAATGTCCGGGGAAAGAGAGCTACTAATTAGATCATAAAGTGGGTGATATAGAAACCCTATAGAAAACCAGGTTTTCTCTGACGTCATCAACCCGGTTTGCTGAGTCTGAAATTTTTTTAAAATTCGGTTAAAAGTGGGTTAAAAAGGGTTAATATTTTTCGCCGCGAGAAAGGTCATTGTACAATGAAACCGGTCCGAAGTCGACCACTTTAAGTGACCAAAAAGTCGAAAAATTTGTGGTCAAATACAAGAAACCCTTTAAATACGACCGCAAAATAACAAATTTCAAGTGGGGAGTTGTTTTCGGTGTTTTTTGGGCCTATAAAGTGAATGAATATGGCCGCAGTCGACACGAGCACTCAAAGTATTTAAAGCCAAGATGCTTAGGTTCAAATCATGGTAAGAACGATAACTTTTCATCGTTGAATTTATAATATATAAGTTTGTAACTACAAATTTAATAGGACGCGGTGGGATGCGTGTTTCCGCGCTTAAAAATCCATTTCTGTGGGTTGATGGTGTTAAGGTAGACTATAATAATAACCTCTATAGGGATCATTCAAAATCATCTCTAATGGGACATAAAAGTCCTATTAATTCATTGAAAAATTATATAGAATAACTCTAACCTTAGCTGGTATTTTTTTTACTTTCAACCTTTAACAACCACACTCTTCCCTTGCATTGCATTACTACGCATCTCCTTGCAATGCAGCGGCATTAAAAATATCAATACCTTATCAAGAAGGTCAAGTTGCCAAAACATCAATTTTAATCTCAATGCCAAATAATCACATTTAAGCGAGTTTAAATATTATGTTTCATTTGCATCAAATCTATTGATAATAGTTAATTTTATTTATGAGTGAAAAATGTATTTATTTTTGTTTCAGTTAATCGCTTTGTTATGTTGTAGCATATTTGTCGGTATTGTATTAATCATTTTGGGAACTTTATATTCTATGGGGATAAGACCAAATTTGCGAACGTATAGATTACTTCAAAATCTACCCGGACCCAAGGGATATTGGTTTATCGGAAATGCTATCGATATATTTAATACATCGCATGAAAATATAATTCCACAATTAAGCGAATGGTTCAAAGATTATCCAGTTCGATTTTTACTATGGGTGCTGGGCATATCAGCCGTAGTGTTAAGAGACGCTGATGATTATCAAGTTTTACTCAATAACACAGAGAATCTTAGGAAAGGATTGATTTACGACCCATTAAGACCCTGGCTCCAAGAAGGTCTATTAACCAGTGATGGAGAAAAATGGAAAAGCAGAAGGAAAATGTTGACTCCGGCTTTTCATTTTAAAATTCTCGAAGATAATATGAGCATATTTAATGAGTGTTCCCGAGACCTTGCAAAAATATTTATTAGGAAACACGATCAAGAAATAGTAATAGAGCCTCTGGTAAGTAAATGTACTTTAAAAGTGATTATGAAAGCCTCCATGGGTATAGATTTAGAAGATCTTAAATTAGAAGGAGAAAAGTATATTGAGACAGTGAAATATTTTTCAGAAATCTTCACGGAAAGGCATTTGAATCCGATTTTTGTCAATGAAACTGTATTTAATATGCTTCCAATTGGACGGACGAATACAAAATGCGTTCAGTTCCTCCAGAATTTCAGTATGGGGATCATACATAAACGCAAGAATACTTATCAGAACAATGACGGAAGTGTTAGTTCTTCGGGAAAAGTAAGGAAAGCTTTTTTAGACTTAATGTTGGAATATGAAATGAAGACTCCAGGAGCTCTGACAGATAAAGGTATAAGGGAAGAAGTCGACACCTTTATGTTCGAGGGTCACGACACAACGTCTGCCGCTTTGCATTTCACTTTTTACAATTTGGCGTTATATCAGGATGTACAGGAAAAAGTATTTGCCGAGCTTTTTGATATTTTTGGTAGCAGCGATAGAGACGTCTCAAGTCAGGACTTATCAAAAATGCGCTACTTAGAAAAAGTTATTAAAGAAAGTCTGAGATTGTACCCCGGCGTACCAGCTATAACAAGGTTCCTCGAGAAAGACTTGATTCTAAACGACGGAACCGTAATTCCAGCAAGAACTGACGCCGTCCTATTCATTTACCACCTTCACAGGAATGAGAAATATTGGTCTGATCCCGAAACATTTGATCCCGAGAGATTCTCAGAAGAAAATGTTCAAGGAAGACATCTTTATAGCTACGTTCCTTTCAGTGCAGGACCAAGGAACTGCATTGGACAGAAATTCGCTATGATGGAATTGAAAACAGTGATTGCGAATGTTGTAAGAAAATTGAAAATTTTCACCGACACTAAAATTGAGGAGATTGCCGTTGTTGAACACATGGTTCTCCGCTCTGTGACACCCATAAAGTTTAGATTTACCGAAAGAAACTATCAATAGATTTAAAATATTAACTTATCTCAAATTAAAGGTCTTCATGTCTGTAGTCACCCCTGTTTGAAAACTATTTCGCTCCCTTTGACGAAGTAGTTTTGCAGTAGAAGTTCCTTAAAGGCAAATAGACTTACACTACTAGATGGAGGACCGGAGTTGGATTAGCACAGGGATGATCTGGTAACAATATCCATGAAATACCAAAAAGGTACTTACTCCTACTCTGCGGAACCTAGAGACTACCCACTTCTCTACAACCTCTGTCGGCGCACAGAGGTTGTAGAGAGTATAATGCACTCTACAAACAGGGGAAATTTTTTCAGTTACGTCCCATTATATCACTAGATATAACACAGATAATTAAAGAATAAATGGGACACGTAATAATTAAAACTTATTTTAAATTTATTTTACTTTATTTAAGACAAAATAGTCCAAAAATCTTGTTATATTAGCGTAAAATCATAATCACTATATTAAAATCACAAGAATATTGCATCACTACTTGTATTACTAAGGCACCCAGAGCTATTGTATCCTCTCCTACTATCAAGGAGTATCGCATTACAAGAGGAGCAATGTAACGTCAAAATACTGCGAATGACAATGTATTTGTTTGTTTGTTTGTTTACTGATTTTATTTAACCAGGCAGAATTAGGACCATATGGTCCTCTTCCATTTAACGTGGGTATACTTTCATCTGATTAATTAATTAAATATTACAATAAAATAGTGTATAACTTTACAAATATAATGCAAGATAATAATTTAAAAAATATAATCTTAGACTATTTTATACTCCAAAATGTCTTATTATATTATTTTCTTAATTTAGAATAGTAATTATACTTGTGTAGTATACTTGTGCAGTATACTTGTATGTATACTGCTTGTGTGGTGTACACAAGCACCCGTAGATGGCTACAGGGTAGAAAGTTAGTGATTCCTCTTGTGCAACAGATCGCGCTACTAACACTCTACTCTTATACTTGAAAATGTTTCACCCTTCTAAACAGGGATCGTACTCTCTCACTTCCTAGAGAGTGAGTTTAATTTGAAATGTTAATTTGAAATTAATAAGTGAGGGCATGAAAAATAAATATTTCGTTTTTGAATATGTTGGAATTTACATTTACGTCCCATAAATGGACACTAGACTAAATTTGAACTTTACTAGCCGTGATGCCAGAAGCGAAGAGAAGTACTCCGAGTCCCAAGCTGGTCAACAGAAAGAATCCACAGCGATGCCGATTTAATGAATCGTTAATTCAAATCACTATCTACTCATAAATAAATGAGGACCGACCGTCAAACTTCGCGGTAACTCAGTACATTACTACTTTGTATAAATGAATTATTAATTAAAATCTTAAATTATGTAATCTATTTATTCTATTCTTATTTAATCTTAAATTAATGCTACTCTGTTTTTCAAATGTCTCTCATGTCATTTTCAACAATACGATTAAAAATACGCTCAAATTCTGATTACAAATACGCTTATAGTACGATTAGAAATGCGCTTAAATACACAAATACGCTTAAATTCTATTAGGATTGCGCTTAAAATACGATTAGACATACGTTTAAAATACGATTACACATACGCTTACAATACGATAAAAGATACTCTTAAAATACGATTTATCGTAATTTGAGCGTATTATGAGCATTATATAGCGTATTTTGAGCAATTTTTAACCGTATTATAAGCGTAGTTTTAAGTGTATATTTAATAGCTTAGAATTATACTTTAAGGAGGATATAGACCAAGAGCCCAGGGGTGTTTTTGTGTAAAGGCTGGAACCGGTCTAAATTTTTCGTAAATATCTTCCTGAACAAGGATCTGCAATTCTGCCGACTCGTATCGGATGGGTGTCCCAGGCAGAACGCACTGTATAGACCAAGAGCCTAGGGGTGTTTTGTTAATAAATAGTGTAATGGCTGGAACCGGTCTCAATTTTTCGTAAATATCTTCCTGAACAAGGATCTGCAATTCTGCCGACTCGTATCGGATGGGTGTTCCAGACAGAGCCTTTGACCCCAAAGTGCGTTCTGCCTGGGACACCCATCGATACGAGTCAGCAGAATTGCAGATCCTTGTTCAGGAAGGTATTTACGAAAAATTGAGACGGTTCCAGCCATTACACTTTTTATTAACAAAACACCCCTGGCTTGGTCTAATAACAGATAACAGCAATAGTTGTCCTAAGTAATGGTGACACCCTAATAATATACAATTTTCTTATTACAAAGTTGGTAGATTTTTAAGTTTTATTTTTAAATAGTTCTCCATTATTCATTAAATACTTATATAAATCTTGATACATTATACTTTTTTAGGTATTTTAAATTTTATTTCAAATAAACAGATTTAAATAAATTAACATTTTGTCAAATTCCCACTTTGCAGGGTTGTTGCAAAAAGTATAAAAAAACTATGGTTCAGGCAAGGAAAAGCATTTTTGTGTGTGATGGGCCCTCCTCCTTAAAGGCCACTCTGGCAGCGCCCATGATTAAAACAATTTACTTCAGAGTCACAGTTGAAGTAGGACTAGAAATTTGCTTTGTATTTGTATCTTTTATTATTAGAAAAGGAAAATGATTACACAAGGGTTACTCTGCTAGAAGTACATAAACTTGAATCCTACATATTTTTGCCGAGGGACTGAACAAGTAGGGCATTTAAAAAAAACAAACCTATACATTTAGCGAATTTCCTTTGGGAATAAATTCGCTAATAGGATAGGCGCCATGGCGGAAGTCGAACCTTGGACTGCGACACAAATCCGTTTCAGAGGTTTCTAATGACGAAAACATGCGTTTCGAGAAACTTTTATATATATATATATATAATATATATATATATATAATATATATATAATATATATATATATATATATATATATATATATTGCTACTTTCGTGTAATGACATATTGCAATATCTTATTTAATATCTAATCTTTAGTTTAACTTTATTTCATTTATAAAACATTGAAAAATAAACAAACCTCTATTAAAAAATGTGGTACTGAAACTATATATATATATATAACAATGTCATAGCGGCCGCCCCCTAGTTCAAGCCTTATGCTTTTTGGGGGGCGCTCACCTCTGTCAAAATTGTAATATTTATAAAAATTAAAAATTGTATATTTTTATGAATGTTAATTTACTAAAATAATTTATTATATAATATAGTCAATTATTATATAATATAGTCAAAATATCCAAGCACCACTTACCCGGAGATTACAATTTAAATTAAAAGAACATATTTAATTTTGAATCCATTATTGAAGTAAAATGCAATATTAATCATGAACAAATAACCTTTCTTTAAGATATACCCTTAAACTCTAAAATAGAATATCACCTTTATAATTTATTATCGATTCTATCAAAAGTTGAAAAAATTGTTATTATCATTCCAAAATAAAACTTTATTTTAAAGTCAAAAAACGATGAGATTAAATCATTATATAAAAACTGTACAAAACAAAAAAATACCACTACCATCTAGAGCTGTTATCCTCACATAATGCTACATGTGAAGAGAGTATTTTGATCAAAGATAGTGCTAAGTCCTACAGATATGTTAACGCAATCATTGAAGAAAACAACCTCCAATATATGTCAAAAAATAAATCAGTATTTAGCAATATTTACTACGCCAGATGAAGTTAAAAAAATGAAATACGATATAGAAACAAAACTACTCGAAGGAATATTCTTAATCCAACAAAATAATACAAGAATTATCTATGAGAAAATTCTACTCAAGTATAGAACTAAATATTTGGTCAGCATCATATTCTATCTCAGAGCAAGTTATAATTTTTAACAGCTCAAGTTAACCTAATATCACAGTAAATCACAAGTAAAAAATCAATAAACTTTAAGGATATAAGCTTTGTATCATCTTTAAACCCTGTGTCTAATTCATCCTTGAAGCACCACACACCAAGCATCTGGACTGGCCTCCTTTAACTACTCCTGCTAACATCAAAGATTCTACTTTGAATCTTAGAGAGGAAAACTAAACCTCCCAATGACATTGCTTTAAGCAACAGCTCAGCCTCAACAAACGAATAGGAATCAACCTGCAAGCATCGACCTTACAGGAGATGCTTCCTTCTAAGGATAGAGGAGTAAACACGCCAATTATTAATAATCAGAACGAAATTAGCTTATCAGTATTTAGTATTATATTATGACCAGACAAAGCGTCGCCGCGCCAATTTAGTATCTAACTACTTCTATTGCAGTAATTAGGTAATTAGAATACGCTAAATAACGAAATTAGAAATAGAATAAGTAGGTAATACCTATTTTTTTTAAAAAAAAAAAAACATCAATATTAATTTAAGGAAGAAATTTATGATTATTTAATTTTACCTCTGCGTTCTTGCATGTCAGAAATTTCTTTACTGTTAAATTTTGTAAGGCTTTTGAGCGCATACGTTGCGGATATTAAATAAACATCTATATCTCTCAAGTTTTATGAAAACAAGGAATGAATAGACTTGGCGTAAACTATGATATTATAACTTTTTACGCAAGACTTGGCTGCATTTCACGGAGTGTTTTTGTTGGGAATATTTTTACTGGCACCAGTAAGTTTGTAGAATTCCATTTTCAACCACTACTAACTGAAGCAGGCTTTAATTGTACAAGAAGTAACGGAGTCTTTACTTATAAACTTAATACTTTACTAAGTAACGTCTTTGATATTTCCGGTGAAATTAGAGCCTAGTTCTAGTTTAATAAGAGGTGGGTTGAAACGACTGTTGTCATCTTCCCATAATATATAGATAAGTAGAGAAGGGAATACATACACTCTCTGGACCCTGAAGGCAATGACGTCATCTCGTGGCGACTGGTGCATCAGGTATTTCTTCCTCATGTACAAAGGCCCTCCTAGCAAAGCTTGTCCTCTGTTGACGAGTTGGTCGACTTCCTCAGGGTTGTAGACGAATTTAATCACTTTGCGGTCCTCTTCATGCATGTATTTGTCCACGATACGCCAGCTTTGGTTGGTGAAGCCGAACGTCCTGAGAGAGAAGTAGGAAGTTGCCAGGGTGTGCCGATAGATCGTTTTCTGAGCTGTAAACAACCTAAAAATCCTGTTACATTAGCAGCCATTACATTCAGGCGGGCATTAGAATGGTTCGAAGAGTATTGTCAAGCTCAAGTCCTGCAAGCCAGCCTTGTTACAGTCAAGAAGATGACTTGACAGTGTCTTGATGTTTATCCATAGGTGATGATCGTCAAACTTGATAGACTTGATAAGTTGCTCCGACATGCCATTAATATATTGGGCAGCTAGAAATGGGACGTTACCAAAGCTTTTGCATAATTAAACTGACCAGCTCAATTCACCGTGCAATCAAGGTAGACACATAGGGGATCTTTTCCTAATTACCGCCTCCCCACTATCTTGCACCATTGACCATATACATGGATATGTGTATATTATATATATATATATATATATATATATATATATATATATATATATATATATATATATATATATATAATATTTGATGACACCAAAGATGTTTCACTAGCAATGACTTTGTAACCTTATCTTTTCGCCTTATCCCGAGTTTCGTTTTAATATTATAAAGCCTTTGAGCATTCAGGCTTATGAAAGGATCTTTGAAAATAACTTCCAATCCCAAATGCAAGATCGGATCCACCACCTGCACCTTCACTAAGAAGATAATCACAGAAAGATATTAACCCTTATAGCAATAATCTGATAATGTTGACATTATGAGATGTCTGCTACTGTCACAGCGAAAGCAAAGTCAGGCTACTACATACTTCTAAGTATTGAATTGTTTATCAGCCGGTTCTACTTACATGGGTTTTCTCCCGAAAAGTTTCAACAATAGATCAACGAACAAAGCTGGAATTAGTTGGGAGAGGATGAAGTTGATGTAGAAGAGATGGATATTGGTGTAGAGAGTGACTTTAGGTTTCCACAGGGAAAACTTGGCTGGGTAGGTCCTGATGGCACTCATTCCATGGGCCATGAACCCTTCCATGGTGAGATCATGCTCGTTGGAAGCTATGTTGTATATCGGCTTCAAATTCTTTCTGTAAAGCAAGTTTTACTCTGTGCTTCTTTCCTATACAACATGTAAGACATCTAAGATGCCTTTCTCTTGGAGTCTCAATAAGGGTTGAAGACTTTTTCCTCCAGAAGGGAGACAAAATAAACTTTCCGCCTGTTATGTAAATGTCCAAGACATTAAATAATAAAATAAACAAAAAGACTAGAACAGAACGACATTGTATTCACAAGATTCACACGTGTGATGTGTGGCGGCCATTATACATACAAAAAGGCGGGCGGCCGGGGCCACTTATAAAAATCTAAATAAAGCTTTACAATCTTTATAACATGCTCTCTTTTTTTAAAAAAAAAAAACAAATTAACATGAATACAAAATACTAAAAAAATGGAAATGAAAAAAAATTAATTAAAAAGATTAAAAAAAATAAATAATCAAAAAATTTTTATATAAGAGAGTCATAATAATTATCTCATTAATTTTCTATTTTATTCTGACATAACATAATTAAGGTTTATTCAATGTTTTTACAAATTTAATTTTAATTATTACCTTAGTAATTAGAATTGACCATTGACATACTAAATAAACTTTAAATTTGAATGATCCTTTGACCATCATACTTTATACATTAGAAAAGACATACGAGTAAGACCTTTATCTTGACTATACAAGACACATCAGACCACTAGTTGAAATATAAAAAAAAATAATATTTAGTCTTGAATTTAACACAAAAATAATAGGTAAACAAAGTTAAAATTACTAACCATAGTGATGATAAAAAAATAAACAAAAAGACTAGAACAGAACGACATTGTATTCACAAGATTCACACGTGTGATGTGTGGCGGCCATTATACATACAAAAAGGCGGGCGGCCGGGGCCACTTATAAAAATCTAAATAAAGCTTTACAATCTTTATAACACCGCCCTTATTTTCAAGGAGGAAAACCCGTATTATGGTCTGTTTGAGAAAATAAGGGAGGGAAAAAAATCAGGGCGGAATGTGATTTACTTTCCGTCCTACTGTTTTGCGCAATCAGTTAGGCAATTGCTTGGAAATTAAAGATTCATTGTTCGAATCCCGTCCGTTTTTTGTTTCTTCATAATATTTGTTTAGGTCAAAAATAATTATGTTTGACAGGGTCGCCTCTGTCAAACATATAACCAGGGGGGGTTAACTTGAATGAGAAAAAGTTTGGATTCCATTATCGCAAGCTACTAAAAATAGCGCTCGGCGGACCGGTGCGGACAACTTATGAACTAACCCCAATAGCTTTCCAAAGATGACTATATCCAAAGATGATTATATTTTTATAGTTAAATTTATGAATACCATAACAATTCTTGGTTATGACAGCTACATTTATTATTATTATAAAATTGATTGTTTTCTGTATGTATTTTTCACAAAAACGGTTCGCCGTTGCATGTTCTTTATTTCCAAAATTCAGAAACTAAAAGTAAATAGAAACCTTTTTAAAACTTCCAGAGAACGCTAATGATGGCCGATAAGTATATTTCATTTAATTATTTATTGATTTAGTCGATTTTATCAGGTAATTACATTTAAAACATGTGCGCATCTCGCCGATGTAATTAAAATACAGGCTGCATTAAATGCCAAAATCTATCTTTTAGCACGTGTAAAACTTTAGCCACTATTTCATTATTACCTGATTGAATCAATTAAATTAATAAATTACTTAAATGAAAAACTTAAAAATAATCACAAGTGTTCTGTGTAAGATTAAAGTGGTAGGGTTAGTTAGAAGTATAACTATACAAAGTATAAAATTAAATTTCAAACTGACTGTGGGCATAAAGCGGGAAATTAAGACACGCCCACTCAATTGAAAGGTAGGTCCGCCGCAGCGCTAGCGTCGTCCGGAATCCAAATTTTCCCACCATTGAGTCGACAGTCTTACTGTTTAAGTATCTATAGTCTCTGCATATAACTATCGATATAACTCGTCGTTATATCAACACATGTCATAGTTTAACGATGTCTCGACATGTGCTAGTCACAACAGTCTCGACCAGAGACTATACTCGTAGATACTTAAACAGTCTCGACACTACATAACATCGACAAATGGGGGGATCCACTCCGTAGAGTCTAGAAATATTTATTTGTGAGTATTTAGTTAAAGATTTTAAATTATGCAAAAGCTTGTATATTTAAATAAAATTAAGATTTTATTTCTTAAAATTGTCTCCCTTCTAGAGGAAAAATCGTGTACGTACCACGGGAGAAAACAGTCATTACACCCCTCTTTAACTTATTACTTCCAAGGCTACGCCTCGGGAGTAAACTTGCTGGTTTCCTTGGCTCCGACTCAGGAACCAACAAAAAACCGGGGCGTAATGACCCTGTTTCCTTCCTTGGTACGTAAATAAGTATTGGCCATGACGAGATATCTAAATAAGGGAACCTCTGTCTTATGATTTATTCCGCCAGAATTCCAAAATTTTATTCATTTTAAATAAATAATAACATAAACATTAAATAACGTGTAAATGTTTACATAAACATTTGACGGAGATTGAGTAGACTTTTCTCCTTCCATTCCCCCCTCAAAATGACTTCAGTTAAAACTATTGGCAATCCTCCTCACGGTGCAAGACTCTAGTCTTTTTGTGAGGAGTTCACAATTCTGTTTTTTGTAAGTCTAATTAATTTTTTTATAATACGACACACGGCTAAAATCAATTGACACCCGCCAAAATCTCAATGCTTTCAACCCTTTTTTTTAATAAAAGAAATCCCTTCTTTTATGTAACAAAAAAAAATCCCTACTCTGGCAACACTGTAAGTCAGGTTATGTTTTGAATTTTATTATTTGTTTTTATTTGATATCGTATTTTTTAAAATTATTTATTTACTTTTTAAGAAGGAATATTGTTGTATCTTATAAATTTACCAACTAAGTGTTGTTTTAAATTCGTTCGGGAAGTATGAATTAAGTGGAGTTAAAGTTGTTAATTACGTAATGCAATGGATCATAATAGTTCTTTGATAAAAGTTTGACGATTTAAATAAATTGTCAGCTATAATTACTTTTTTCCAAAACAAACTGCTTTTTTGTGTTAAGTTTGTATAATTGAATGCGTATTTTTTCATATTATAAAAGTAATATGACACAATATGCATTCAAGACTTAAAAAAGTCAAGACTGTCATCTATTGAAAGACATGGCATTTGGTTGACAGAGCACAGATCCTGCGCTGTACTCAAATAGCAAGAAATGCTTGAAGAATACGTCAATGTCCAAGCGTCAAATATAGGCACTTAGATCATATTACAACTTCGCAATAATTGGATGAATTGAACAGATTGGAATGAAACGAAACGAACTTGAACAGATAAATATGCACAATGAGGGAAATAAAAGCGACGCGAGGTTACAAATATTTACAACCAGTGTTGCCTTTTTATGATTTTATTTACGAAAAAGGTATTTTTTTATACCGAGGTTGGCATGAGGTGGAGGGGGAAAGAGCGGGGTCAGTCTGAACCAATAGAATTCTTTCCCTCACAGATTTTTGGCGCGCTGTCAATTGATTTTAGCCGTGTGTCGTACTATAATACGTTGTATTGTAAATAAATAAATAAATAAATAAAGTCATACAAATTAGATTAGTACCACTAGTTCAATTTTTAAAAACATCTTTACAACTGCAATAAGACTCCCAACAGAGACAGCCCGCAGTTGTAATGAGACCCCAACAGAGACAGCCCCAGAGACAGCCGCAGTTGTAATGAGACCCAACAGAGACAGCCGCTGTTGTAATGAGACCCAACAGAGACAGCCGCAGTTGTAATGAGACCCAACAGAGACAGCTCGCAGTTGAAACTTTGTATTCCTCATGAAAAATTCCCCTTGTAAATCGTGTTATATGAATTGTCACAGATTGTTAAATTATTACTTGCTTTGACTCTGTACCAGGTTTAAACCCCAATTTTCATATGTCTAGCATGAACTCACTGGGAGCTTTGACGGTGTACAAGCAGAGAAGTCGATGAGGCTCTCTTGAGAGAGGGAGGCCTTAAAATTCCCTCAAACTGATTATTTAGTTAAGGTAGTTTTTTTCATAAGAATTCTTTTTTCAGTGTACGCACGCTGTATAACATTACAGAGTGTTAAAATCGTATATGATATGCTAATTAACATTTGAAATACATACGTAGAGTTCAAATGTTTAGAGAGTTAATAAATTAAACATCGATTTTAATAGCCCAGTTCATAAAAGTGCTAAATTTTCACCCAAGAAATGAACAAATAAACAATACTTTTGAAAAGGCCTGATGTAAGTTGCATAAAGGGTGATGTTCGACACAACATCACATGGTATGAAGTCGGTCTGTAGCCTTTGCTTTGGGCTGAGTGAACTTCGAAGCACGCCTGTAGCCACTCCTAACGTCAAGCCGGGCGCTCCCATCGTACTGCTACACCATCCTGGTTCTGGCTCGAAGCATGCTTGGCATACTGAAACACAGAGCACGGTTCAGTCATGTCAGGGTTGGTAGAACGTTCGCTTTGGGACCTATTAATTTTGAACCAACAGCGTCAGCATAATATGTTGAAGCCATTGATCCGAATAAACATATTTTGATCGACGCAATCAAATATAGTATCTCCTCAAAAGTAATAAATAAAGTTGGGGATAAGCAGGGAATACTGGACTCCTTGCAGGACTCTCTCTGCCTGCAGGGTACTCGGCAGGCAATGGTCTTCTGCATTGCCCTGCAGTACCTTTTAATGCCCATCTTGCTAGATAGCAGGTAACGATATTCAATTAAATAGACAGCTGTAAAGATACAGCCGATTACGCCCTCTCACTATCCACCAGTTAATATTTGGTGGTTTTTAAAAACCTAATTTATTTTAAGTTGTTAAGCAAAATTTGCACATATATGTATTAATATATCGGAAGAATTAATAAACTCTTAAATATTATTTTCTCTTTTTAGGTCGACTTATATATCTTTATAAGTCGACCTGAAAGCAGAAGATAGCTTTGTAGTGGGTTCTATTAACCGTCTGCGTGGCGAGATCGCTAAGGCAGCTCTTATAATACAATCCTCTGCACTGCGGAGCTCCAAAGTTCGCATCCCCGGGTGTGCTTAGAGTTTAATTGAAATAAAAAGATTGCCAACTTATCTAATTACTTGAGTACAACGGTTTGCCGCGGCAGTTACACCCAGGGTGGTTCCTGAAGAGGATTCTCAGAGTCGCTATGCTTTAAACTGTTTAATTAATTTGATTTTATTGTTTAAATTATTATATAAGATTTAAATCTTACCTATAGCAGGTCTTACAATAACCAAGGGTAACTGATCACCATACTCATAAACCATATGTTCTGCCAAATGCTTTGAAAATACGTATGTATTGGGCATTCTGCTGTTGTACCTGCAAATAAATACATATATTGAGTTGCACTGCAGGGACAACCCAAATAGTTGGTGAAGTTTCATTTCATTATCAGCATTGGTTCTGTCTATTGAATTACGTATTAACATTTGTTAAAAATTATTAGAAATGGAAAAACCAAACTTGGTGTTCACATTTATTGCGAAAAGGTATACACTTGTACCGAATTTCAATTTGGATCAATTATAAAATTATTCAACAAATTGGATAATTTTCTGATTTTTCACAATTTATTAAAAATCGTACACAATGCATCTGATAAAATTTAAACTAATGCTGATAAGAAGATAAAATTTGGCACATATATTAGTCTTGTCCATGGACATACATGGATAAGGACTACATGCGTGCCAAATCTCGTATGGATCGCAACAAATCTCAAATTTCCGTCTTTTATAATTTTTCAACATTTTTGCCGTCATTATTTTGGGTTATTGACGTAATAAAAAATTTAAGTTTTAACTCTCTAGCATAAATACACTGGGAGCTACGATGATAACACACAAACTACCCATGCTAAGTTTTAACTAGCATAAATACACTGGGAGCTACGATGATAACACACAAACTACCCATGCTAAGTTTTAACTAGCATAAATACACTGGGAGCTACGATGATAACACACAAACTACCCATGCGAATTTTGAAAACTACTCAGGAGGTCATGAAAACATCTAAAACGGATAATTCCGATGACATCCTGGTTTCGGATTTTTCGCAAACACAATACTTTTCCTATATATCTACGGATAAATGAGGAAAAGTAAAAATGGTTTCTAGAGATTTTTTTTATGGACATATTTATTACAAAGACTGCAACAAAAGCATTTTGTGCAAATTGTTATCTAACTCATGTTATCGCTAATAGTTAGCAAACAAATTAGCAAAGCGTGTAGACATGTATAAGACTAACATATGTGCCTTAAATGCTTTAAATACTATTAAATGTTCTATAAATACAATATATTTAATTTGTCCTTGTGGGAAAAGGTTAGAACGACAGTTGTAAAACATTATTTGTTCCCTCGAAGAGTGCCATCTCATCTACCCTATATAACTTATACTTTATATAAAACCTCCTGTATAAATACGAATAAGTCGACGTATAACTTTTCCATTTCTGTATTTATTGTAGGTCTGAAATTTGGTCTTGAAATTGTTGGAAAAATTGGGAAAAACAATAAATATTACCACTTTATTCGATATAAGTTGTTTTATTGTACCACCGTCAGAAAGCTGTTCTGGATCTGTATGTGTCTATAAAATTTCTTACCAGTATTTTTGAAACCCATGGTTTGATTTTAATTAAATTTTCTGGAAATGTTAGTTACATTAAGGGCAAGGTCCAAAATTGGTTTTTCCCGTCGACAAACCACTCCGTCGACTCGACAAATCATTCCGTAGACAATTATTTAAGTTTTTCGACGATAGAGGCCGGGTTGTTGTGTCGATAAATCATTCCATAGACAATTAATTTAAGTTGGTCGACGATAGAGGCCGGGTTGTTGTGTCGATATATCATTCCGTAGACAATTAATTTAAGTTTGTCGACGATAGAGGCCGGGTTGTTGTGTCGATAAATCATTCCATAGACAAATGATTTGTCGACGGAACAAAACCACACTACATTTCCTAGTTTTCTCTTGCACAATTACATAGTATCAACTATACTCATGTTTTTCAAAACTCGGTCTAATGATATAGTAATGCTTTGTTTGCCAAACAAGTTGGCGGTAAGAGAGCACCGCTCGTCTCAGCTAAATACTTCACTTTTTATTCTTCGGAATTTTCAGTGCAGGACAAAGAGAATTCAGGCTCTGAGGGCGCCCTGAAGAGTTAGACGTAACCAAACAGAGTGGGTCAGGACATTATGTCGAGCCATCAATGATGACGAATGTCGAATGATGTAACAGTACCCGGATGTGCATTGTAATTTGTTTGTTACGTTTCCTAGATTTCTCACGCACGATTATATTCTATCAAATAGAAATTTGTTTCGCCTTACCACATTCCAGACTTCTCAGCCCATAGGGTAATTTATTATAAAAGGAATTACTTGGGAGCGAGAGTATTGAATACTCCAGGATCTACTTTGTCGGACAAGTGGATGGTTTGTCTCCAGTCTGCCAGCGGCTCGTACAGCCGTTCTTCTACACTGGACAGGTGACAATTGGTGTAGGCCGTCGACACGTACGTGAAGACCTGCAATGTTAAGACACATTAGTTTAGTATCTACACCGCGTCCTGGGACCGGGACAGTACAGTGACTCCAAACCACTCGTCTTCCAGACTCACACAGGGAGATTTGGATCTGGAGGGAGATTTGGATAAATTTAGAAAGGCTTTAATTTGAAATAACTCCCAACATTCATGGTATCTTTTGAGGATCAGCTTTACTGAGGGTAAAAAAGACAACCGTAGTCCCGCTATTTACCATGAATATATATTCCCAGACGAAGATTAAAAACCTGACCTATCTTAAGGCGCAATAGGTGATGGCTTTTACAGATAAAATCCGTCACATGTCCAGTTACGTCGTTGAATCGTGAAAGTTAAGGAATTAGTGCCCACGCCTTGTTCTGATACTTACACAGAGGTGGTGGATCTGGAGGGCGAGCTGGATTAAGTACTGGGTGGCCTTGATGTTGGATTTGATGGCCTGGGTGAGAGGCTCGTCGAACAGCACGCTGGCAGCACTGTGCACCACTATGTCCACTTCCGACACCACCATATCTCTAAGCAAACAAACTTACACTCAAACATCGTAAACAGGATGCC
>JACMZG010000002.1:20804661-20848824 GCA_018340805.1 Microvelia longipes
ACGTAAGTATGTCATTATATAAAAATATCTACAATTATTATATAAAACAACATACAAGTTGCTTAATAAAATCTGCTTAATGAAAAACATAAGATATACTTCAGACCAAGTTTTTAAGGGTTTTATTGTGCCTTATATAAGTGAATTGTACAAATTTAAACAGAGTTTATTAATTAAGAAAAATATTTGTAATTTTCCATTATTCAGATATAAATATCAGACTAGAAGTCAAGTCACTGAGAGGTATAACTATTCTCTCATTGTCCAGGCATCATCTTGTACCTAGCTGCAGAACATCAGCTGCGTGTAATCACAGTGCTTTCACAGCTCCTAGATTGTACAATAACTTGCCCATACATATTCTTTCCACTGTCCCTTATAAGACCTTTAAAAAGAAGTTAAAAAATTCTTAGGTACCTACTATAGGTATTAGGCAATATATTTATTTTTTATGCTCTTTTTCTTTGTTTGGACTTAAATTTATAAATGTATACTTTTTTTATACTTTTTACTTTATTCAATTAAATATAGGAGTAGATATAAGCATTAGATATAAGGAGTTGACTCGTGTCGCGCACAAGCCTTGAGCGTATGCCACACAAAGGGTCAATATATATTATTATATTTATTTGTAATTTAATAATTGTAAACAGGTATTTAGATACAACGATTAGATATAATATAAACGATTTATTTATTTATTTATTATTAGTTATTCAATAAGAATTTGGCAATGCGGCGTTTGATGAATGTTTGATAATGTGTTTATTTGCATACTTGAGGTTACTTTCTTACATTGTTTCCAAATATTATTACCATAGTTGGCTGGTACATCTAAGGTTTTTTTTCATCATAAAAGTTAAGCAGGGAATAGATATAAAATGAATTTATTGTCTAAAGACGAGCGAAGCGAGTGCGAAGTGGCAAACCGGTACTGCTTATCATTAGTAATCCATAAAAAACGTTGATATACAGGCTGTGTCCGCGAAACGTCTGGTTGTTAGAGCCATAGCTTGTATATAATTAGTATGTTAATAAACATAGGGCAGCTAACATATGATTTGGAACCAAACAATACAGTAAAATAAAACTTACTTATGTCGCTTTGGATACTGAGTGTGAACGCAGCGCAGGCACCAAGGAAACCAAGCCAAGTCATCTGCTTCACCAACACAGGGATTATAGCGACTGAGTATGGGAAAGACGTCAATACGACTTTGACCTCTATATCTCATCTGCTTTGCATACAAAAGATTGTATACAATTAATTCTGTTACCATGCACTATGCGCAGATTATGGTTTTTCTTTTGAGTCGACAGTGTTTTCTAACTTTTTACAAAATATTTCTTATTTAGACATCAAGCTAGTCAAAAAAACTGTTCGTATTCGATAATATAATTTGATTTCCAAGAAAATGTTAAAGGAACCGTAGCCAAAAAAATTCTAGCGCGGTGGTCCGCATGTCTGGCGAATTTTTTATACTCCAACATGTTTTTGGACTCGCTTCGCTCGTCCTCAGATAGTAAATGCATTCGTTTCATTCTCAGCGGTCACCCACTCACTGACCACGCTCAGTACTGCTTAACTTTATGATTAAAAAAATCATGGATATACTTGTCGTATTGAAACGAAACTTGGTGTACTTTATTTTAGTACGTAAAGGTTTACACGTGCAACAAATTTAAACTCAATTGGATTGTTTTCCGATTTATTACAATTTTTAAAAAACGTACCTATACAAGTCATTTAATAAAAATTTAACTAATGCTGATAAAAAAATGAAACTTGGCACATTTGTTAGTTTTATGTATAGCTACATGCGTACCAAACTTCAATCAGATCGCATAATATTTTCGCGTTTTATGATTTTTCGAAAATTGTGCTGAGTCATTATTGCGGGTTAATGGCGTCATACAAAAATTATGGTAGGATTCGTTAAGCGCGATTGGTCGACAACGCGACCGTACATTTTAGCTAAAAATAATAGTTTTAACGCGACTGTACGTTTGCGCTTCATTAGCTAAGTATACACGTATATACGTACCTGCGTACATACGAATTACCTCTTTGTTGTTGTGTTGTTGACTGCAAATAATAACAATATGGGCTAATTTTCATTAATACATTCAAAATTTGAACACAAATCAGGTAGATAACATTGACGTCTAACAGTAGTTATGTATGTACCAAGTTAGATTAAAAATAAATCATGGAGTGAATGTAAATACTCTTCGACATTAATCAAAAGAGCGTAAAAATTACGGAAATAGGCTTCATTTATTACAAATCCGTTGAATTACTGAAAATTTTGAAAAAAACCAACGCACCTCAAAAATTTCCCATAAGCGTCAATGATAAAAAAAAGTTTGTTGGGTGATCCAATGCCCAGAGGGATCTAGAAGGCCGAGGATATTCGACCGCGCCTTATATTTAATAAAATTTTACTTTTTTAGGGGAGCAGCCCCTATGTTTAGTAAATTTAAACATGTAGCGTTTCTAAACAAAGATTTATAAGACATAACACTGATACCGTGGTCGCCATCTTGAATGAAAAAGTAAATAAGAAGAAAAGTTGTGTTTTGGATTATTTGTGAAGTAAATGTATTAATTTTGTGATCTCTTAAAATATTAATTGTAGTTATAGTAGTTTATAAGTAATAAAGTAGCTTTGATAAGTGTATTGTGATTGGTTGGGGAAAGCGAGTGATGTGATGCCTCGCGCTGTATCGATCTCATCTGTCCGGTACTAGCTGTAAGGTTGTTTCATTCACTTTAAGTTAGTTTTTGCTTTAAGTAGTTGTGAGTCGTTAGGATGGACGTAGCGGCCAGCAAGCAGCCGTTCAAAATGAACGAGGGTGACTGGGTTTGCGCCGACCTCCAGTGCGCTAATATTAACTTTGCTAGGAGAAATAAGTGCAACAGATGCGGTAAAGAGAGAGGGGAACAGATCGGCAATAAGAAGAAACTCGGACAAGAGATTGGGAAAGCTCTTGCCGACAAGAGCCGGGGGCTGTTTAGTGCCGATGACTGGCAGTGTAACAAATGCGGAAACGTCAACTGGGCGCGGAGGCAAGCCTGCAATATGTGTAACGCACCTAAATTCGGTGAAGTAGAAGAAAGGACTGGTTACGGTGGGGGTTACAATGACAGGGGTGTAGTAGAGTACATAGAGAGGGAAGATTCAGACTCGGATTACGATGAGTTCGGACGAAAGAAGAAAAAGAAAAATAAAGATTCCGATTCTGACGAGGAAGAGGAACAAGTGCCTGCCACAAGTGTCAAGGTAAATAATACTTGCTTAGTGTATTGTATTGTGTAGTGTACTTGTGCTGATTCAGTGCACGTTGCTCAATCAGCTACTGTCGATACTTGCTGTTGGATATGAATATTCCTGAACCAGTTTCAACTTAATCATCATCTGGAGGAGGGGTAACACTCGAGCTCTCAACTAATAGAGTCATATCAGTCTATATTGAGTAGACACGATAACCAGTACCAGACTTCTCATATCCATCCTTAGAGTGGTTGGTGCATCCTAATCTCTGAGTGACTCAAACATATATTTATTATTAGAGAGTTTGAATATATTCAGCATTGTTTGAATGTGCTTTATCTAGCCTCACCTGCTGCTCATAGGCTGAGTTGGAACTTGTCCAGGGAAATTCAGATGTTTTATAAAATAGAAACATGAAGTCTTAACATATTTCAAACATGTTTGTTTACAAGTATCCACAGAACTACATCTTCCATACTTTATTTGAGAGTTTCCAGCAGGAAACTTAATAGGACGTTAACCTTACTGGCTTACTGATTAAAAACTTTTAATATCTACTACTGTTAATCGTTTAGTTTAAAAATCTTGACAGGTCAGTTTAGACACCACTGATACTTAAGAAAAAAAATCCCTGCAAGAAGGGAGTGGGAAAAAACTATGTTAACAAATCAGGTTATTTTACCCGTATTTTCTTGGCGATGTTTTTTTTACATTTCTTTTGTGTAGTTTTATTTTAAATTATAATTTTTAAGATTAATTTGAAAGTAGTTTTCTAAACGATGTAAACAAAAGAAGAACCAGAAACAAAGCAAACGATTGCCGGGAAGAAGGTTTTTTCCCCTACAGCGGTTATTGTGGTAGGGATTTTTCTCTCTTTTTTAAGTGAGATGTTGGCAGCGGCTTCTCTGATTGGTCAATTCCCAAAATACTTATGACCTTGGGGATTTTTAAACTAAATGATAGACTGTAAAACAAACTTTTAATTTGATATGATAAACAAATATCAGCTGGTGATGATGACGTATGCTGATGGATCACATGTCCATATTTATGTGCCTTGTTTTGTGTAAGTTTGACCAAGAACTGAGGAAAACATTAATTCCCACCTCATTCCTGGATAGTAGCCATTTTACTCTAAACATAGATTTAACTTGTCAAAACATCAAAACATAGCCTGTAATTGTTTAATGTTTTTCATAAAGGAGGCTATACTAAAACATTAAACAATTTCAGGCCGATATCCTTACTTCCTGCTTTATCTAAAGTTTATGAGAAAGCTATCAAAAATAGACTAGTTGAGTACTTAGAATCTAATAATTGGCTCAATTGCAATTTGGCTTTCGTAACGACCGAAGCACTGAAGATGCTATTTATTTTATTACATCTAAAATTATGGAATCCCTTGATGAAGGTAAAAAAGTTATTGGGGTCTTTCTGGACTTACAAAAAGCATTCGACACTATCGATCATAACATTTTAATTAATAAATTAGAACTTTTAGGCATACGAGGAGTTCCTTTAGAGTTATTTAAGTCTTACCTGTCTGACAGAAGTCAGCGAGTAAGATTTAAAGATTTGCTGAGTCATCCTCTACCTATTCAAATAGGAGTACCTCAAGGAACTTGTCTCGGGCCTATTCTTTTCCTAATTTTCATTAACGACTTACTGAAACATACTACAATAGAATCAGGACAGGTAATATCATTTTGTGACGACAGTACAGCGATTTTTACAGGTAATTCGTGGACAGAAGCTTTTCAGTTTGCCAATAAAGGTATGCAAGAAATTAATGCATGGTTAAATAAAAATAAATTATCTTTAAATATAAACAAAACAGTATACCTTACATTTTCTTTAACAGAACCTGGAAATATTCAAAGCAATAATAGCACAAACAGTGTAAAAATGCATGTCTTTGATTGTAAAAGAGAATTATTTTGTCAATGTCCCTTTATCCAGCATTCAGACTCAGTTAAATATCTAACTATCACATTTACTATTTATGTACAAAAATCCCGAAAAACAATATATAAGTTTTATCAGTTAAGATCTATACTGTCCTTAGCTAACTTACGTAATGTATATCTTGCTCTATGCCAATCTTTACTTGAGTATGGTATCCTAGGGTGGGGTGGAGTCAGTCGTCCTGGAAATAACGCAAAAAAGGATTATTAAAATATGCCTTAAAAAGAATATAAGATATTCGACAGATGAAATATTTAAAGAATTTAAAGTCCACGATATAGACATGTTATATAACTATAAACAAATACTATTTGTGAAAAAGAACATACTTAAATATGACAAAGTAGAACATACTTACGCGACTAGACGAGTAGATGGAACTAAAATAGTAGAGCCTTCATGTAGAACTACAGCCGCCACCAGACATGCCTCCTTCACTGCTCCCAGACTTTATAATTTACTTCCTGACAATATTCTAAATACCATTCCGTTTAAAACTTTTAAAAGTAAATTAAAAAAATTATTTAGGCCAGAAAATTGAGCTGATAAAAGGTTTATTTTATTTTATTTTATTTCTTATTGCTTAGTGTTAGCACTGCCATAATTATTGTTAAAAAAAAGTTAGTAATTAAGTTAATTAAAGTTAGTACTGACTCAGTGCCGCGCTCGAGCTTTGCTCCTGCGGCTGTGCAATAAAATGTTTATTTTTGTGAATTATTAATATCTAATATCTGTAATATTGTTCTAATAAATAAATAAATAAAAATAAAAAAATAAAAACTTGAATATGTAGACATAGCCTCAGACAATACTCTGGAGTTATTACTATACCCAAAGCAAGTGTTTGCAGTTTCCTTTGTTCTTAGCTAATGCATCTTGGCTCTGAAATTCGTCTTAAGATATTGCTTGTGAGATATATTGGTTATGACACAATTAATCTAACTTGATTAGATCATTATGATTGAAAAAGTTTAAAGTTAAACAGAAGGTAGAACTAAGTTTCGTTAATTTTAACATCCTGAGACAATTAAAACCAGAGTCTTGAAATGAAGTGATTGAAAATTTAAGTTTCTAAAAATTATGTATAAAGATATGTAGCCAGAAAACAATTTTACAACTAATGTTGGACAAGGTGGTGGAGTGTGTTAGACAAGGTGTCTTAGTTGCACTAAATTCTGAGCGAGTGGTTCTTATTTGATGAGAAAAATAAATGTGGTGTGGAGGTGTCGCAACAAGCCAAGCTTTAGAAATCCCTCGAATTTGTTTTCCTTTGAAATTCCCTATACTCGTCTATCCTCCAATTGAGAACAACAAAAAAATAGACTAAAGAAGCCGACCTCATAGTGTAGAGGGAGAAAGTTAAGACCATGTTTCTCTTTGAACCCGAGGCGCTTATTAATTTAGTTTTCTAATTATACTCTGCTATAAAAAGGAATTTTAAAAAAAGTCATAAATGTCTCCTATGGCTTGGAGTAAAAGTATTTACTCCAATTTTAATCATTCAGTGCTTGACTTCAATATTTTTAGTATACTTTTATTTTTTTTGTTTACTTTAGGTTGCTGAAAAAGAAGAAGATGATGATGATGAGGAAGAAGAAGATGATGATGAAGATCTGTCTAAGTATGATCTGAGTGGGTGGGGAGACGATGAGGAGGAAATCCAGAGGGAACGAGATAATAGAGTTAGTAACCATAACAACAGAACATCTCGATCCCGGTCTCGCTCTCCTCTCTAAAACATCACCGTCTCTTTCTAAGACATGTCCTCGCTAGCATGGTTCTATGACTTCATAGAGGTGTCTGTATCTAGAACATCATGGTTCTATGACTTCATAGAGGTGTCTGTATCTAGAACATCATGGTCCCTCACTAGCATAGTTCTATGACTTCATAAAGGTGTCTGCTTCTAGAACATCACAGTCCCTCTTTAGGACAGGTCCTCCCTCGCTAGCATGGATATACTACTACATAGAGGTGTTTGTCTCAAGCTATACAAGTCTCGGTTTTGACCTCACCCTTCAAGATATTTCCTCATTGCCACCTCTGTGTTATTATTCTTCCATGCTGAATAGACTGCCCCCAGCAAACTACTTCCTCCTTTATATCCTATCTAAAAGCCAACCTTAGACTTACTAGATATCACCAGATATCAATCAACAAGTTAAGATATCATAAAAACAAGTTATACTTTGTATTTTTTAGCTGTGCACCTCATCTATATCTATATAGATATAGATATGAAGTGGAGACACTGGATAATGTAATAATATTTAAATAAGGACCGTGTTTTGTCACCTTGGCTAAGTGAAAACATGGTGTAATCATTTTTAATTTATGTTGGAGTTGAAGTTGTCTATTATGCAGGTTTATGATGCACCCAGTTATACCAGACCATGTGTTACACCAGACACAAGTGTACTTGGGTCATTCAAACACTGCCCCAGTCAGTATAGTTGTTTCCTAATTGTATAGACACAGAAGCTTATATTAAAACCAAACTGTTATTGGTTTATAAATCTACTGCCAAAATATCTTCAGTTTGTCTTAATAATAATGTAAACCAAGTTGAAAGGCTTCTATTTTATTTAAATGAATAAATTTATTTAATGCCTTAGCCTAATTGCAAAACGTATGGTAGCTAACAACAGGTTTTCAGTGTCATAATGTTCTGGTTTTGATGGTAAGTCTATGGCAAATCAGTCCAGCAAAGCAAGTGTGTTGTGTTCCGATAAGCTGTGACGGGGTCTCTCTTAGAGTGAGGAGGTAGTTGTACCGTATGCAAAGTGCTTTATTCATTCCCTTCCAACCACTAGCACACCATCTAGCTTCATCCTGGATTTTGGGCAATTGTGCCATTGATGAGGCCAACTTGTAATATTAGTAGTGTTACAAATACTGAGTGTAATTTCAATGCAATGTCAAGTCTTTATTACTTATTTTGATCAAATTAATTTGTCTTCGTTTCTGCCTCACAATGTAAACTAAATTCAATTAAGCTGATTGGCTTTTTAAGAGTATACTTTCACTAGAGTATTAAAAGACATAAATCTGGTGTTATAGACTCAATACAGACATGACAGTGATGTATTTGTAAATAGTGTGGTATGGTATAAGCCAACTCAGGATTATGAATTTTACCTGGGCAATGAATCCTTACTCTCAGATAGCTTTCTTGCTTAGCACTGCAGTTTTCATTCAGAGAAATATTATCCTAATTTGTTGTACTTTTCCTCTCTATAAGATAGGTATGTAGGAAAAGTATTGTGTTAGCACTAAACATCCAAAACTAACATTTCAGTTTAAGAGTTGTTAACACCCACTGAGTGGTTTTTACTAAGTTTGTCTGTCTCTGTGCATGGTATTGTTGTAGGGATTTTCATGTTTTAAGAATGTTTGTAGTCAATCCTGAGGTAAAGTTTTGAAGTACCCTCTACCCAATTTTTTAATATTTCATTTTGATAACTGTTACGAATACATAGCAATTCTTTTAGTTCTATAAACTTGCAGTAAACAAAATTTTGTTTTATTTTATTTTTTGACAGTCAAAACCAGAATTATAACTGTATTGATGCTGGCGATGAAGTCTACTAAATGTTTAGTTGCTATGGGAGTGCTAGCGAGAGTCAGGTTAGACTGGTTGAGTCATTCTGCAAAGCAGGTTTGTATCAGTCTCGCCAACACTCCCTCAACAAACTGTCTGTATAACTCCACTATGATAACTGATTGTTTGTATAATATAATAATATATGTACTGATTGTATGTATTTAACTAAAATCCACAAAAAGGAATTATTTATAATTTTACAATGTAATTATATGATAGTTGTTTGATTTTTAAATAAACTACACAATATTTAATATTAAATGGTTGTTACTTGAATTTTGTTTAATTAAATAAGTTTGCATTCTATAGTAGAATTCAGAGGATCTGACCTGATAGTAGAACTTGGAGTGCAATGCAACTATCCAGGGATTGCAGTGATGAGGCTCCTCATCAAAATGTTTATAGCACACATCTGGCTTATGATGAGGTGTTCTCAGATTAGTTTGTAAATTTTTAGTTCAAACAGCCTAATTAGAGTGGTTTGTAGAGCAGAAGAGGTTGAACACAATATTTTGCTTGTTGTTGCTAGCAGAGAAGCATCTAATTACCATATATGTGACCTCCATTTTTTTCATCTAGTGTCCATAATAACTCGGTAATTAATTCTCATAAATCAAGAAAAAGTTGGTGTCCGTATGCATGGATGTGAACCTCGGTACAACATCTAGTCTATGTGAGGAACAACTGATTAGATTTTGGACAAAATCAGACATGGCAACCATTTTCAATATTTAAAGAATTTAAAACATTTTGGAAAATACATTTTCTAAAGTGGAGTTTGATTCTGTCTAACATCTAGTTTTTGAATACAAAGACCCTAATACAATTACTTTTCCCTGAACTAGGTCTAGGATCCTTTTGACCAGTGATTCATTGGTAGAGTCAAACATAGTGAGAGTGCTGCTACCAAAGTCGGAGAACCTTTGAAAGGCTAGGGCTTCACATCTCAGAAGTATGTGAGAGGCAGTTTCGGTTTTCGATTCACAAAGGCTATACACTGGGTTATCTTTAAAGATACCAATGGTATGGAGATGTTTTCGGAGGTGACAGTGACCAGTCAGTAGTCCAGTTACTGTTCTAAGGTCCCTTCTGCTTAGACTGAGGAGGTCTTCAGTTATTTAGGGACTGGGTCTTTTTAACATAAGTTTACTGTGCTTCATGCCATAGGATTTGTTCCAGTGGTGCAGGTGATTGGTTAAGAGCCAATCTTTAATTACACCTTTGGGTATGGCTACTATGGGTTCAGGGCCCACATGAGTGGTCTCAGACCCATTTTTTGCAAGGATGTCTGCTTGCTCATTACCTTCAATTCCCGTATGGCCAGGTACCCATGTGATTGTTACATCATTGTTGTGATACAAGGTTAGAAGGTTTTGTAAGCACTCCCATATAAGCATAGAGTTGACTTTGTATGAGCTAATGGCAGCTTGGCTGTCGGTAAAAATATTTATAGAAGTCTGATTAGGATTCTTTTTAATATTTTCTATTAGACCGGCATTAATAGCAAATATTTCTACCTGAAACACTGTGGCATACTTTCCTAAAGGAAATGAGGTTTTGAGATTTGCATGAGCCTTGTATATATGCCACTCCCAGAGCCACAGTCCATCTGTATACCATACAGTGTCACCAAAGGATTGAGGTGGTTCTCCATTGAAACTATCATAACTGAGTGTGAAGGGGTTTTCATAGGAGTAGATGGTGGTCATGTAATTAGAGTTCATAGATAGTATGGGACTCTGAATTACATTCACTATTTTGGAGTAACCTCTAATAGTAGGGATCTTCCAGTTCCCACTATTCTGCAGTCTGCCAACATAGCCTTACTCTTTATAACAAGATCAAGAGGCGGAAGACTCAGCATGACTTCTAGAGCAGTAGTTGGTGCTGAATTCATGGACCCTGCAAACAGGCTAATCGCTGAACTGAGTTCAGTTTGACAATTGCAGTGGTTTGATTAGGGAGGCTATAGTAGGAGTAAGTTTAGTTATGACAGGCAATAAAAATTGTCACATTTCCAGACCTCTGATCACTGTGTTGTTCTGCTTAAGTCCTCCCTCTAAGAATTGGTCTCTTTGCTTTATATTTATGCTATTAGATTTTTTTTTTTTTTCTGGCAAAATTTTTCTTGCGGGAAAAATGTTACCAAAAAAGAGAGAGAAATGCATTTACGCACGAAGACAGCGGTCTGTCAACAGTGTTGGACTCAGGGTCTGCCTCATACCAACTAAAACTCACTCCGCGAAACCCCTTAAACCTAGCCTGGAACCGTTATTCACATTACTTCAGGATGCTATTAGATTAGGAAAAATAAAAATGCAAAAGAACGTAGAAATGGTTAGTAACTGAGCGAAACTATAATTCACAAAATAATATTTACAAACTTTATAAAAACAGTTTACTCTAGAAATAAATTACTTACAAGTCAAATATACAGGAAACAACCATTAGTATGATCAATTTTATATTAAAATTAATTAGACTGCAGGCATTGTTGGCTAGTCTTTAGCATCAGCTATTCCCCCGTTGGTTATGGCAAATGTTGCCTCGTTCTCTGGCAAGTCTGGGCTAAAACATGACAGTCCAATGTGAGGAACTAACACACTTTAATGAGAGAGGTGTTTGACTCCATAAGGCTCTGCATACAGGTCATACAAAACCCACCCTGCATGTTAGATGATAAAATTGATGTTATAGTTGGTAGAAATAGAAATAATGAAGAATATATGTATTTATATATATATGTGTGTGTGTGTGTATTTAGACCATTTCTTGTATAAACGCTATCTTTCAAATAAATATTTTTTTAATAAACCTTGGGGAGGACACGAGCCCTATTAATAACCCGGTTTTGTGACGCCCCTGGTTTGCTGAGACTGCAAAATTTTCAAAAAATCGGTAAAATTCTAGGCTATTTCTGTTGTGTAAAGTTCCGGATGAAACCGGTCCGAAGTCTTACGACGTATATTACCGGAAACTAAATTTTTATATATATATATATATATATATATATATATATATATATATATATATATATAGACACACACACACACACACACATATATACTTATTGTGAAAAGGAATTTGTGACTCTTTAGAAACTTGATACAATTATGAGCAGGTACCGATATTTTCTCGCCAGGCTATAGTTAGACAAACGTCATGAGTTTTAGTTACAAAGCACCAGAAAGGATTCTTTTGATCAAAAGACTATTATGTATGTGGAACAGTAGATTTGAGAGATATTATTGTAATGGTGTTATGTTGGTATCAGTATTCAATTCAGTTAATGGATTCATGGTTTATAATGGACCGTAACATGTTATTGTTGAATTTAACCGTTTAATGTTACCAATAGAGGTAACAAAATTATCTGATTCGGGTTGTTGTTCTTGACATAAAAATATTGGGGAATTTAAATTTCAGTGAAGGCGGGATTGTGCCGTGTTTTATCCTTGCATTACATTTTGTTGGGCATCTGAAATGTTACTGGCGGCATGTAGGTGCCTTTGAACCTGTACTCTAGGGATAGTAACAAAGTGAGATATATATCTGGCTTCTAGATACCTACCTGTCATATATCTTGCAGATCCTGTGCTCACCACGTGCTTTTCTAAGAGACAGTCTGGTAGTAGAGGCGTGAGCCAGAATGTTTCCTCCAATAGGTTTTTTGGGATCGGCCTACCACACACAAATTAATATTTAGTGAACATAAATAATTTTATAGTGTGGGGTGGGCAGGGTTTCTTTTAGAGGTTCTTTTTACCGGGGGGATACACAGCTGTAAAAACTGTTGACCGGGGGCAAACCCTTTTTTTAATGTTACAGCATAGAGACAAAAAGAAAGGTTTAAATTTCTCTTTACAAAGATCAAATCAAGTAAGACTTTATCCAAAGAAATATTAAATTTACACAGTATGTTTCCAAAATATTTAAAAGTACCTTTAAGCAACACGATGGTAATTTCTAATAATTAACACAATAATAATTTTCAAGAATAATATGGAGGTAGCATTCATAGGAATAGGGTATGGATATACAGGGTATATAGGGTGTGGGGAATACAGGGTGTTTCAATAGAAAGTCCCTCTTATCTTTTTCTCGGAAACTAACAAAGTCATTAACTAACAACACTTTAACGTTAGGTAACAACAATAAAACCTGATTAAAAATAGTTGTTTGAGCTCTATAAGTAAAATAGTGTGTTACCTTTTTTGAGCTTGCATACTAATGAGGGCATCAAATATTAAGACTAGGTGAAGATCCGATCCAAATCGGACCATTATTTATGAACAGATAGATAGCAAGCCATAAGTCACATGGCTCTGGGTAAACGTAAAAAACTCCCGAAGTAAAGTCGATAGAGGCATACGTCTATTTTTTCTTAGGCATGATTTATACTTTTCCTCCTTTATACTGTAGGTATATAGGAAAAGTATTGCGTTTGCAAAAATATCCGAAATCGGGGTATCACCGGAATTATCGGGTTCAGGTGTTTTAAGGTTTTTTTATGACGTCACTATCCCGCATAATGATTCTGCACAAATTTCTAGAAATTATAAAACGCGAAAAAATGATTGTTTTTTTTTGGCAAATGAGATTTGGCAACCAAGTCCATGTATAAGACTAATACATGTGCCATGTTTGATCTCATTATCAGCATTAGTTCAATTTTTATCGAATGACTTGTATACGTTTTTTTTAAAAAAAAAATCGGAAAACAATCCAATTAAATTTAAATTCGGTGCAAGTGTAAACCTTTACATAATAAAATAACTACACTATGTTTCTCTTTAATACAAGTATATGCATGATTTCTGCTGGATTATAAAAGTTTAGCAGCATCAAGCGTGGTCAGTGCCTGTATGAGAGAACGTACTAAATATCACCCAGGAGTTGGGTCTCTGTTTAGGTAATGCCTACAATGCAATTCTTTCCACATCCCTTGACAAGTGCAGAGATAAGTTTCTATTGCGCAGATACGCTAATTATGGGATTTTCTTGAGATTGAAACACTATTATTGAGACTTAACTCCACACCTCTTTTTCCAATCCTAGTTTAGTTAGGGCCAAAGAAAGTAAATATTATGCCTGTGCTGAATTTCATTGAAATCCAATAAATATTGTAGGAGCTATTGATAAAATACGATACGACAGTCAGGTTGTAGGGCTCTAATCATACGACAGGTAGAGAAAGAAATATAAAGGTACAGGTACCTGGAAGGACATCATGGCACCGGGATCAGCTGTCATCTGGTTGGTGATGAAGACAGCAACGTTGTACTCCTCCGATATCTTCTGTAGTCTAGACATCATCTGGGCCAGCTTTTGCTGTCTGTCTGCCAGCTCTCCCCGTCCACTGAAATCTACTCGGAACAGAGCCATGATACTGTCTATAATCTGTAACAATCAATGATGCATAGAACTCACCTACAAGCAAGTTATGGTTGAATGTCCATAAAACATATATATATATATATATATATATATATATATAATATATATATATATATATATATATATATATATATATATACCACCTCCCTCTATAACCCCAGAAGCTCATTTTTCCTCAAATTCACTAAAACTGGGCGGAATGAACTCACGAGTAACTTGAAAAGTCCCTGCTCCTCGTGAAACTTGGCGGCCACAAAGTCCAGTATCTCGTACTGATGTTCAGACGTGTATGCCCTCGCATACAGGATGTTGTCTAGCACTGCGTTCTGATCCAGGTTGAACCGATCGCATATCGGCCGTAGTCTGTCTGGTCGGCTGTTACAACTCAAGCTAAGCTACTATATACCAGTTCAATGCAATATAAATATACATAGTTATACGAAGCTGCCCCTGAAATCTGTATACTGAGGAGTTAGAATAATCTAATGGAGCTGCCCTGTGTTTAATTTGATCAGCGCTGCCCCCGAAAACCAATAGAGGAGTGTAAGACACCCATAAGTAAAAAGAGAGGTATGGGATATGAAGATGTGGGGGAGGGGTGAGAACAGGGAGGGGCGTATTGTGGATTTAGTATATTCCTAAGCATACATCTATACCTGCAATCGTAGATAAGTTTTCAAGTAAAGCTGCGTTAGTATTTCAACCCGAGATTGTTTTAGAGTATGTACACAATACCTGCAACAATGCCTTCACTTTTTCAGTTGTACGGTTTTTGTTGGATTATAAATGTTAAACAGTATTTAGCGAGTTCAGAGCCTAGATGGGTGACCACTAGGATTAAATGGAATGCATTTACTGTCAGAGGACGAGAAAAGCGAGTCCGAAGTAGTGAGGATGATGGTGCCTCCGAAAAGTTCCGAGGTACCCTGTACCTGATTTATTTTTAAATATACATATGGTATTTTGACTTTGGTTACAATGAGAAATGATAAATTTGAAAAAGATGAAGCTTAAAAGGATACAAGGTGTTCTCTGTGTCGATAAAAATAACTTTTCCTCCAGGGTAGCCGGTGAGTTGGTTGGGGATCTGCGTTGTGACGCAAAGCGTATGAGAAATCTGCGTCTTGCCGCTCCGGAATTCACCGAATGCTTCCGTTATGGACATCGACTCTATACCTCCCCCTAGCAGAGTGCTACAACAAAAACGGTCATTCCACATAAAATCAACTCAGGTTTTTACCTGCGTTGTGTTATAACGTGAATTTGGCTGACAGGTAGGCACCAGACAAAGAAATAACATCTAATTTTATTGCTTATTCGGTGCCGCCATATTGCCGCAGTAACGCGTCAGATCAGTAACTTCCTAACACATTTGCTTAAGGAATAGAATATTCAGAGGAATGTTCTTCTCCTATCGTTTCATTTACTTTAACTTTATATCATCTTTTATTTAGGTAGCTGACAAACCATTTCAGCATTGTACTGCATATTCCTATTTTTATTAATTTACTAATCACGAGTAGATGTGAGACATTATCAAAAGCTTTTGCTACGTCTATAAATACTGATATATGTTTATTGGCCTTGTTCAGTTCGTCTGTAATGTACTCATTAACTTCATATAATTTATTTCTCTGTAAGTACAATTTTATTGGTACAATGAGATAAATCAAAAATTAAAGCTAAAACATGCAAATACAGTCAATTTTAACTTTAATAAAAAATTAATAAACAAAGCTAAATTTAACCTAACCTATTTTAAATGTTTAAAATGTGAAAATATGAAATAAGTTGGATTTTTCTTGATTAGTTTTACTTGTTTGCTATTCAGATGTACTCAAGCATGAGACTCAATACATTCTAGTTACCACATTAGCTTATATACAATTGAATTCAATATTTGCAAATATTGTTTCAGGCTCCATTTATGCGCCTGAACTGCGTAAAGGGTTATTAGTTAATTATATTGTGAGCAGCACAATATTGTATTAAAAGTCATATTAATAATATAAATATTTACCAAAAAAAAATAAATAAAACAAATATCATGGAATATTGTGGAATCATGGAATATTGTGGCACATACAGGGCATGAGGGGCGTATAATGCACATAATTATACAGGGTATGAGGGGCGTATAATGCACATAACTATATAGGGTGTGGGGGGCGTGTAAAGCACATAACTATATAGGGCATGAGGGGCGTATAAAGCACATAATTATACAGGACATGAGGGGCGTATAATGCACATAACTATATAGGGCATGAGGGGCGTATAAAGCACATAATTATACAGGGCATGAGGGGCGCATAAAGCGCATAAAATTAAGGATAACCTAAAAGTTTATTGTGCAACATGTAAATGAGACTTTGCTATTAATATAACGTGAAACATATTAACTTAAAAACTGGAAATATAACTCAATCAAAGTAAAATTTGATGGGACTGGTCTTCAGACAAGGGTGGCCGGTGGGTCTTCCGGCAAGGGCTGCTGTTGAGTTGATAACATGGTGACTCACTCAAGGTCTTGACTACCGGTGGAGAGTCTAAAGACAGTCTTCCTCTTGTCGCTGACCTGAAGTGCTGTCATGAAGCCTGAGGCAGCCAGCTTAGCACATGCTTCCTTTATCTTATCGACCTTGGCCTCGGAGAAACCCTTGATGGCACATAATCTTTTCTTGGTGCTCATCTGGATCCCTTTGATAGTACAGATTCCACATGACTTGAGTTTCTTTATATCAGCCACATTCTGCAAACACAGGCAAGACAACAGTGCTACCTATATACTCTGTCTTCCAATAAGGATATGCATTCATTTCAACATAATCACGAGCGAAATTTTCACATGAAACACAGAATCAGAAAGTTCTCTCCTTTCATGTTTGGGAATTAAGTAGTTACATGTGAAGGATAATTAATAGGATAAGATTGAAGTTTGTAAGTGATAAATCTAAGACATTTTTTGAACATGTTTTACTTTGAGTGCCTTATGCTTTTACACAGACACCTATGCTTACATGAGCACTCTAGTTTTACTGAGTGAATATGTATGACGTAAAAAGAAACTCAGACCTAAGTGCAGAGTTCCAGGAGAGGACCAATCAGAGAACTCGATAAATAATAATCAAACAATAGATTGATGTATATGATAGTAATTATATTAAGTATTCAGACGAATAATGAATCTCAATACGTGTATTTATGTGCAGCTTATAAGCCAGATATACTAAAGTTAGCTGAGAGTCTTTATCAGTGAATCTCCCCTTATAAATAAATCCACCTCCCCCCCCCCCAACTTTATAAGAGTAAAAATGCATTAAATACAATCATGGAGCACGGCTGCCATAGGGTTGTAATGCAAGGTTGGTAACTCACTATGCCGTGGCTCTGGAGCAACTCTACGTCCTGGAAGAAAGCGTCGTCATCCTCCATATTATCTAGTAGTTCCTCCTCCACCCCGCTGCACACTACCTGGTCTTCCATCATCTTGCTGATCCTGTAAACATTAAATGACTACCTAACCAATTCTTGTTCAGACTATAAATTTATTTTTTTTTGTTCGTTATTTTTCCATTTTAACAATAACTTATACAAATCATTCGATAATAATGTAACACTAATGCTGATAATAAATGAAACCTGACACATTCACTGATCTTTGAACGAACGTGAGGTAACAGGTACAATGTTGATAATGAGATTAAACTTGGCACATTTTAATTAAAGCCAAATTTCGATTCGTACGTTATTCTACGTTTTATGATTACTTGCTGCGTCATTAAGAACTGTTAATGACGATATATAAGATTATATGTCACGCGCGCGTAGCCGACCGCACTAGCTCCCCGTTTTGTAGCTACGCGGTGGGCGCTGGGGCCCGCATCGTTTTTATACTCTAGTTTTTCGTCATATTACTAGTTCAGTGAGTATTATCTGCCGTAATATAAGACAATTTATAAACTAAAGAATGCGATTTTTTATAAAATTAGATACCCAGTAACAAATGAGGTGAATGTTGATGTAAAAAACGACTTAGGTCTTGTGTTAGTAGCGTTATCAAAACCAGAGCTTTATATCACAATAAACCATCACAAACCATATGCAGACTTTACTGAGAAGATAAATACCTGTACTAAACGATTAACTTGGATGATATTCAAAATACCTGAGGTGCAATACAGAAAGTTTCAAAAGAATCTTGAACGAATAAAAATGACACGAATTAAAAAATATGCTGAATAATAAGCGATTTTAAATTACAGGTTGGACAACACAACGAAATTTCATTGCCACTAGAGAGACGCACACAATCTCCCCCTTAGCCCCCTCCCCATCGAAACATTTGTTTTTTGATAGTTACTTTATTTTTAATTTTCTAGCAGTCACCTACCTAGTCACAAAGGATTATGTTATATTTCATCGCGTTGTTTTTCATTATTAGCGTATAAATATTATGTAAGGCAAATACGTATGCGTTTTTTGTGTGCATGGCTTACATGTGGAATGAAAGGTTAAGTTTTGGTTTCACACAAAGGTTAAAAACAATAGCATTCAGCTTTTTGAATCGCTGCTGGAATTGTTTGATTGTATTATTTTCATTGGACTGTGAGGAACGTGTTCGTTGTATTGATTCCGCGTGTAGATTGTGCGAATTAGTTGATCTAAATGTAAGAGATTAACGACATGAAATAAAGCAGCTAACTTACTTTACAAGTCTAGCTTCAGTGCAACCATGTCTGGAGCGGAGGACGACGCCCCCCTTATCTACGGCCTAGAGTTCCAGGTAGATTTTCATAGTAATTAGTGAGAGGTCATATATCACCTGGCAAATTGATCTATGACAAAGAAGTTGGCAAGTCCTATGACTGGAAAGGCATAGGGCATAGATAAAGGATTTTTAAAGGGCATTTTTAAATCCACTAATAGGCTGTTGCTATAGGCAATACCAATAGCTATTGATCGATTATTATAATCCAAACTGTACGATTTCCCCTTTGGTAATATATATATATAATATATTTCCCCTTTGGTAGGATTTTGCTGCATCAGCTTCATTTATGTAACTGTATATTTTGATGTGCAGGCGCGTGCCTTGGTGGGGGAGAAGGCCTCCTCGGATGTGAGCAGGTTCATGATAGCGACACTAACCCTCAAGTTTCCTTCCAACCAAATCCATATCATAGAACTCAACGATGAGACCGGAGCCATCTATTCCAAGGTACAACATAGTCGCTATATTACTGTCTCAGTCACCATAATATTTATTATAGTATAGCTCACCGTTATAATCTAAAGTATATAATCAGTTGACAGTGTGAGAAAAAAGTATTGAGGAACCAATGAGGTTGGCCTGATATGGCATTGTGGTTGTTGGTTAACATCCAGGTCTATCCTCATTGGCTTCCTTGCATTAGTTTTCCATGCTGTCAACTAATTATATCCCGTGTGTTGTACTATACTTTATGAAGGAATAGAGTTGTTGGGAAATTAAATTAAAGTGTCCCTACTAATGACATATATCTGACAGCTGGAAAAGAGTCAGCAGACACTGGTTTGCAGTTTTGTCTATTTGCTTTAAAATTATGAGGAATTTTATCTTGCATGACCGAGTTTCATGACAGTGACAGGAACTCAACTGTTTGATGTCCACTTTATTTTCCTCAGCTACTTCTGTAGATGAGTAGGAAAAGTAATTTGTTTACTCTGAATATTTAAATGATCCATTTTAAGAATTTCCAAGACGTCCAGCAAGATGGTTAACATAATATTGGCTGACTATCTGTCATTATACAGGGAGGCACATGACCTATTGTTTTTATACCTCATTTGCCTAAATCTTGTGACTAAACTGATAAATGCAAATCAGAATTATGAGACAGATCATGAATGCCTTTTATTTATTTATTTATGTCACTTGACAGGTGTACAGTCACGCATGTGGTGAGGTCTGGCATCTAGACTGGTCTCCCTTGTCTAGCGAGTACATACTATCAACATATCAAACTTTAGAACAGGATGACAATCTAGACACCCAGGTCTCCCTGTGGAAAACCAGTAGTAGCAGTAGTGATGAACATCAGCTTGAAGAGCTGGTCCACGTCAATTCCACTAAGGAACAAGGCACCATCAGGGTATGCCTCTGTCTGCCTATGCATGTGTTTCCTGTCTCTGAGCTATAGTGCTTGATATGAAAGACATATTACGTTGAAAAAAAAAAGAGGTTTAAGTACTTAAAAAAAAGTTGGACGTAATAAATCAAGCCTGTCTTGTGTACTATGCTATACAACAAATTGTTTAGAAAACAAGTTTCAAGAGGAGTCTTGTTTTCTTAGAAGGCACTACGTGACCTCTGGTCACTTAGTGCCAACCACTACATGGCCTTGGCAATGGGGGGCCGCTTCCACGCCACATGGTTGTTGTCCTGTGGCAGTTGTATTAGTACATTTGTAAGTACCATGTGTTAGTCGAAAAACAAGATTTGTTTATTTGTCCAATGATGAAATCGGAACTAATGCTGATAATGAAATTTTACTTTGTCTATATGTTAAGCATGTATAGTAGTTTATGAGTATTAAGTTTCAACGTGATCAAATTGCTTTTAGAGGTTTTATAACTTTTTTAAATTTGTGCTGAATCATTATTATGGGTTAATGAGGTCATTTTCATTTTATAAACAATAGGGTTCTGGACATCTATTATTTATTTATTTATAAATATACAAGAATAAAAGGATGTAAATCCTGTAGGATCTTGTTTGAGTAGATCCTTTGATGTGATATAATATAATAAAAAAAATACAGTTATGTTATTAAATTAAATTAGTAGTAATTGCACTTAAATTTAAGCTGATAGTGGCACCAGAAACTCTAACATAGTACCAAAAATTTATTTTATAGGTTAAGCTGCCACTATTAGCTTGTACCTAAAATGTCAATAGATTAAAAGATAAAATTTAAAGAAAAAAATTAAATTAATAATGATACAGTTTAGCATTGCCATGAAAAACTAAAACAAATATAATTGGTAGGAAACCTAGCAGGTTATAATATACTAATTTAAATTAAAAGAGACTAGGTTAAACTACAAAGTTACATACTATGATATTATTTAAATTAAACAGTAATTAACTACTTTCTTTTCTATATAAAATAAATTAAATTGTCTTGGAGGATTAAAGCCACTAATACCTTTATACCCAAGAATAGTAGTATATTTAGTTAAAATTAAGTATATAATACTGAAAATTATTAGAAATAAAATAATAGTAACACAACCTTTTAACAATTAGGAACATAAAAAAAGTTAAAATAGAATTAAATACATACATACATATATTTTTAAGGTAAGCTAGAGAATTGAGAAGATACTCTTGAATTACTAAATTGAAAATAAACCAGACTAGACCCTAATTTAGGCAAAATATTAATTGTATTTTTTAAGGTAGTATCCACAAATATTTAGTGCCACAAAACCAATACAAGAAAAAAATCATATTAATTAGTTAAAATTTAAATATTGGAGTCAACATGAACCATGAATAATTAATTAAAAAAAAAAAAAAAGAAACTGAAACCCCTTGACAACAAATTAAGTTCTAAAAATAGTTGAGTGGCATTATTATACATCAATAGAATGGTAAGACACAAATTTATTTTAGTTGCTCCTTATACCATTTGTTTATCCTACTCTTGAACGACTCGACAGATGGCGCAGTGACTATATGCTCTGGTAGAGCATTCCAGTAAGTAATGACTCTATCAGAGAAAAATGTTTTCTTGTGAGTGTAGCTGCTTGAGGTTTAAACAATTAAAAGGATGACCTCTTAAGTGTAATTGATTTACAGTAAATATTTCTGATAATTGCGGACAATCATAGGTATGATTCATTATTTTGTACACTTCCGTCATATCAATGAGCAATCTTCTGTCTTCTAATGAGAGAATATTTAAGGCCTTAAGTCTCTCTGGATAAGAAAGATCTCTTATTTCTGGGCACAGTTTCGTGAATCTTCTTTGAACTCTCTCTACAAGTGAGACATCTTTGGCAAAATGAGGGGACCAAACACTTGAGCTAAATTCTAAAACTGGCCTAAGATAAGAAGTCAATAACCTTTTTGTGGCTGTTTTATTTAAGTTCTTGAATGCAGATCTAATTAGGTGTATGATAGAATTACCTCGTTTTACAAGAGATGAGATGTGTGGGGCCCACTTTAAGTCTGATGATACTATTATTTCCTAAGTCTTTTTGCTCTTTAACTGATGGCAGTAAAGATCCTTGAAGATAGTAGTTGTGATTAGGATTGCCATAGCCAAGATGAAGAACTGTGCACTTACTAGGATTCACATTTAGTAACCAATCCCTAGACCAAGCGTCAAGTGCATCTAGATCGTGTTGAATTGGTGATTGGGTAAAACTAACCACAGCTGATAGTTTCTTATCATCAGCAAAGTCAGATACATTGCAAGACAACAAAGGAGGAATGTCATAAATATACAAGATAAAAAGAATAGGTGCTATCACCGATCCCTGAGGTACTCCACTGACTACCTTGTAAAAAAGTGAAAGAATACCAGAAACTCTAACACAAAATTTTCTTCCATTGAGTAGTTTTTTTAGCCAGTCAAGCAATAGTCCTCTTATACCAAGATGTTCTAACTTATAAATCAGTCGCATTAGGGGAACTCTATCGAACGCTTTTTCGTAATCAATGTATACTATATCCACAAACAGATGATTGTCTAGGGCTTTAGTCCAGATATCTAAGTTAACCAACATGTTTGTGAGAACTGATTTTTGAGGCATGAATCCATGTTGACTGTCCGGTATGATACTATGTATGAGGATAAAATTCAAAAGGTTATTAGAAATGATTTTCTCCATGCATTTTGCAATAATAGATTGTAAACTCACAGGCCGGTAGTTTTCAGGTTTTAGCTTATCTCCCTTCTTATAAATTGGAACTATAATACTAACAGACCATTGTGTTGGAATGATTCCAGAATTAAAAGAGCTATTCATTAGTAGAGAAACAGGTTTAGCTAGAACTTTGGCACAATTCTTCAAAAAAGTTGCTGGTATTTTGTCATATCCTGGAGCAGAGTTGTCTTTTAGATTATTAAATGCTTCCAAGACTAGAGGTGGATTAATGTTTATAGTTTCAAGTGAATGCTGATTTCTAGTTTCGAGAGGGTAGTTGAGGCATTGGTCCAGGTGGTTCTTCTCTTTGAGCTGTAGAAAAATACTTAGCAAATATATCAGCACAATACTTTGGGTCATTTACAATAGAATTAGTGACAGGGCAGTGTAAAGATTGAACTGATGTTTGTTGATTAAGGCCAGCTTTGATGTATTTAAAAAAATACTTAGGATCACCACTGAGAACTCCAGTTTCATGGTCTAATCTAGATTTGCGGGTAAGGAACGTAATTTGTTTCTGGCCCTCTTGTACAACTTAAAATCTGTTTCAAGTCCACTAAAACAATAAGTATCCCAACATTTTCTTTTATGGATACGTAATTTATTAAGATCTTTAGTAATCCATGGTTTAGAAACTTTTTTATAAGGTTTAAACCAAGGCACATATTGTTCAATAGCTGAGTTAAGTATATTGTAAAAACAATTTGCCATGGACAACGTATCAAGAGATTCAAAAAAATCCTTGTCAAGTTTATCCTGTAAATATGAATTAATTGCCTCATAATCAGCTTTTTTGAAATTTCTGGAGGGAATTATTTTATCACGAACCCAAGGCATCACAATTTGAGCTATGGCTGTGATAGTTATGTGGTCTGATCTACCTATTGGTTGTTCATAAATAATTTCAGATATAAACTCTTCATCATTGGTTAGGATTAAATCTAAAAGGCTAGGTAGAGCTGGAGGTCTGTATCTGGTCGGTTGACTAACCAGTTGGAAAAGATTGGAGTCAGCAACGGCTTCGAAAAAACGAGAGTGAGGTAATGATGAGTTAGGAGCAGTTGCATTGATCCAATCAATCTCCGGATAGTTCATATCTGTAAAAACTATCAGTCTTTTATAAGAGACACTATATTCTATAATCTTGTCAGTTAGCTTATCAGATATATTATTAGGTACCATTTGAGATCGATAAATACATAATAAGGTAAAATCAGTACATTTATCAACAGATACGTCCAGTTTGATAATGTTGGCAGGTTTTAGTTCTGGATGCACCTCAATTTTAGATACAGTAACAGCTTTGCTAAGAATGTAGTTTTTAACATAAACACAGACTCCTCCACCCCTGCACTCAGTTCTGTCAGCTCTATACAAAGAGTAGTTTGGTATTGACACAGTACATGAGTTATCTTCTTCATTAAACCAGGTTTCTGTAATAGCTATAACATCAGGATTTTTATTTGATATTAATAATAAAAATTCCTCAAATTTACTTTTAATATTATTAGCGTTAGTATATAAGAATATTAGGTTGTGTAGGCTATTCAGTTTTTTGAAAGTTAACAAGTTGAGGCCGGTTTTTAATGTACTTAATCGTCCATCCTGTCTCTCCACTGTTAATTTTCTCTTTGAGGCTGTTTCTAATATTATTTAAATAGTTTCTTTGCATCTTAGTGTGGTCAGATCTAATTTTTACATCTTTGTTCTCACTTGTGGGAGGTAATCCAAACTTGTTGAAAGCTTTAAGAACTTCAGTGGCAATGACGGATGATTTAAAAATAACTTTAATAGGACGAAAGGTTTGTTTTTCCTCTTTTGAGGTAGATTGATTGTTACTGTCATTTGCTAGCTGACTGTTTTCATCAGTACTTGCTACCTGTTTATTAGATGTGTTTTTAACATTATTTAGGGAATTAGCAAATCTGTAGGTACTTTCAATATCGCTGCTTGAGATATTACATTTAAGCTCTGAGAGTAGAAGTAAAATCCTGTTCTTGTCGTCAATTTTACTTTGGTTGATATCAGAGGTGTTTGATTCCGTTAAATTGTACATAATGATATTTTTTCCAGCTTTCTGTCTGAGATTAACTTCTTGAATTACATCCTCAACAATTTCGTTCTTATCAATTGAGGTTATATTGCCGGATTTAATTTTGGCCACCTCTGAAGTTAAGTTAATGATAAGTTTTTTAAGATCGTCGTATTGATTATTAGAAGATTCACAGTTACAACATAAATATATTAACTTACGACTCTTAAGATTAATAGTCGCTATTTCAGTCTTTGTTAAACCAGTACATTCCGGCGTCAGGTGGTAAGGCACAGTACATCGATCACATTTTAATTCTTGTGTATCACTAGAAATGCTATTTTTACATTTGTAACACTCGTCTAACAATGTAAGACCCATAATTTAATCGAAAAAGTAAAAATTACTATTTTAAAAACTTAAAAACAATAAAAATTCACGAGCTTGAAAATAATGCGTCTTATCACATCAAAGTTCGATATATCGATCAATGCATTAGTTCAATTTTTGTGCCAAGCATTCAGATCCAAAAAACCTTTGAAAGTTATTGTGCTATGACCCCAACCTAATTAGCTTGTTTTTTCCGTTAGAAAGTCAAAAATCCCTGGATTATCCTAAACACACTAACACCCTGCAAGGATTTTAGTGTGTTTCAAAAGTTATTATGCTATGTTTAGATGGGATTGTTTGATCCGTGGAACCAGAACAAGATGGCCTTAGTGAGTGAGAACAGAGTCGAGGTGCTGGACATTTCCTCTGGCAAGGCTGTATCTGTGGCAGCCCTGGCCTCGTCCAGCAAAGGCTTGCAGAGTGGAGTAGGAATGCACCTGGCCAAGTATAACCCTGAGGAGGGAGTGCAACAGGTGTCAGTGCTCCAGGGTACAAACATACACGGCTGGGACGTCAGAACTAACAGAACCTCCTACCTCATCAACAACTCTCACTCTTTGCTTGTCAGGTAGTAAGAGTGGACTGTAGTCTAGTCTCTGTAATCTTGGTCATCAATCAATTTGTTGCATAAGTTTTTGGTTTATGTCTTACAGTCTAAGGAGTAGCATGGCTGCTTCCTTGTTAGTTTTCCTGGATTTTCCAAGGAAATATAATCCTTGGATTCTACATGATGTAATTATGGGGAGGGGGGGTTATAACTTAGAACTTGCTTCATTCGTCCTCTGAATGACGCATTCATTCAAGTTAGCATTGAGGTCTTGCTAAGCTTAACCTCAGAATAATAAAATATTCTAATGTCTAGGCGGCTTGGAATAACTTAAGAATAAGAATATTTTTATTTTCATTAGGTATTTATTGACAATACTTTTACAATAGGTCGTAAATAATAATTGTACAAATTTAACCAAATATAAGTCTTTTAGTTGTCTTGAAATTTTAAATTAGAACTGAATTATTATATATAAATTATATTATAATGAATTTAAACTAATTTATGATTACTTTTGAATGTATAACAATTTAAATACACATTCATAGCTAACAGAAAAAATGCACATTCATAGCAAATATAACAAGTACACCTAACAAAACAAATACACATTCATAGCTAACAAAACAAATACACATTCATAGCTAACAAAAAAATACACATTCATAGCTAACAGAACAAATACACATCATAGCTAACAGAAAAATACACATTCATAGCTAATATAACAAATACGCATTCATATCTATAACATTCAATAACAAAACAAATACACATTCATATCAACAAAAAATACACATTCATACTAACAAACAAATACACATTCATAGCTAACAAAACAAATAAACATTCATAGCTAACAAAACAAATAAACATTCATATCTAACAAATAAATACACACATACAACAACAAATACACATTCATACTAACAAAACACACACATTCATAGCTAACAAATAAATAATAATAAATAAAAGAACCTTTATTCACCACATAATACAATTACACATATAAATATACATATATTTATTAGAAATATATACAATATATTATAATTGTTGTTATTATTATTTTTACTATACATTATTTATATATTTATTGTAGATATATATTTTTTTTAAATTTAATGAATGAATTAACAAAACAAGTACAAGCTAAAATAAATAAATGAAAGGGACAAACCATAAGACTAACTTAAATGTATATTTTTAATTTAAAAAATTCCTTCAAATTATAAATTGGATTTTCAGGCAAAATCTTTTGACACTCTTTAACAAGCTTACCTTACTTGAAATAATTACTTTTAAGGTGTTGAGGTAATTTTTTAAAAAGCTTTACTCCGGTATATAAGCTGCTCTTTTTAAAGTCCTTTGTATTAAACTTACCAATAGTAAGATCATCTTTCCCCCTAATGAGGAAGATGAATGTTTGCTAAATATATTTTTATTAAAAGTATACTACATTCAATGAATAATAGCACTTTCAAAATTTTTTTAGAGTGTTTCAATTATTATAATTAATTTTTAAAATGTACTGTTGTTGTTGGGGTGTGTTGTTCAAGACGAGACCGTATCGCACCACAGCAGATTTATTTAGAACTATTTGTGGGTTATATTTTATTCTTTTACGTACCTTTTATTTTCAGACTTCTAGCTGCTTCATTTTATTGCAAAACCGCTTCACAGTTTTTTAGTGAACTCAAGTTCTGGGGGGAAATTACTCTTATCACATGTGATAACAATAATTTATGTGTAATCGATGTATTTCAACTTTTTAATTATACTATTTTAACCATATTAAAATTATATTTAAGCTATTTTAAATAATGAAAAGGAAATATTAGTGGTAATTTCGTGTTTTAAAATGTTTTGTGCACATAATAAACTATCAGTGATAAAATTTTGAGTGCTTGTTATTTACCCTACTTTTCGTTTAATTTATGAAATTGTTACATTGAATGTGAGGAAATAGTTACTTTAATTAATATGTTCCAACTTTAATAAAAAAGGCATCAATAGAGCTTTTTTTTACTAATCTCAACACCGAATACTGCACAAAATCGGATTCACTCGTCCCAACTGTAAGATGATATATGTATGAACAAAAATAATTTAAAACTTGCAATTATTCACGTATTTTTTTTACAAAAGATATTGCCGACTAAAAAAATAATAACTGTTTACCCCAATTCTAAGCAATAATATCATATTTGAACAAAACATAAGATAAACAACAAAAAAGTAAAACTTTATTTTTTCACTGATATCCAAACAGTCCCGCCTAAAACATTTTAAATCTAGGTTTGTATGATTATATTGAGCATTGCAGGCTTAAAAATAACTCGCAATATAATTGTTTTATTTGCCTGTCATCTGTTAATCTCACAGTTTGGATAAAACCTATGACCTGTCTGTGGCTGCAACAAACCAGACTCTGTTCCTACTAAATCAGGTTTTGATGGTTGTTAGGGATATAGATTATAACCGTAACCGAAGCAGTGTGATCGGCTCTTGCGGAGACGACGGGTGTTTGAAATTCTGGGATCTGAGGATGACTAGCGGTAGTGGAGACTCTGGTAAAGCTTTGCTGACGTCATCCAAACCCCACCAGCACTGGGTGACATCGTGTGCTATCAATACAACACACGACCAACTTGTCGTTACTTCCAGTACTGACTCCACTGTGAGTATATAGTCACAAGTTGTTTAATCCCAATTTTTCTGGTTTATCAGTTTAAAGAGATACTGATTATATATCTGTCTAGCTAATTTTGAAAACATGGACCCTTTGTTCCAGCCTGCTCCACCTTGATTCCTTCATAGCTTCTTGCTGTGTGAAAAGTGAATTTTCTAAAATAGATTGCATCATAATATATTTTTAGAATATTTATTCTTATGATAGAAAGAAAAGCATTGTACTGAGGAAAATGTGACTCACTTTTTCATCAAATGTCCTTGTTTCAGCTCCTACAGGTCCCAAAAATCAAATAAAAAAGTTGGTGTCATACATACGCATGACGTGTGGAAACAGTCCTGGCTAAACGCTTCTACTGATTCAGAGGGAACTTTGTCACCCGAACCTCCTCATAAACATCATTTTCTGATGAAAATGCTTAGAAATCAAATCAATCGAATGAAAGCAAGAAATGAATAAATTTGAGTAAAATCCAAAGTAATATCTTAACATAATGTTCATTTTGAAAATTCCAAAATCTTTGAAAAAATATTTGTTTGCAACAAATGATTTTTCAAGACATGAAAAAGCTGGCACGTGTTTGCTATGAATTTTGATAAATTAGAAAGGTGTGTTTCATATTCGGTGTGTTTCATATTCGGCAACTTGTTTTAGCAAATTCCTTTGAAAAATTTGCCAGTGATGTGGTTTGTACAGAGGTCACTGAGCACAACAAAAATAGGTTGTGTATATTTATGTTTAGTGTGAATCTTTCTTAACCCAAGCAACTATATTTACTGACGAGCGAAGTGAGTGAAAGAAGCTGAGGTTTTTTACCTGAGCTTATTTCACCTTTTAAGTCATTCACAATCATATTATTATAGTGTCTCTTATTTTTTCTAAAGTAAAGAGTAATAATAAAATTAATAACATTTACAAGCAAAAAAATTGGTAAATCTTCGGTATACGGTGCACCCTGTTATCAATACTATATATCGATATATTTTTAGTTTAGAGATGTGACGTAGGAATAATCGATATATGCTTTTTCTTTCACGTTTATGAACATATTTTATTATTTTTTTGTTGTTTGTGTTTTTTTATTTGTTGTAAAATGGTTTATAACTATTTTCATATTTTTTTTTGTTTTTATAATGTTTTAACTATGTTTTCATAAGAATAATCAATGATACACCACGTCTAATTTTATGTTACGCGTATTTTTTATGTATTTTTGTGTTTGTTATTTTCAGGTTTTTTATTATATTTTTGTTGTCAATGTTTTCATTTATTTGTTGTAGGTTTTTTTAATGTTTTGATTATAATTAATAATTTAACGACACTGCTTATCTTTTAAGTGCTCAGTTCTCGTTTACGTGTCGCGTAACTAAAAATATATCGATATATAGTATTGATAACAGGGTGCACCGTATACCGAAGTTCAGCCAAAAAATTTAACAATTAGTATAAATTAATTTCATAATTTTATTTCTATTGAATTAATACAAATAAATAATTTAAATATGTTAGTTTTAGAGAAACAAGTATTAGATAACAGAAAGAAGGTTGTATTGTTGAAACAGTGTTACCATTTAGCGGAACTATTGCTGAGCTATAACAAGAATGTAGTTCAGCGCTCCCCATGGCAAATACATGAATTCCCGGCTTTATTTAAAAAGCTGTGTGTAAATAATTGAATAAACCTAAAATACAGTGGCTACACGACAAATAAATAAATAAAATACAGTGGCTATACGGCAAATAAATAAAATGTTTATAACATAATAAACATTTTATTTATTTACAGACAAATTTTCAAGCTAACAATCAGGGCCTGGGGTGCTTGGAGCCCTTGTTTTAATATTAAGGAGCTCAGGAAGCAGATGAATTACTAAAACAGAAAGCAAGGCTGTTCTTACCAGCTGTGTAGTTTTAAGGTTACACACTTTACTTGAGGTAAATAAATACCATAAAGTCTAGAATTGGAATCTCTTGTTCAATGCTATAAGGTAACTTCTCTGATTCCTCTTAAATCTATCACGATGATGTCTTATTTGTGTAGGTGTGCCTGAGTGCCGTGTCATCAGTAGCATCGGATCCAGTGCTGAGTGAGTCAGCAGATTTAGGTGACTCTGTGCTAAAGGTATACGATCACCACGAAGACTCTGTCTGCTCTGTTGTTTGGTCCAATGTGGATCCATTCACATTCGCCTCTCTCTCTATAGATGGTAGACTCCTTACAAGCACAGTGCCTCATCATCATAAATACAAACTACTTGGAATATAACTCTGTTGTGAGTTCCCTCTCATTTAGATCATTTGAGTTTGGCCTCGCTTGGTATTTATTGGAGACCTTTGAAATGAAAGTGTTAATTGCTTTGAGACGGGGCTCCACCAATTTATGCAACAAGTGGAATTGATTACCATGTTTTACTGTTTCATGTACTTTGAATGTTTTCATTACCATTTAATACAGCTGTGTTCTGCACCAAGGACAAGTCATTTAAAATTTTACATCATAAACAAACAAGGTTCAGTAATAAATATATTAATATTATTTTTGTTTAAAAGAAAAAAATAATGTTTTAATGGTGTGCTTACTGTACTATTTTTTAATAGATTCCATATTATTATATAAACACACTGTTTCATAAAATGTTGTGGTAAAATATGTATAATATTTTATCTAATATAATACATGAACTATTTGATTTAAAAGTAATTTTATTGAGGATTTTTTTTAGTATTTAGTACAGGAACAATTTTTAAATTGTCTTGATAATGGCAGGAAAGTGGAACCTGTTATGAATTTATTTGTAAATTAAATTTATAACTACATTCTTAAAGTTTTGTTAACAAGGTGACAAGAAAATATAAAATTGAAAAATAACTTAAAAAGGAAATGAACAAACTAAATGTGAATTATTTTTTTTCTTATTTTAACAACGACAAGTAACATCATATAATTTGATCTGATCTAACTAGATTCCAAACATCTTATTGACAATACAAAATAAGAATGCATTGGACAGATAAGTTCCAAAAACTTACAAACCTGGAAAAGCCTTCAATTTTTCAATGTACTAATGTAATTATAAAATATATTCTGCATCACTGGACATTTAATAATAATAAAAACTAACTTGAAGTTGTTGTCCAATAGTGTGTCCTTTAGACTTACTTTGCTTGCACGCTAAAGTATGCATTTGTTGCTGAGTCATTGCAATGATGTTCTAACTGTAACTGAGTCTTCTTTCAAATCTATAGAACGGTTAGTTTCCTTAAAATCATCAGTCTACTTTATTATTTTGGAATTTAATCTTTCTTTAAACTTAATATCATTTGATTCTACCCAGATTGGCAAAACATGACAATTTTATTGTATCAACTTAAAAATTATTTTAATTTGTTTAGAAAAATATAATAAATCTTAGACTTGTTTTCATATTTACTAAATTTGATTAATTTAATAAGATTAAATCATGTTTGTACTGTTACATGTTTATATTACTATTAATGTAATCAATTCATTTCATTTGGAATAAACTGTATTTATTTTATTATATATGTATATTTATTAAATGTTTTTATTTATGTTTATTAAATGTTATTTGTTTTTATTAAATTGTTGAAGTATAATTTGATTATCCTTTGTTATTGAGGTGGTTAAATCAATAAAACAGCAGTTGATTTGTTACAGATTATCAATTGACAGCTCTATTTATTTGATGTCTATGGTTAATTTAAATATTGCAAGGGGTTTTCCAAGTTTTTTAAGCTGTGTAAAACACAGACTTGTTTGTATTGTACAAATTACTTTAGTGCTTAGTGTTAAACCCATTGCTGGCTATACAGAGCTGTGTTGGATGAAGCTAATTAATGCAATGAAAATTCTATACATAATGTCTAAAAGGGACTATTTCACGTCAATCGGATTATTTATGTTGAATATAAAATTTTCTTTGCATGAATTATTGTTTTCAACAAAGAAAACTCTATTAAAATAAAACAAGAACCTTAAACATTTTCTTATTAATTTTGTTTCTGGGTTTTAATTGATTTTATCTCATACATGTACTTTTCACTAATTACAAACCAAACCAGTAACTTTTATATAAAATTATTTATTTATTTTAATTAAATAAAAAAACAGTAATAACACAAAAATATCTTTAAAAATAACATACATCTAATTAAAATTGGATTCAATACACTTCAACAAATAGCAACATTAACATACCAGTGAGGAGCTTATACATATATTTATTTATTTGATTTAATCACATTTAAAATTCACATCAAATTAAAAACATGGCTGTTTGGTTCTCAAAACCAAGGCCAAAGAAAAATTAGCCCCATCTAACATAAAAATGTTAAGTGTACCTATTAATATATTGTGTTATTGATCTTATATAATCTTATGATAATTAGATTATGATGATCTCTTCTCTGCAATAAACTGATTCTTTTTTTTCTAAGCCATGACATTATTCCTAGAGTCGTAGGATTCTTGAGGAAATCACTGTATAACCTGCAGGCTGATAAAATAATAATAAGATTAAAGTGCAACTTGTATGTTTCAAGGAGAATTCACCGAATATGCTCCTTCTATACTAGTAATCTTCTAAGCTGCCATGTCTTGCTTTAAACAAAGAAGTGAAAACAATATCCCCTTAAAATAAAATATGTACAATGAGAATTATATATAAGGAAATATCCCTGCCAGGTTTATGTCTCCCTTAGTTAGGTTATCACTCTGCACCAACTAAAACTCTCTGGACCGTGCTGTCTCCTAAGGCAGGATGTCTATCTGGACAGTGCGAACATGCTGTCTCCTAAGGATGTCTATCTGGACCGTGCTGTCTCCTAAGGCAGGATGTCTATCTGGACCGTGCTGTCTCCTAAGGCAGGATGTCTATCTGGACCTCCTAAGGCAGGATGTTATCTGGACCGTGCTGTCTCATAAGGCAGATGTCTATCTGGACCTGTCTCTTCAGGCAGGATGTCTCTATTGACTGTCCTGTCCTACTGTAATTATCTGGGTCATGTTGTTTTCTCTTTATCCTTACTGTTGTAAGTTTTGATGTAAAAATGCATGAATAGTACAAAGAATACGGTGGCATGTAACATAAGGAGGGCTCCTATGAACCTCGGGTACCCGCAGTCATAGAACAGCAGCTGAGCTGAGTGGAAGAAAACCAGCACAAATTGAACCTGTAACACATGTTTTGTTCAACACTCAATGATTAGCAGTCATGGTATAGTCAACATGATTAGCAGTCATGGTATAAACAACATGATTAGCAGTCATGGTATAGTGAACATGATTAACAGTCATGGTATAAACAACATGATGGGACTTAAGAAATAACTATGTTAACCGTATCTGCTGTGAGGACAGATACTGATGGTGACATCTGGTGAAATAAATATTCTTAATAATAGTAATGTGAACTTTACGAAGATATAGTACTTACCACTCTCTAGACTGTAAATATTTTTACTTTTCTTCATTTATACCGAAGGTAAATAGAAAAGTATTATGTTAGCACTAAAAATCTCCCATGGTTTTTACAAATTTGTGTGAGTGTCTGTATCGAAGTGAGTTTAAAGAGTGAGCATGAGCTTAGCGAATCCGATGTAGTGTTCTGAGGCACCCCGTACCCGAATTGTTTATAATGTTACTCTACATAAGAATAAAACCTAAAGCCTCTTTATAAAAATACTATAGCTGCTACTCGCTAAGTATGTTAGACTCTTAAGATAGACAATTACTTATAGGAACTGTTAGTTTACCAGTTGTACGGTGGTGAGGTGCTTCTTCCACCAGAGGTAGCGGTGGTACTGTGGTCCCATGGCCGACATCATGTAGTACGTGTACATAACCACGTGTACCAGGTTGTTCACCAAGTTGGAAAATGTTCCGTGACCACCTGCAACATCATTAGCACATCGTTTACTAATTTATCACATCTAAATAATCTTGTTCGACTAGGATTCGGCAACATAAAGGCTATTCTAAAGATATGTAGTAAGGCTAATAGTGCAGCTGTAGGTTTGAAGTTTATGGCCTAAATGATTTTGGCTGTCTTGTCATTAATTAAATGTAATCTACGGTCAATAACAATAATAAATAATAACAAAATATTGGAAATAGATCAACTTATTGATGACTGTAAATATCCTGATTTACTTAGTTTCTGTGAAAATTGGATGACACTAGAGCCTACTTGAATAACTTTTCTATCTTATTGGTGATATTTTCTGTCGCTCAACTGTTAACAATTCTGACACTGGTTATAGGGAAACTGCTTTGTATGTAAAGAATGGAATCAAGTTTAAGAATTGCAAAGGCTTGTCATCGTTAGCTGTCGACAGTGTTTTCAAAAAATTAGCGTAGTTGAATCCTGTGACTTGAATACCCTTGTTACCTCTATTTGTAGAAATCCCTTATCTAAGTTAAGTAAATTTTTTGAACTATTGGGGTGTTTTGTAACAGGATATTCAGCTCCAAATTAGTAGCTGAACAACACCTGCATGTGGGATCTTGAATAGGACATATTCAGAAATAAGAACAAAGTAATTAAGGATATGAAGTAATGTATATTGTCAGATTAATTATAATAAAAGACAGATAATATTATATGGGTACATAATTGGTCAGATCCCTGAAGGAAATCCAACTTAGTGTTATATGGTTACGGTAACTATAAGTCACCTAAGTATAAACGGAAAGATGCAATTATGTGATCATACCTTAAGATGGGAAGTTATCACCCAGGAGGAGTCAGAACCACTCTAATTGTATCGCGCCCAAAAACCTAATGGCCGAACTTCTCCCTCTACATCTCTGACATTCCCTACTTTGACATAAAGTCTACCCTCTCTCTCATAGTGGGGTTTGTAACCAGCATGTATGAGCTTATCTAAATTGCTTGCTCAATTTAGAACCGCTAAAAAAATTTAAAGTGATGGTGTTTTACCAGTGATAAGTAGTAGGGACTTTAACGATCTTATATATAAAGCATTTGTATAGAAAAATTAGCATATTATGGATTTAGTAAATCAGTGTGTGATCTGATAAGATCATATCTTATTGATAGAATGCAAGTAGTTAAAGGTCCCGATGGGCTCCGAAATCGGTAAAGTTCTCTTTGGAGTTCCTCAGGGCTCTAAGGTTGGTCCACTTCTTTTTCTGATATATATTGACGATTGACCATTATTTTATCCAGCACTTAAAGTTCAAAAGGTTAAAATGTTTGCAGACGACTGTACAATAATTACTAAAGCGAAAACCTTTGAAAAAACTAAAATTTCTCTTTAAGAAGCACAAGGTTTAGTTGCAGATTAGTTCTCAGCTAATCATTTAGTTCTTAATGATTCTAAAATCAAACCATTTTCTTTTCTTTGAGTCATAAAACAGAAACAACCACAGTCAAACTTCTTGGAGTGATTCTGGACTCAAAATTCAGCTGGGCGCTCAGCAAAAAGCCTTCACTTTATCAGAATCTAACAAAAATATTTATCTCTAAATCAGTTAATTCAGCTTTATCATGCCAATATACACTCAAAATTAACTTAATGCATCAAAGTTTGGGGTACCTTAGCCCATCTTGGACAAGTGATTTTTTTACGAAAACGTGCTCTCCGAATAATTACTAAGACTCCTCCGCTTTAATTGTTCAAACCTATTTTTAAAGAAGACAAAATTTTAAATATGACTGGATGTTTCATCTTACATAACATTCTTGCCATTCACTCGTCTGCTAAAACAAAAAACTCCGACATTTATCATTATGCTGCTAGAAATGCTAACAATATAGCTTCTCCTTTTAGAAGACTGGAAAAAACTAAAAGGACCCTTCAATAGCGGCATCAAGCTCTATAATTCTCTTCAGTCAAATCTTATTATGATGGACCTTGAATCTCTTAAAAAGACTTTAAAGTTTTTTTAAGTTTTAAAATAAGCAACTTTAGTTTGACACAGTAAAATGGCAGGTTGGCATAACAATTGCTATCAATCAATACCCGGATATCAGCATGCACAGATTCACGGAGGAAATCGTCCTCTCACCTTTCCAGACTCATCATAAAAGGGGAAAACAGAAAGGAACATGAAGGAAAATGTATAAAATTGGAAAAAGGAATTGTATAAAATAATAGTTTTGTATAAATCAGTGTAGTTCAAAATGAGGGGGATATCACTCCCATAAAGGATTTTAAAGAGGCGATAGGATAAATTCCCCCCCCCCTAGGATAAAAACGCTTCCTAAAATGATTTAATTAATTGTCTATAAAGAACTCTTGTTACCGTCTCAAAAAACCCAACCGAATATGATATTTATTTATTTATTGTAGAGCTTAAGATATGATAATAATATGAACAATTTAATAAGCCAAAAAGTATGTAAGTTACATTAACATATATAGAATGTTTCTAATGAGAGCAAAATGAACATATATAGAGACTAATGAAGCGAAATGATCATATTATCTAATGAGAGCAAAATAACATATATAGAGTTGTATCTAATGAGAGCGAAATGAACGATAGAGTTTTTGTATCTAATGAGAGCAAAATGAAATATATAGAGTTGTTTGTATCTAATGAGAGCGAAATGAACGTATATAGAGTGTTTGTATCTAATGAGAGCAAAAGAACATATATAGAGTTGTTTGTATCTAATGAGAGCGAATGAACATATATAGAGTTGTTGTATCTAATGAGAGCAAATGAACATATATAGAGTTGTTTGTATCTAATGAGAGCGAAATGAACGTATATAGAGTTGTTTGTATCTAATGAGAGCAAAATGAACATATATAGTGTTTATCTAATGAGAGCAAAATGAACATATATAGAGTTGTTTGTATCTAATGAGAGCGAAATGAACATATATAGAGTTGTTTGTATCTAATGAGAGCAAAATGAACATATATAGAGTTGTTGTATCTAATGAGAGCGAAATGAACATATATAGAGTGTTGTATCTAATGTGAATTATATAGAGTTTGTAGAATTTATAGAATAGTTGTATCTAAGAAGCAAAGAACATAATAGAGTTGTTTGTATCTAACGAAGCGAAATGAACATATATAGAGGTCTGTATCTAATGAGAGCAAAATGATCATATAGTTGTATTAGAGCAAATGAAATCTAATGAAAGCGAAATAAACATATATAGAGTTGTTTGTAGCGACATACTAGGGATACCTACATATTTTTTAAAGTTATATTAGAAAAAATTAAGAAACTGAGAACGGAAAGAAATATTACAACTAAAAGATAGGAAAACTAAAACTTGGTTTAGGAATAAATCGGGGTTTGTGGACATTGTAGAACGCGTACACAAGAGAAAATGGAAATGGGCTGGGCTACATAATTAGAAAAAAAAGAGACAGTTGGATTAAAAATATGAAATGGAGACTTTGGGAAGAGAAGAAGAAGAAAGGAAGGCTTTTCAAGAAACAGGACGCAGAAATATATGAGAGATGAGACAATAGTGTTACCATGGCTTCGGGTCTCAAATTGTAGATCAGAATAAAAAAGACTGGGAGAAGTCCACTACCTAATTAACTTGGAAGAATGAAATTATAGTTAATATATGTATTGGAAGAATTAATTATAGTTTTAATGTACAGTAAGAATACAGTAAACTCATATTAAAAAATAATGTTTGAAAGAATTTAAAAAATATAAATAATAATTTGGCAAGGCAAAACAATCAAATTATCAGCTCTGCTGATTTTCCTTTGGCAAAAAAAAAGGATTCTATTCTATTAAAAAATAATGTACTTGCAGTAATAATTTTCTCGCGACCCAAGGGCTGTGATTCACTCATCTAAAGAGAAACTTTTGCGTACCAATCTGAGTTTATTTGTTCCATTTTGGTTTTTCAAAACTTCGGAATTTGGTACTGCTGTCTATTGGGCAGAGCAAGGATGTTGAATAAAGGGGATGACGCATTAAGGAACATTTCTGACCCCATGGAAGTTGTATGAGATAGAGAAATAGGAGCAACCGCAGGTTATGTAGGTAAGTTGTCATACAATTCTTGGTTGTCGAGTTTGCTTCTCAACTTTCTTCAGTGCTTTCGTTATTGTTACATTTGGCTTGTCAAGTCATTTGTGCTTATATTTACATTTTGGACTCTAGGTAGCCACTTTAGTGAGAGTAATTGAAGCTTTACCGTTTACTTTTTGTAGAGAGTAAGTTAAATGTGTTAATATTTTGTATTTTTTAGCCTAGTGAAATGTTTTGCTAGTTTTCAAGATTCAATTTTGGTTGTAATGTTCTTCATTTTCTTTAATGTTGTTAGTTTTAAGCAATATTGACAAAAAACAGTTAAAAAGTATGAACTTTCTTCAATTTGTTTATAACCTTCGCAAGCAAAACAATGGAAAACCCATTGAGAGTTAAGTTTGCCTATAAATTTTAAGACCTGCGCTGTTATAAGGATCATAAGCATGCGCAGTTCGTACCAAGCATGTGCAGTTGGTTTATGTCGTGTGTTTCGTGTTGCATTCTTCTCTATGTTTTGATTTTCGATGGGGTCACTTTGCTGAATGGCAATTCGACTTAGTGCGTCATCCCCTTTATTCAACATCCTTGTGTGGCAGTGAGGTTGACGGAGCTAGTAGTTACTTTTCTATAGGCATTTATCGTCCAAAATAGACAAAGGTTTGGTTGCATGGAACTCACCTGGAAGGAACTTGACGCAGATCCAGGTAATGAGAGGTGTGAGACTGTGATGATACACGTGTAGCAGGCTTATCTGGTTCGTCTTCTTTCTCAGCACGAAGAACAACTACAACAAAATAATATTCATTAGCTCTTCATCCAGACTGATCCCACCATTTATAGAACCGGAGAGGTCCATGTCGCCAGCCCCCCCCCCACCATGGGGACCTAGAACCGGAGCTAACAATACGAAGCTATATAGAACGAAGCTAATAATATTAGCTTCGTTAACCTGAACATTGCCTGTTAGTTTTACCAGCTTCATTGATATGAGCACAAGATCATTCCAAGGTTGCTTCTAATCCCGGGAATCTCAAGTTCAAAACACTGATGATGATGACTTTGTTTAACACAAAAGAACTGATTTTATAGTTAAATGAATCAGAGAAACTGTAAGCCAATGCCAACTGAATAGCAACATGAGAAGGTATAGTTATAGTTACCGTGTCAGCGAATTCCGTCAGCTTAGAAATGTAGTACCACCAGCATAGGTTCAGCATCTGAATACAAATATACAAATCAAGTATTAACATACACGACTCATTCATCGCCTATTTTGAACCATGAAGAAGCTACTCCCCCCCCCCCCCCCCGACCTCGAGCATGTAGCGTAACTTTTAACAACACAGCTTCATTCCATAAAATTTTACTTTAAAAAGGCAGAGCCAACTTTCAGCTTACAACAGTGCCTACACAGAATATTAATGTTTGAACGTGCCAATAACTTAAGAAGAATTGTTTAATAGGTTAGGTTAGGGTTAGGGTTAAATAGTCGATGGCCCAACCCGACAGTAACATTTAACTTCAATTTAAAATTTTAATTTTAAATAAAATTAAATTAAAATTTAATTCTTGAAGAAAAATTAACTATAGCAGTGACATCACAGTTATAGCTATAATATGGGCAACCCTAATCTGCAGAACAAGGTTTACTGCAAATTTTGCAGAATGAGATCTATTTTGCAGAACGGGTACTTCCAAGTAAGCTAAAGCGTTGAAACTTTGTACGATTGATACTATACGCATAAAAATACATCCCTACAAATTTCAACTCATTCGTACACCATCTGCCGCCCCCAGAGTATTTTGCAGAATGAGATCTATTTGCAGAACGGGTACTTCCAAGTAAGCTAAAGCGTTGAAACTTTGTACGATTGATACTATACGCATAAAAATACATCCCTACAAATTTCAACTCATTCGTACACCATCTGCCGCCCCCAGAGTATTTTGCAGAATGAGATCTATTTTGCAGAACTGGTACTTCTAAGTAAGCTAAAGCGTTGAAAATTTGTACGATTGATACTATACGCATAAAAATACATCCCTACAAATTTTCAACTCATTCGTACACATCTGCCGCCCCCAGAGTATTTTGCAGAATGAGATCTATTTTGCAGAACGGGTATTTCCAGGAAGTTACAGCGTTGAAACTTTGCATAATTATAAAAATACACCTTAAAAACATCCCTACAAATTTCAACTCATTCGTACACCATCTGCCGCCCCCACGTATTTTGCAGAATGAGATCTATTTTGCAGAACGGTATTTCCAAGGAAGTTACAGCGTTGAAACTTTGCATAATTAATAAATACACCTTAAAAACACATCACTACAGCTTTTGCAGAATGAGATCTATTTGCAGAACGGGTATTTCCAAGGAAGTTACAGCGTTAAAAACTTTGCATAATTAATAAAATACACTTTAAAAACACATCACTACAAATTTTAACTCATTCGTAAACCATCAGCCGCCCCCAGAATTTTGCAGAACGGGTATTTCCAAGGAAGTTACAGCGTTGAAACTTTGCATAGTTAATAAAATACACCTTAAAAACACATCCCTACAAATATCAACTCATTCGTACACTATCAGCCGCCCCCAGAGTATTTTGCAGAATGAGATCTATTTGCAGAACGTGTATTTCCAGGAAGTTACAGCGTTGAAAACTTTGCATAATTAATAAAATACACCTTAAAAACACATCACTACAAATTTTAACTCATTCGTAAACCATCAGCCGCCCCAGAGCATTTTGCAGAATGAGATCTATTTTGCAGAACGGGTATTTCCAAGGAAGTTACAGCGTTAAAACTTTGCATAATTAATAAAATACACCTTAAAAACACATCACTACAAATTTCAACTCATTCGTACACTATCTGCCGCCCCCAGAGTATTTTGCAGAAATAGATCTATTTTGCAGAACGGGTACTTCTGAGGAAGTAACAGCGATGAATCTTTGCATTAGTAATAAAATACACCTTAAAAACAATTCTCTACAAATTTCAACTCATTCGTACACATCAGCCGCCCCAGAGTATTTGCAGAATAAGATCTATTTTGCAGAACGTGTATTTCCAAGGAAGTAATAGCGATAAATCTTTGCATAAGTAATAAAATACACCTTAAAAACACATCCCTACAAATTTTAACTCATTCGTACACTATCAGCCGCCCCAGAGTATTTTGCAGAATGAGATCTATTTTGCAGAACGGGTGTTTCCAAAGAAGTTACAGCGTTGAATCTTTGCATATTTAATAAAATACACCTTAAAAACACATCTCTACAAATTTCAACTCATTCGTACACCATCTGCCGCCCCCACAGTATTTTGCAGAATGAGATATATTTGCAGAACGGGTATTCCAAGAAGTTACAGCGTTGAAACTTTGCATATTAATAAAATACACCTTAAAAACATCACTACAATTTCAACTCATTCGTACGCCATCAGCCGCCTCCAGAGGAGTTGCAGAATGAGATCTATTTGCAGAACGGGTATTTCCAAGGAATTTAAAGCGTTGAAACTTTGTACGAATGAACTATACGCATAAAAATACATCTCTACAAATTTCAACTCATTCGTACACCATCTGCCGCCCCCACAGTATTTTGCAGAATGAGATCTATTTTGCAGAACGGGTATTTCCAAGGAAGTTACAGCGTTGAAACTTTGCATTATATAAATACACCTTAAAACACATCCCTACAAATTTCAACTCATTCGTACACTATCAGCCGCCCCCAGAGATTTTGCAGAATAAGATATTTTGCAGAGCGTGTATTTCCAAGGAAGTTACAGCGTTGAAACTTTGCATATTTAATAAAGTAACCTTAAAAACACATCCCTACAAATTTCAACTCATTCGTACACTATCAGCCGCCCCAGAGTATTTTGCAGAATAAGATCTATTTTGCAGAACGTGTATTTCCAAGGAAGTTACAGCGTTGAAACTTTGCATATTTAATAAAGTACACCTTAAAAACACATCTCTACAAATTTCAACTCATTCGTAAACCATCAGCCGCCCCAGAGCATTTTGCAGAATGAATCTATTTTGCAGAACGGGTACTTCAAGGAAGTTACAGCGTTGAAACTTTGCATAATTAATAAAATACACCTTAAAAACATCCCTACAAATTTCAACTCATTCGTACACTATCAGCCGCCCCCAGAGTATTTTGCAGAATGAGATCTATTTTGCAGAACGTGTATTTCCAAGGAAGTTACAGCGTTGAAACTTTGCATAATTAATAAAATACACCTTAAAAACACATCACTACAAATTTTAACTCATTCGTAAACCATCAGCCGCCCCCAGAGCATTTTGCTGAATGAGATCTATTTTGCAGAACGGGTATTTCCAAGGAAGTTACAGCGTTGAAACTTTGCATAATTAATAAAATACACCTTAAAAACACATCCCTACAAATTAACTCATTCGTACACATCAGCCGCCCCAGAGTATTTGCAGAATAAGATCTATTTGCAGAACGGGTACTTCTAAGGAAGTAACAGCGATGAATCTTTGCATAAGTAATAAAATACACCTTAAAAACACATCCTACAAATTTAACTCATTCGTACACTATCAGCGCCCCCAGAGTATTTTGCAGAATCAGATCTATTTTGCAAACGTGTATTCCAAGGAAGTTTACAGCGTTGAAACTTGCCATAATTAATAAATACACCTTAAAAACACATCACTACAAATTTTAACTCATTCGTAAACCCATCAGCCGCCTCCAGAGATTTTGCTGAATGAGATCTATTTTGCAGAACGGATTTCCAAGGAAGTTACAGCGTGAAACTTTGCATAATTAATAAAAACACCTTAAAAAACACATCCCAAAAATTTCAACTCATTCGTACCCATCAGCCGCCCCCAGAGTATTTTGCAGAATGAAATATTTGCAGACGGGTATTTCCAAGGAAGGTTACAGCGTTGAAACTTTGTACGAATGATACTATACGCATAAAAATACATCCCTACAAATTTCAACTCATTCGTACACTATCAGCCGCCCCCAGGTATTTTGCAGAATGAGATCTATTTTTGAAACGGGTACTTCCAAGGAAGTTACAGCGTTGAAACTTTGCATAATTAATAAAAATACACTTAAAAACACATCACTACAAATTTCAACTCATTCGACACTATCAGCCGCCGCAGAGTATTTGCAGAATGAATCTATTTTGCAGAACGGTATTCCAAGGAATTTAATGCGTTGAAACTTTGTACGATTAATACAATATGCATAAAAATACATCCCTACAAATTTCAACTCATTCGTACACTATCAGCCGCCCCCAGAGTATTTTGCAGAAT
>JACMZG010000002.1:20851884-20876736 GCA_018340805.1 Microvelia longipes
GATGTGTTTTTAAGGTGTATTTTATTAATTATGCAAAGTTTCAACGCTGTAACTTCCTTGGAAATACCCGTTCTGCAAAATAGATCTCATTCTGCAAAATACCTGGGGGCGGCTGATAGTGTACGAATGAGTTGAAATTTGTAGGATGTGTTTTTAAGGTGTATTTTATTAATTATGCAAGTTTCAACGCTGTAACTTCCTTGGAAAATACCCGTTCTGCAAATAGATCTTATTCTGCAAAATACTTGGGGGCGGCAGATGGGTGTACGAATGAGTTGAAATTTGTAGGGTGTGTTTTTAAGGTGTATTTTATTAAATATGCAAAGTTTCAATTGCTGTAACTTCTTGGAAATACCCGTTTCTGCAAAATAGATCTCATTCTGCAAAATACTCTGGGGCGGCTGATAGTGTACGAATGAGTTGAAATTGTAGGGATGTGTTTTTAAGGTGTATTTATTAATTATGCAAAGTTCAACGCTGTAAACTTCCTGGAAATACCGTTCTGCAAAATAGATCTTATTCTGCAAAATACTGTGGGGGCGGCAGATGGTGTACGAATGAGTTGAAATTTGTAGGGATGTGTTTTTAAGGTGTATTTTATTAAATATGCAAATTTCAACGCTGTAACTTCTTTGGAAACACCCGTTCTGCAAAATAGATCTTATTCTGCAAAATACTGCTTGCGGGCGGCAGATGGTGTACAAATGAGTTGAAATTTGTAGGGATGTGTTTTTAAGGTGTATTTTATTAATTATGCAAAGTTTTCAACGCTGTAACTTCCTTGGAAATACCCGTTCTGCAAAATTAGATCTCATTCTGCAAATACTCTGGGGGCGGCTGATAGTGTACGAATGAGTTGAAATTTTAGGGATGTGTTTTTTAGGTGTATTTTATTAATTATGCAAAGTTTCAACGCTGTAACTTCCTTGAAATACCCGTTCTGCAAAATAATCTTATTCTGCAAAAATACTGTGGGGGCGGCAGATGGTGTACGAATGAGTTGAAATTTGTAGGGATGTGTTTTTAAGGGTATATTTTATTAATTATGCAAAGTTTCAACGCTGTAACTTCCTTGGAAATACCCGTTTCTGCAAAAATAGATCTCATTCTGCAAAATACTGTGGGGGCGGCAGATGTTGTACGAAACATTGAAATTTGTAGGAATGTATTTGCGTATAGTATCAAACGTACAAAGTTTTAACGCTTTAGCTTTCTCAGAAATAACCGTTCTGCAAAATAGATCTCATTCTACAAAATACTCTGGGGGCGGCAGATGGTGTACAAATGAGTTGAAATTTGTAGGGATGTATTTTTAATGTGTATTTTATCAATCGTACAATGTTTCAACGCATTATCTTCCTAGGAAGTACCCGTTCTGCAAAATAGATCTCATTCTGCAAAATATTCTGGGGGCGGCAAATAGTGTACGAATGAGTTGAAATTTGTAGGGATGTATTTTTATGCGTATAGTATCAATCGTACAAAGATTCAACGCTGTAGCTTCCTTGGTAATACCCGTTCTGCTAAATAGATCTCATTCTTCAAAATACTCTGGGGGCGGCAGATGGTGTACAAATGAGTTGAAATTTGTAGGGATGTGTTTTTAAGGTGTATTTTATTAATTATGCAAAGTTTCAACGCTGTAACTTCCTTGGAAATACCGTTCTGCAAAATGATCTTATTCTGCCAAAATACTGTGGGGGCGCAGATGGTGTACGATATGAGTTGAAATTTGTAGGATGTGTTTTTAGGTGTATTTTATTAATTATGCAAAGTTTCAACGCTGTAACTTCCTTGGAAATACCCGTTCTGCAAAATAGATCTCATTCTGCAAAATACTGTGGGGGCGGCAGATGTTGTACGAAACATTGAAATTTGTAGGAATGTATTTGCGTATAGTATCAAACGTACAAAGTTTTAACGCTTTAGCTTTCTCAGAAGTAACCGTTCTGCAAAATAGATCTCATTCTACAAAATACCTCTGGGGGCGGCAGATGTGTACAAATGAGTTGAAATTTGTAGGGATGTATTTTTTTAATGTGTATTTTATCAATCGTACAATGTTTCAACGCATTATCTTCCTAGGAAGTACCCGTTCTGCAAAATAGATCTCATTCTGCAAAATATTCTGGGGGCGGCAAATAGTGTACGAATGAGTTGAAATTTGTAGGGATGTATTTTTATGCGTATAGTATCAATCGTACAAAGATTCAACGCTGTAGCTTCCTTGGTAATACCCGTTCTGCTAAATAGATCTCATTCTTCAAAATACTCTGGGGGCGGCAGATGGTGTACAAATGAGTTGAAATTTGTAGGGATGTATTTTTAATGGTGTATTTATATTAATTATGCAAAGTTTCAACGCTGTAACTTCCTTGGAAATACCCGTTCTGCAAAATAGATCTCATTCTGCAAAATACTCTGGGGGCGGCTGATAGTGTACGAATGAGTTGAAATTTGTAGGGATGTGTTTTTTAAGGTGTATTTTATTAATTATGCAAAGTTTCAACGCTGTAACTTCCTTGGAAATACCCGTTCTGCAAAATAGATCTTATTCTGCAAAATACTGTGGGGGCGGCAGATGGTGTACGAATGAGTTGAAATTTGTAGGGATGTGTTTTTAAGGTGTATTTTATTAAATATGCAAACTTTCAACGCTGTAACTTCCTTGGAAATACACGTTCTGCAAAATAGATCTTATTCTGCAAAATACTCTGAGGGCGGCTGATAGTGTACGAATGAGTTGAAATTTGAAGGGATGTTTTTAGGTGTATTTTATTCATTATGCAAAGTTTCAACGCTGTAACTTCCTTGGAAATACCCGTTCTTCAAAATAGATCTCATTCTGCAAAATACTGTGGGGGCGGCAGATGCTGTACGAATGAGTTGAAATTTGTAGGGATGTATTTTTATGCGTATAGTATCAATAGTACAAAGGTTTCAACGCTTTAGCTCCTTGGTAATACTCGTTCTGCGTTCAATGCAAAATAGATCTTATTTTGCAAAAATGCTCTGGGGGCGGCAGATGGTGTACGAATGAGTTGAAATTTGTAGGGATGTATTTTTATGCGTATAGTATCAATCGTACAAAGTTTCAACGCTGTAACTTCCTTGGAAATACACGTTCTGCAGATAGATCTCATTCTGCAAAATACTCTGGGGGCGGCAAATGGTGTACGAATGAGTTGAAATTTGTAGTGATGTGTTTTTATGCGTATAGTATCAATCGTACAAAGATTCAACGCTGTAACTTCCTTGGAAATACCCGTTCTGCAAAATAGATCTCATTCTGCAAAATACTCTGGGGCGGCTGATAGTGTACGAATGAGTTGAAATTTTTAGGGATGTGTTTTTAAGGTGTACTTTATTAAATATGCAAAGTTTCAACGCTGTAACTTCCTTGGAAATACACGTTCTGCAAAATAGATCTTATTCTGCAAAATACTCTGTGGGCGGCAGATGGTGTACGAATGAGTTGAAATTTGTAGGGATGTATTTTTGTGCGTATAGTATCAATCGTACAAAGTTTCAACGCTTTAGCTTCCTTGGTAATACCCGTTCTGCAATATAGATCTTATTCTGCAAAATACTGTTGGGGGCGGCAGATGGTGTACGAATGAGTTGAAATTTGTAGGATGTATTTTTATGGTATTAGTTCAATCGTACAAAGTTTCAACGCTTTAGCTTACTTGGAAGTACGTTCTGCTGCAAAAATAGATCTTCATTCTGCAAAATATTTTGCAGAAAACCTTGTTCTGCAGATTAGGGTCGCCCGTAATCAGGGTTTTTCCCCACTAATGTATTCCGATAATGAAGGATAATTTAGTAATCGTAATTTTAAGTTATACTTAAAAGGCAATAAACTTACGCCTGTAAATTAATCAAGGAAATAGTATTATCAAAACAGTTTCTCTTTTAATGATTGTAACCAAATTGTAACAAATATTTCACAGTTCACAGAATTTAATACAAATGTTTTAAATCAGTACGTGCATATTTATGTTAGAAACCATAGAGATATATACTAGAGGGGGCATAGCCTATCTCAATATATTGAGAGGCCTGAAACCTCTTTTTTGGGCTCTGTGTAACCTCATTGAAACCTCATTCAAAAGTGAATTAAGATTATAATAAATCATTTGTTTTTGGCTTTACCGGACATTATCTGGTGTTTTAATATTTCATTAATATTAAAACCATGCCATTATCTGTGTAATTTAATATATTACCTCGCATCTACACGATGTGTTTGGGTTAAATCCTCGACACTGATTTTACTCTGTGTAAACGAGGGTTGAACACATCGTGTAGACGAGGTGTATGAGATACTATAATTTTGTTCTGTTTATTTGATTATATCGAAAGTCGAAGATAGGTTATTTTTTTGATGATTCAAAAATCAACCAATAGGGCCCTCTAGCAATAACATCTATGGATTTTTATATTTTTGAGCCAGCAAACAGCTGATCACGATGTGATCACGCATGTCCGAATGTTTTACATGTGTCTGTTACTTCGTCCACACGCGGGGTTTGGCAGGGGTTTCAACCCTAACTGTTCACACGGTATATTTCACCGTAAAAAATGAGATTCAGTTCAATCAAACGACAACTGGGGAGGGGGGGGGATTAAACCCCTTGCCTAACCCCGTATCTAAACAAAGTAAGTATAGGAGTTTCCCTACTTGGTTTATATATTACTTTTGTTAAAAATTAATCTCTTAAAAGGGACTTTAGTTATGTTATAGTAATAGCATGAGTAATAGTTGCAGTTATAGTTAACAGTAATAGTGCTTGTATTAGGTTACGTTAGGGTCCTGTATATCGTATATATACAGGCACTCTAGGTAACGTTAGCATGAGTTATAGGTTAAATAGTACGAGTTAATGGTTACTGTACGAACCATTAACTAAATGATATATATTATATATATATATATATATATATATATAATATATAAATAATATATATACATATTATATATATATATATATACAATATATATATATTATATATATATATATATATATATATATATTATTATTTATATATATATATATATATAATATATAATTCTATGTCTATAGTAATAGAAATAAGATGTAGTATTAGTACTAAACAGGTTATAGAGGCAAACAGTGATATTAGTATTAATAGTTACAGAAGTAATATTTATGCGAGTTATATTAGTAATTAAATAGACATACAATTTTAGTAGCAGAGACATTATATTAGTAGCAGACATACAAAGAGAATAATAAGTAAAGGGTAATGAAAAAAAATATTCAAAATGGCTAAAAAGTTTAATGGTAAAAAATCGTACTTATATATTGCGATCTATTGTCTTATATAATTATGCAAAAATATTTAATGATTCTAGTTAAAACTTTAAATAAATTTAAAATTAATATGGATTAAAAACGAATAACAAAATAAAAATTTGAAACTTACTTCACTTCATCGGACATTCCGCTCTGCATGAAGGCTGAAGGCCGACGACGAGAGCCACCGTGTCTCTTTTTATATCCTATACCCGCCCTCGCCATCTTGGATATCCCAAAACAAATAATATGAAATATCATGTTATTTATGATTAAAAATTTATTTATAATTGTTAACTAATATATTTTTAACATTAAAATATTTAATAATTTGATAAGTTTTTTAAAAAATTTAGACCAAAATAAAAAAAAAAATACTGATCTGATTAAAAAGCTGATAAGACTAATACGATGTATTTTTATTAAATTTACATTAAATTTCATAATCTTTAATTATATATTTAAAAATACGTTTTTTATTTAATATTATGTCTGGAATTAATAATTTTAAACTTATACTGAAATTATCCGTTATACCTCGAGTTAAGTAACCTCCATCTTAAATGTTTTTTAAAATATTTAGCAAACAAATTCGTTAGAAAACAATAATTAATACTTAATTATTAGTAACTATTTAAATTATTACAATTAATGTTTAATGTGAAATACTTTTTAATAATTTTCTGTATGGGCCGTATCAGTTGAATTTTGAAACATCGAAATATAACCTGAACACCTTTGACTAAAAACCTTTGAAAAAGTCTGTAACTTATATTGTAGAACGTTTGAAATACAAAACAAAACACGAAAAATGTGCAGAAGTCGAAAATAATTTATTTATTATAACCTTACCTCCTTCTAGTTCTAGTTTTAATCACGTCACACAGAGCCCCAAAATGACGTTTCAAGCCTCTTAACATATTGAGATAGACTATGACTTAATTATAGTAGTTCTGCAAAATAGATCTCATTCTTCAAAATACTCTGAAGAGGGCAGATGGTGTACGAATGAGTAGAAATTTGTAGTGATGTGTTTTTAGAAGTATTTTAATATCTATACAAAGTTTCAACGCATTTACTTTCTTTGGAGTACATGTTCTGCAAAATAGATCTTATTCTGCAAAATACTCTGGGGGCGGCAGATAGTTTACTAATGAGTTTAAATTTGTAGGGATGTGTTTTTAGGTGTATTTTATTAATGATACCAAGTTTCAACGCTATAGCTTGCTTGGAAGTACCCGTTTTGCATTTGTAGGAATGTATTTTTGTGCGTATTGTATCAATCATACAAAGTTTCAAGGCTTTAGTTTCCTTGGAACTACCTGTTCTGGAAAATAGATCTCATTCTACAAAATATTTTGCAGAAAACCTTGTTCTGCAGATTAGGGTCGCCCCATCTGGGAACTGCGTTCCATCATTCGTCATCATTGATGGCTCGACGTAATGTCATGTCCCACTTGTTTCGTTAGTGTCGTACTCATCAGGTGCCAACAGAGTCTGAACTCACTCTGACCTCAATTAATTCCGAAGAATATAATGTGAATACTTACAGAGACCATGCGCCCTGATGAGTTAGACATAATGAACCAGAGTGGGACATGACATTATGTCAAGCCATGAATGATGGAACAGTTCCCAGACGTAGCATTGCATTTCATGTTTTGCAAAACTTGGTAGTATCAAATGATATAAACTCACTATAGTTAATAATAATAATAAGAGCTTTATTTTCATTATGTTTTACAATTATGAAATACGTAATTGCCTCCCCTCCAAGGCTAGGGTGCAGTCAAATTACATCCATGTATAGCTCCATGTATTTTTTACCTATGGAATTAAAGACTGTTTTGAATTTAAATTTGGAAGAGCAATTTATAATATTATTTGTTATAACGTTACTAACTTTGCCCTAACTTCTTTTATGAAAATAATAAATGGTTATTTATTTTTTTAAGGGCAACGACTTGTCGCTTTTGCAGTTATTTCCTCTTGAAAACGATCAAGGTGTTTTGTAATCTGAAGAAAAAGAAGAAGAATGGAGTTGACCTCCTGGCGCGGCCCGGCTCGTAATATTTCTCTTATTATTTACTTTATTTTATGGTCCATTGTTGATATTGTCCTCTGCTGTTAGTAATTGTATGGATTATTAGTCAAGTTTTGAGGTAAAAACTACAAGAGTGCTTAAAGTGATCTAAACATCTGACTCCGTATCTAATTGAGTTGTGGAAAGGCCAACACTGGGAAGTCAATAGACTTCATCCTTCATCAGCGGCGATATGCTGAATCGTTATTGAATAATGGAAGCAGGAGTGTTGTGCGCTACTGGGTTCTGCGTTACTGTCACCTGCTTGTGTTTCACAGACGCCTTGGCCTGGTTAAGGTATACATTTTTTGTTTTATTTACTTCGTACAGACGTAGTGTTTGGTAGGGTGTTCAAACCTCTAGGGAGTACTACTCCCTGGCAGTTGTGTAAACCGGATTCAACGCGAGGTTCAACCCTGAAACTCTCTAAACTAAAGTGATGTAGAAATTCAAACAGTAGGGGTGGGGGCGCGGGACACAGTGGTACTAACTCCCCTGGAATAAGCTGCTTTAGATGGACCTGACCTAAGTTCACCCTTTCTCCACTAGTGGCAGGGTCGGTTCACTTGGTACTCCATATATAAAATATAATATTCCTTCAATCCCAAGATTAAATTATTAAAAGGGTCATTAACATGTTAAAAAGTTGTATTAATTATTTTTAAAGGTATAATTTCCATAAAATGTTCTAAAAATATAAACGCTGTGTTAATTTTAAGTAGACCTGATATCTTGATAACCATGATTTTTATACAAACATCAAAAATGTTTGTAAACAAATATCAAACCGGGAAATTATCAATTTAATTTACGTCTTCGTTGTCTCATTATGACACACCTTTCGTAACACACGTTATCCTATTTCCTAAAAAAATATGTTATAAGCTTCTATAAAAGAAAAAAAGTCAATGAATAAGAGTAAAAATTCAGTCTTTTTTACATTTTTATAAAATAAATAGAAGTACTCGATTTAAAACTGATAACAATAGTGATAAGCGCACAAGGTGAAAACTAGCGCTCGGTTGTTGATTAGTTGATGCAACCAATCCCTGTTTTTTTTGGAACCAGGGAGTTAGACCACTATTCAATTTCTTATCAGCGACGGTGGCGCTGCTACGGACTTTGAATCGCGAATAATATGAAGCTATTACTGCAGACTGCAAAACAATGGTTCCTAGCTAATAGACTTACCTTAAATGAGAGAGAAACACTTAATTTATAAAAAAAATACATTATAAAGGGAGCTGTCCTTCTTTAAAGGATTGCTGAAACACACAGCATACTTAATCTATCTTAAAGACAATTTGATCAAATTATTAATTTATACATAATTATATTAGATCATGAAAATAATTACATTAAAGTTTTAAAATTTTACTACTACATCTAAATAAAACTACAATTATTAGTAAATATGGTTATTTATAATACCTTGTGAGTCTAAAATAAGCAACAAAACTCAACAACATACCTTCTCCCTTAGAGGAAGACAAAATAGTGCAACTATTAATATACTCAGAATCACATGGGATAAGCACATAGAGCACTTGTTCAACTAGTTTTCTCCAGTTTTGTATATGATGAGGAGTCTAAAGAATAAACTGAGCGAAGAAATTCTTAAAATGATTTATTATGCATATTTCCACACTTAGATGGAGTGTCTAAAGCCTCACAAATATGTCTCCTTCAGAAGAGAGCTATCAGAATAATAACTAGTATAAGCTGTAGAACACCATGTGCTGATAGTTTTAAAGATCTTGAAATACTGACTCTCCCATCTATATTTATACTCAACCTCCTAATATATGCTAAAGCCAACTTCAATAGTCTTCAAGATAAAGATCACCACTCAACACAGGCTCACCTTAACCAACAACTCGCCTTATTATCTGGCCAGGAAATGCTTCAACTATCTACCTATATCATACACTGCGTTTCCAGATGACTCATTCAAGCAACAAATTAAAAAGCTTTTAACGCAAAAAGCATATTACTCAATAGACAAATTCCTAGCCTATAGGATCAGCTATAATTTTCTTTTGTTTTAAGAATTGATATCGTTAGACAATTCTAAATTGTAACAGTGAGAACTATTATTATTATTATAAAGCAAATAATACTGATGTGTGCAATTTGTTGTGAACAGGAGAAAGGTGCATAAGACAGTGGAGTGCTGGTTCTGTCAGTGCCAGGCCAGAGTGAGCTATGCAGAGAGCAACACCTGGACATGCCAGCACTGTGGTCAGTACAATGGCTTCTCTCAGGTAATTCTTCTTTTAATTGTAACTTTATCATGAAAAAAAAAATACAAATAAAATGCTCGATGCTGCTCTGTTATGATTCAACAAATCCATAGTTATACTGACTTGGCATAGTAAAACAAAACTTGGTATAATAAACTGATGAGGCTTCCGTGGTTTTGTCATCAAGATTTAGGTCTGGGGTGGTGACTTTATCCATAAAGAACCTGGTGTTTGGCTTTCACTGTGAGAGGCATCTTCAGGGATGTGACAAAAGATATGAAATTTTCCTCAAAGTCCATAGTATTAGTATTTATTTACGCCCATGTGTAATAATATTATCACTTTATTTATTGAAAGCCTCCTATGAGGCTTATCAACTCCTCAAATACCTCAATTATACCTTGTAATAGTCATATTTGTTAACCTTAGAGATAAATGACTAGAGAGGGCAGATTTTTAGAACTGTTATAACCTTATGGTAACCTCTTCCAAGTTTGTGTTAAGGTTATAATAAATCTTTTTGAATATTGATTGTGTTTTGTATTATAAAAATGCTATTGTGTAAGTTGCTTTAGTTTTTTTTTACTTTTGATTGTATTTATAATGAAAGGAGTTGAGGCTGCTTTGTGGAGGTTTCAAAATACAGCTGATAACCCTTCTCTTGACAAGATATCTCTATGTTGAGCTCTGTGTGTGTTGACAGGACGGGGGATACAACCGTGAGCTACCAAGCATGTCGGATGTCAGATACAATCGAGTGAGGTACGCACGCCCTCAACCCGGGTTCTGCAGGACCCACACACTGTGCCACAACTGCAACTCCAACCAGGAATTCAAGATTAAACAGATCGCCAACTATGTTCCCGTCGACCCAAACAACTATGACTGGGAAATGAAACGATTCAAGTATGTCTTGTTATTATATAGTAACATAAAATAGTATAATTTAATTAGGGACTTGAATAACTCCCGGAAAAGTTTATATCAAGTCTTGTATTTCAATTAGATCATATTTTCAAGAAGTGTCATAATTCAAAACAAGAGTAACCACAGAGATTTCACATTGGAGATACCTCTTTCTCTCAGATTAAAAGGTTAGGCTAAAGTAATATATAAACCAAGTGGGCAAACAAACACGATTTCTGTCAGACCTGGCATGTAGTGCACATTTTGTCTACCAGGGAGTTGCCTCAAATTTTCCTATGGGTGTAAATGTAAACAAACTAGTTTACGGTTTCCAAAATTTTTGTTTTTATTGCATTTATTTGTACAATTTAGTTTAAAATGTTAATAATTTGTGTTAGAAATACGTTTTGTCACATCCAATAGAGGCTTAATCTTTGCGAATCTTTAAATACTAGGTTTTTTTAATTACTTAAAACGAGCGGTTAATAACTTAGTACATTTTTGCAAGTGATATTTGTTTTTTCCCTTCAAGTATTTATTGTAATTTTACAACTTTAACCCAACATTTTTGAATATAATAAAAGCAATCGTGATTTTAAGTCATATTTAAGGCAATACAGGGGTCTGGATGTTCTTCAAAATTTTAATAAAAAACATGTACTTTACCTTTACTATATTTTCTCTTTTTCTTAAAACTAATTTATTTTAACAATTATTTCACAGAATTTAATACAAAGTCATTATACTATCACGTACATATTAAAGTAAGAAAACACGCTTAAAAGTATGTAATGTTATCAGGGTTGCCAATAATACTAAGTAACAAAATGTAAATCCTAAGAGGCAATTTTAGCTATTTTTTATTTTTGAGCCAGCCATCAGCTGATCACGCATGTCTGATTTTTTTACACAGGTTAGTATAGGAGTTTCCCTACTTGGTTTATATATTTCTTTAGTTCAGGTTCACTCATTTCCAAGTTGTTGAGAATGTTCAATGCATAATTGTATGTACTGTAGTGTCCCAGTTAGCTGCAACAACAATCTTGTTGTACAGCGAGTAGTTCATGTATTGGCAGTGTGGAACCCTGACGGCCATACTTTTCGTAAAGTTAGTTGTATTGAGCTCATAACTCACTAAGTGGGAGTTATGAGTTTATTTAGCTCATTATACTGCAGGGAATTACTGAGAGGGAGTTATGAGCTTATTATACTGTAGGGAGTTATGAGCTTATTATACTGTAGGGAATTACTGAGAGGGAGTTATGAGCTTATTATACTGTAGGGAATGACTGAAAAGGAGTTATGAGCTCATTATACTGCAGGGAATAATTTTACCTCTCAATGATTACAATTATGTATGCTCTTCTAACCATATATCTATCAAAGCATTTATAATGAAAATAATCTACACAAGGAGCCTTACTGGTTTATAAGAAACAAGTGTGTTGGTTGGTTGCAGGCAAGAACTTGAAGAGAAATACAAGCTGTGCGGGGAGTGTGAGAGATTGGTGTCTGGTATCATATCTAGCAGTCTGTCCTCGGCTCCTAGGAAGCTCCTTATTAACAAAGTAACTACTTTTCTTTAATAGAAATCTTTACACAAATCCAAAACTTTCATGGTATAACAATGCGACTGGACTCAAAATCAACAGGTGGTGCTTTTGACATGTGGAGTGCCCACCTGTTGCTGATCCTGTGGCTATTTGTGACTGTGCTTGAGATAATAATGTACATAGAAGGAGTAATACTGATAACAGAGTCATGCTCTACAAAGTGAGGGAAGCCATGGTGCACAATATGGAACAGGGCTTCCTACAGTCGGTGTCTATACCTATGTAAGGATGACTGTGCACTTTTCTTCTTAACTCACTTTATCCTAAATGGCTTCATGGGAATGAATGAAACCTAATTGATTTGAGTGTTTATTATTTTTACTTAATTGATTTGTTGTGAAACTAGTCCAAGCATTTTATTATTTGCTTGTTAAATTTCCTGATTTTTAAAAGGAAAAAGGGTATATGTACCCCATTTCAACTTTCCTTGGTGAAACATCGTTTTAGCGAATTTTCATTATGAAAATGACGCTTATGAGGTTGTTCGGATGACGGAAGTTGAGGGTGGAGTGAGCGGAATCGGTTTCCTATTGACTTCCTGATAACAAAAATATATGTCCGAAAAAGTTTAAATATATATATGTATATATATATATATATATATATAATATATATATATAATATATATATATATATATATATATATATATATATATATATAATATATTATATGTATGTAAGAGTTTCTACCCTTTTCGTATGGCGACGATAACTCTCGAAGGCGTTCTCAAATTGAAACGAAACTTTGCAAATCGCGAGATGTCGAGGAGGTTACGAGGCCTATTGTTTATAAAAACATTATGACGTCATCAACCAAAGTTATGACGTCATGAAAAAAAAATTTTTTTGAAACTTGAAATGGCTATAAAACAAGGTATTTCGTGTTTAGGTAGACGGCTAGCTGAATCGATTAAGACCGATTTCAGCTCAATCGAACCATCACAAATGGCGCAAACGGTATACATATATATATAATCTTGTATATATGTATACGTCTAGGTCAAAGACTCGTACGATATCTGTTGGGTTCAGTAGTGTTAGAGGGTGGTGATATAGTATAAAAGAGGGGCCTCTACCTCTAGCTCCATCCTGGTAAGCCTACTGTCCAGAGAGACAGGACAAAAATGGCTTCCACTAAACCACGCCGAGCTAAGCAGGCCCGTAAGCGGAAGAACCTCGAAGTAGTCTTTATATGGTCGAAGTCATTCTAAAACGATTGCGACCGGTTTCAGCTCAGTCAGGCAATCTTAAGTGACGGAAACGGCATTTTTATTTAAAAACTAAAATCATGAATATATTTTTGTTTATAATTGTCGCGGCCGCCGCTAGGTTTATTTTTATCTATATTTGTTTTGTTTTTTTGTAATGTTTTTGTTTTGGACAACACTGTCAGGAAAGAATTATGTTTGACGTATTTTATTCTAGTTTTCGATTCGTTTCAAGATTTATTAGTTTAGACGGTAAATATTCTTTTACGGGTTCTAACCAGGTTCAAACGGGTTTTTTTACGGGTTCTTGTTCGATTATTGTTCGCGAAAACGGGCGTTTTATGTTACAGTTGTTCCTTCTTCGTATCGATACTTATATCAATAAAACTCTGTGAAAGTTAAAGCTGTCTGACTTTAAATTTGTGTAGCTAGAATGAATTTCGTGACGATTGTTGCGCGATTGCCGGCACAATAATGCTTCTTAATTTTAATATTATAGCATACTATTAATAATAGAGTATGAATAAAATCTCAATTAGCAAAATCAAATTTGTGAGAAAGCCTCTCAGGCCCGCTTCGCGGGCCTGTGTGGAAAGGCTGTGAAAATTCGCTAGATACATGGCAAAATGCCATGTAACAAGAACAACACATAATACAAACCAACAACAATGTGGCCGCGAAGCGGCCAAGGGAGGCCCCGGGCCGCGAAGCGGCCGGTGGGCCGACGCCGTGGAGCGGACGAGGCGCGAAGCGCCGAGGCCGCGTAGCGGCTATGGGCCGCAGGCCCGTATTTTCTTTTCTCTTTTGTTTTTTATTAAAAAAAAGTCATTTTCAATCAACAATTTATTAAATATTTATTATTAAGTGAATAAAATACTAAATATTTAAAATGCCGGTAATAAATAAATGTGCGGAACGTGATAAAAATTTAGAAAACCTAAATGGTGTTATCACGTGTGACAAATGCATCACTCCCGTTCATTTGGATTCTTGTTCTCAGCTAACAGATGAAGCAATCACAACTTTTTTAAGTAAAAAAAAACTGGTAAGAAAAGCTTGTTTTTTTCAATGCACTAGTTGTGTTAAAAATCTTCATGGAATTCATGGACTCACAATCAGAGTTGAAGCACTGGAAGAAAAAGTGTCTAAAATCGAATATAATACATCCTCCTTGAGTTCTAATGACTGTTTTAGAGATATATTTGCTGAAATTAAGGAGCGAGAGAAGAGAGTGAGAGCTTTTATACTCTTCAATGTAGTAAGTGCTGATGAATGAAGGTCCATAACGATGGTTGGTGTTAACCTAGAGAACAGTCTTATTAGGAAGCAATCAAACAATATCTCTTTCCAACCTGAAGTGGAAAATATGGATCCAGTATCAATGACAAAAAATGATTCACAAATAGTTAACAACCTAGTTAAAATAATCTCTCCCAAAGACAGTAATAGAAATTATAGATTCTACAGAATTGGAAGACAAAGTACTTCAAAAGTGCGACTTTTGAGAGTAATATGTGAAAGTTGTGACATTTATATGAATCTCTTCCTGAAATTCAAAAAAGCTAAAGCAGAGGGACTTATAGAATATGCGGAGGCTAAAGATAAGACTGATAAAGAAAGAGAGGAGTTGGCTAATCTAAGAAAGGAGATTGAAAAGTCTAATGATGACAATAAAATAATAAAATATATAAATGAATCCCTAGGATTGTGTACAATTTTCCACAGTCAAAAAACTTGTTGGGTTTTCACTAAAATCGTCCAGTGTATTCGAAGCAAAACTCTGCCAAGGATCATCCTCCCGAAACACAATGAACATCTTAAGAAATCAAAATGACATGCCTCTGCCTTCCAACCCTCAAATAAAAGAGGAAAAATATAACTATGCTTCCTAAATACTCGTTCTCTTGTTAAGTCATTTAATGACCTTAAAATACTTATCAAAAATGAATATGATATCATTGGTCTGTCTGAAACTTGGCTTAATACCAACTTTTCTTCTGATCTGATACAAATAGAAGGTTATAATCTTTTCCTAAAGGATCGGTTGAATTAGAAGGGGGTGGATGTGCTGTCAACGTCAGAAATAGCTTCGACTGCAAAGTAATAAATGCTCAATCTGATGGCACTAAACAAATTTAGATAGAGGCCAAGTGCAAACAATGACAACTAGTCATAGGAGTAAAGCTGTATAAAGCACCCAATATCTCATTTGGTGCCCTGACTGAAATAGAAGATAACTTAATAGATATGAATAGTAAGTATAAATGTAATATTATTTTATTAGGCGACCTCAATGTGAATTACCTATCAAATAATCATGATGTACATTTTTTAAGTAACATACTTAATATGTTTGAATTAATACAAGTTGTAAAACTTCCTACAAGAATGACTAACTCCTCAGAGAGTTTGATTCATTTCATTGCTATTCCTGTTAAATGGAACTAACTGGCAAAAGTAAACATAAGAGATGCTAATGATATATCAGATCACTCTCTTATTGATTGTGAGATATCAATCTATCTAGAAAAACCATCAAAAAAATTTATCACAATTTGAAACTTTTCAAATTTTAATATTAATGAATTTAAGAACAAAATAATGGAGATGGACTGGCCAAAGGAGTACCTAGAAAGTGATATTGATGCTAAAGTAAACATATTTAATCAACTAGTTTGAGACATATTTGAATCTTGTGCCCCAATTAAAAAAATTAATATCAACAAAAAAAATCCTCCATACATCACTTTTGGGATCAAAAAAATGCAAAGACTACGAGATAATGCTCACAGAAAATGGATAAAAAATAAAACTAAAAATATTTCAAAAGTATTAAAAGAAAATTACATTAAGCTAAAAAAACAAACATCTCAGGTGATCAGAGCTGAAAAGACTTCTTATATACAATGGGTTCAAATATACAAAAAATAATTCCAAATCATTCTGGAGAGGAATTAAAATGAAAAGTAACCCAACCCTACCAGAAGACAGATTTTCTTTTGTTGTTCTAAACAATTTTTATATAAATGATGTCCAAGGAAATAAAATTGATACCGATTTAATACAAAACTATATGGATCAGAAGAAAGACCTAAATTCAAAGCTTACATGCTTCAAAGCCTTAGATGCCAAAGAAATTTGTCAACATATCCAATCTATTAAATCTGATGCTACAGGATCTGACATGATATCAAGGAAAATGATTTCGATAATAATGAATTGCCACCCCGAACCTATTGTTCATATCATAAACTCTTCCCTGATAGAAAGTATTGTGCCACTTACTTGGAAATCTGCTGTCGTAACTCCAATAGCTAAAAAAACAATGTTAATTGTATGAATGATACTAGACCTGTTAATATTCTCCCTGCGTTACATAAAATTACGGAAAAGGCAGTTATTATTCAGCTACTGCTTCATCTAGCTTTAAATAACATATTGCCAGATACCCAGTCAGGATTCAGGAAATACCATAGCACATGCTCAGTGCTACTTAAAGTTATAGATGATGCATGTAGAGCATTGGATAGGGGTGAAATGGTAGTCATTGCTCTATTAGATTACTTAAAGCCTTATGATCTTATCAATCACGAACTGCTAATAGCCATATTTATTTATATTGGAATAGAGTCAACTGCATTTGACTGGTTTATATCTCTCCTTAAAGACATGTACTTCTTTATGGCATCAAATCCACTTAGTGTGACGAAGGGAGTACCTCAAGGTTGTCCTATTGCAGCTCTGATTTTTATAATTTACATACTAAGTGCTCCTGTGGTCATCCAGAAGTGTTTGCTCAGGTAATACGCTGACGATACACAACTACAAAAATCTGCTCAGGCATCTCTTGTGAATGAAATCAAACTTGACCTGGAGAGTGATCTTGAAGCTCTGAGTGAATGGACAGTATCGCATGGACTCAAAATAAATCCAGACAAATCCGAAATCATCATAACTAAATGGTATCGACATGATAAATGTAATGTGTTCTAGAAATCTAGGTCTCTTAATAGATAACCATCTTACATTTGAACAACATGCAATAAAACAATGCTGCAAAGCTTGGGGTTATTTAAAATATCTGTTTTCTGTAAAAACCTTTATTGATCCTGATAAAAAATGGATGCTAACTGATGGCCTGGTACTTTCTCATTTTAATTATTGTGACTTTGTATATGGTCCTCATTTATCTAATGAATTGTATTACAAAATACAGAAAGTACAGAATGCATATGTTCCTAGAAAGGAACATATTTGTCCCAAATTAATTGAACATAACATCCTTAATATGAAAAACCGAATGACCCTACATGCATCATGCATGTTATACATACTCATATCTGATGAACCTTATTATCTAAGATCCCTTTTAAAACTACGGTCCGAAATACATGAAGTATCCATAAGAGATTCGAAGATGAAATTTAATATCGAGCAGCATAGAGCGGCTAAATTTGAAAGTTCCTTTTCTGGATTTGCTCCTAAACAAAATACCTCCTGAACTCTTTAAAAAATCTGAAAATGTATTAAAAGAAAATATTTAGACTATTTTATTCATTTATCAATAAAAAAAGATCTATTTTAATAATTGTAAAAAGTGGTAGTATAAATTATATTTTATATTAGGTGATCTCTGGATAGGATTATAAATTATACATTGAAGCACCTAGTCTTAAATACAAATAAAAATGTTAATAATATAAAAAAATTATTTTATTTTTAATTTTTTCTTTTATTCTCTTTTTTTTTGTTAATTAGCCTGATTTCTTAAAATATTGAAATAATAATGATAATTGCATTAATCTGTCATAAATAATAATTGTTCTCAGCTATATTTTAAATTCTTGTTTTTTTCTCTTTTTTTATACATCTCTAATTTAATCATCATTCACATATCAATCATCTTGACTGATATTGTAGACTAACATGTCATGCATCTGTTGATGCTGGTTGAATTTAAATGGCTGGTGTTGTGTTGCAGGTGAAGAAGAAACCATTCTGGACTCAGTACCTGTCGTGTGTGTTGTGTCTACTGCTGCTGTGCCACTGGTACCTGGAACTGAACCCACAGGCCGGTGTGCCTCCTGTGGAGCGAGCGTCTCAAGTACTACTGATGCTGGGAGTGCTGGTGCAGTGCTTGCAGGTGTACCAGCTTGGCTCATCCTGGTCACTGGTGACCTGGGTGGCGTGGACAGTCATATACTGCATTCCTCACATACCAGCCCTCCAGTCTTCTCATATCCTCCCCCTGCAGGTCTGCCAACCTCTTCCAATTGAGACCTGAACAATTTCATTCTTTTTGTACCGTTTTTAAAACAAAACTGTCCAACAGTTTCCTTTAATAATAAATAAGAATCAACTCTCCCCAAAGTGAGACTGTCAACTCAGTGGTGGGAAAATTAGTATTCCTGACGACACTGGCACGGCAGTGTACCATCTGTGTTGCTTGGCTTAATTTCCCACTTTTTGTTCATATTAAGTTTGAAATTAACCTCTCATACTTCTAACTGGCCGCTGTGCTTTCCACTGCTTTTGTTGTAAAAAGTTAAATCAATACCAACAACGTCTATCCACTAATTAAAATTATTTAAATTAAAAAATTAAATTAGTTTAAAAACGTTGTTGGTGTTGATATTATTGTAGACATTCCACTGCGCTTACTCAGTATTTTCTGAATTTTCCTAATTCAGAACATGACTACGAGGAACCATTATTATTAGGTTAAAAAAAGATAAAACTAATTAATTACAAAAAATAATACATTACATTACATAACAAATTAATAATTACATTAAAATTATTATTATAATAAATGTAGCTGTCATAACAAGTAGTTGACATGATGTACATAAATTTAAAAATATAATGGGTGATTTGTGGAAAGCTACCGGGGTCAGTTGATGAGTTGCCTGCGTGGTCCTCTACAACACTGAGTCTAGTAGCTTGCGATAATTGAATGCAAACTTTTTCCCACCTTAGTGGTTTTTTATAAGTTATCTGTCTATATTCATGTTTGTGTGTGTATTATCCTTGTATCTAGAGAGTTGAAACTCTGTTCAAAAATCTTTCTCTAGGTCCAGATGTGCTTTCCACAAAATATTTTTATGATTTTATCACCCTCCATAATGACAAAATTCTTAACCACAAAAAAGTTGTTTGAATTTGAAATGTTGCTTATATGTAGTCCTGTGTAATATCCACGAGCACGCCAAGTTCATCTCAGTATTAGTTCATAGAACTAGTTCTATTAAAAGAGCAATACAAATAGAAAATCCAATTTAGTTGAAATTGGTCTGAGTGCGTCCATATTTATTAAACAAGTACATGTTGAGTTTCACTGTGTTTTGGGGGGTCGGTGTGTAACAACTCAGAGAAGAACTACGTCAGCACATGCCTGAGCAACGTAAATCTGAGGGGATGGAATAAGCATTTGTTGTTGTTTATTTTATAGTGTTGTTTGTTTGTTAGGTTACCATGACTATGTGTTTCCTACTCTCTACTCTCATCATACTAGTCAGAAGGAAGATGTGTCAGAGGAACCTGGGTGGCAGAGGCAGAGCAGGCAAGGCTGCCACTCCTTGTGTTGGTAGCAGTGCTCCCACTCCTTGTGTTGATAGCAGTGCTGCCACCTCTCCCACTCCTTGTGTTGGTAGCAGTGCTGCCACCTCTCCCACTCCTTGTGTTGGTAGCAGTGCTGCCAGTGTGAGATCAACTTGCACCCCTAGCAGAATTAATTCTGCTACCAAGTCAGCCAGCAATGCTTCCCAGTACTGTGCCTCTGACCTTTCTGAAACTATCTCCCCGAGGTAAATAATGTTACTATATTTACTCATTATAGCAGAGTACTGTAAGGTGGAATACCTGTTTAACCAGAGTACAAATTAAAATTACGTACGAGCCACTTCGGGTAACTCACATTAAGGAGGTGGTTTAACAGATTAAAAAAATTGAAAATTTTGTTTACCGAAAATGGCGTTTGTGATGCGCTGAGAGGGCCCTCTGCTCCTGCTTTCCTGTTTACACTGCCCGTAAATTGCACACAAGTTCAACTGTATTTTTGTAAAAATTATATAAAACTACTCATTAAAATAAATGCTGGTGGGCGAGAAGAAATAGACAGTCTGCTGGACCGGATCACGAAAGCAACTAACTAAAAACCATGCACAATGTGTATTCTAAACGGGGGGAAAACTCTGCCCTCTCCAGTATGATTGGCGGGTTCTATAGAAAAAAAGAAAACAGGGCGAAATATAAACATTGGCGCCAACATAACCGCCCACCTAAATTTTGAACATAAATAAAAAATAAAGTGAGGTCTAATTTGTATCAATTTCTCAACAAGATACAGAAGACCTTATCATTAACGTATTCATTTATTTATAAGTATATTATATTATATAATTATAATATATATTATAATTATATAATTAAGTAGTATTATGATAAATAAGTATTTCATTTAAATACACCTTGTGTTTTAATATTTTACTATGTAACTGAATTGATAGCAAGTATAAAGTTGTGGTAGAAAGGTAAGATAGTTGGGTGATGGCTCACTGAATCCGTTCCACAGTTAGGTTTCTGGTCGATGCTCTGGCTGAGAAGTGGCCGGCAGGTTGAAGGTCTCTTGTTTGCTAGAAGTGCCGGCAGCAGTGTTAGGTTGAAGGTCTCTTGTTTGCTTGCCAGAGGTTGAAGGTCTCTTGTTTGCTGAGAAGTGTTAGGTTGCTGAGAAGTGGCCAGTAGGTTGAAGGTCTCTTGTTTGCTGAGAAGTGGCCAGTAGGTTGAAGGCTCTGTTTGCTGAGAAGTGGCCGTAGGTTTGAAGGTCTTGTTTGCTGAGAAGTGGAGTAGGCCCTTGTTGAGAGGTCTTTTGTTTGCTGAGAAGTGGCCAGTAGGTTGAAGGTCTCTTGTTTGCTGAGAAGTGGCCAGTAGGTTGAAGGTCTCTTGTTTGCTGAGAAGTGGCCAGCAGGTTGAAGGTCTCTTGTTTGCTGAGAAGTGGCCAGCAGGTTGAAGGTCTTTTTGTTTTGCTGGAGGGTTAAAGGTCTCCTTGTTTTGCTGAGAAGTGGCCCGCAGGTTGAAGGTTTTCTTGTTTAGCTGAAGAAGTGGCCAGCAGGTTGAAGGTCTTCTTGTTTTGGCTAAACTAACACAGATTTCTCTTCTTGTAAAAAACTACACAGATTTCTCTCTCTTGTAAAAAATTAAGTTACCATTATCAATTATTTAACTAGAGCACTTGCAACTGAAATATCCATTTAGATGTTTCAAAGATCTCCTTAGTTGTTTTAACCAAGCTTGTTGTATGAGTATGTGTGTTTTGTTGTATGTGTGAGTGTGAGTTACCAGGTACCTTGTACAAAGTGTTGTTCTATTCTGTCTCATTGTTTATTATTCAGCTGAGCCTTAAGGATTTTAATATCATGTTTTAGGTGGACTGGTAGTGGGAGGCCAAGGAGAGATTCACCTGTCAACATGACTGGTGAATCCAAAACTAACCTGATGAAGCCCCTGCCTCAGTTGCCTCCTGGTGGTGACCTCGACATCAGCACACTCACCATTTCTACTGCTCACCAGAGGAACAATGCTTGGAGTAAGACTACGTGGGACAGTAGAAACTGGTTGGAGGAACAGGAGAAGGTGGCATCACCGTGGGACCGAGTGTCTGTTTCCAGGTCGTCTTCTCTACGGAGTTCCCCTTGCAGTTTCAGAACGACACGCAACATCATCTCCCCCGCCGTGCTTTCTAACAACAGTGACGACTGGTTCAAATCTCCTTCCTCAGAAAAAGAACCTTATTTTAAAAGACTCAATGATCCTTGGACTCCGAACCTTTATGATAATTATGATTTGAAGAAAACAGTTTACCCCTACCCTGTGATTTACTCATGGACACCGCCTCCCTGGGATCGCACTTCCACTCCCAATTCAAGTCCTCAGAAACAAGAGGCTGAAGCAAAGCCACCCCCGGGGGTGGTAAGTCACCTCCCTACTATAATACTTGCCACTACTAATGCATTTCTAGTTTATTACATATTGAACTTGAAGTCCTAACACTTCTACTCAGTTTTGCCAAATGTACAATATTAATAATATTTCTAACATTATTTAGTTCTATTGACATGATAATTATTGTATCACATAATAATTATCATATTGAATCAGATAATTATTGTATTAAGTAATAATTATCATATTGAATCAGATAATTATTGTATTACATATAATTATCATATTGAACAGATAATTATCTGTATTAACATAATAATCTATATATTGAGTCAGATATCATTGTACTACATAATATTATCCATATTGAATTCAGATAACTTATTCGTTACTACATAATAATTAATCTATTGAAATCAGATAATTATTGTATCTACTAATAATTACATATTGATCAGGATACATTATTGTAACAGATCAATTATTGAATGATGTGAATGTATGTGATAATTTCAACACTTCCTCCATGTATCCTAGGGAATGTACGATAATTTTATTTGTATGATATTTTCTAAAACTAATAATTTTACAAGAAGAAAATGTTTGACTTGCTTGGTGTGCCTGGTTTTATTTATGTTTGTTATTTGTAATTGTAACATATAGAATTCTTGTGACTCAATATAAAATTTTAAAAAAGTTACTGTTTTGTGTTTATATCATTTGATACTACCAAGTTTTGCAAAACATGAATAGTTGATACAATATAATTGTTTGAGAGACACCTAGGAAATGTAACAAGCAAAATGTAATGCTACATCTGGCAACTGTCATCATTGGTGGCTCGACATAATGTTATGTCCCACTCTGCTGAGCCTGAACTCAATTATTCATCTCTTGCACAATTTTATTGTGTCATTTATATTTATTCTACAGACAGATACACGGGTAGTCAAATATTTAAAACAAGGGGTGAGTTGTTCTGACTGAACTTCAGGTATGGTAGAAATTAAGAGCAATTTAATATAGTGTGTGTGTGAACTAAAGTGTAGAAAGCACAACTTAAATTTAACTAATTAAATTTAAAAGTAATAACTCGAGCAATATATATTGTTAAAAAGCTCTTGATTAGTAGAACAAAAAATGCTATGTACTAAATTCCAATAAATTTAACATGGCGGCCATAATTTTATAAAATAATTATTTTTAATAATTGTATAAGAATTTGCAATATAAATATATATTGTAAGATACTTGGCGAGTAAAGCGAGTCTATTACTAAGCGAGCCATTCTTACTATGTATTATTATAATATATGCTTACTATATTGGAATATATGCTAACTAATTAGCGCTGCAAACCTTTTTTACTGTGTTAAATTCTAAACATACGCAATCTAGCGAGCTCTTTTTTTTCTGTCTATTATTATAAACATGCACACTTTAGAGAGCGAAGCGAGCTTTTGTATTAATAAAAAAACCGCAATCCAGTGTGTGAAGCGAGTCTTTTTCACTATGTAGAGTTTTAACATACACAATCTAGCGAGCGAAGTCCCTTTTTACTGTCATTATTATAAACTCGCTCACGATAGCGAGCGAAGTGAACCTTTTTTACTACGTAATATTATAAATATACGAAATCTAGCGAGCCCTCTTTTTACCGTCTATTATTATAATCATGCACACTTCAGCAAGCAAAGCAAGACTTTTTACTATGTATTATTAAAAATATATGCAATCCAGTGAGCCTTTTACTTTATTATTATTTTTATACGCAGTCTAGCGAGCGAAGCTAGCCTTGTATACTATGTAAAATTTTTAAGATATGTAGTGAACCGTTTATACTTTGTAAAATTTTAAAGATACTTAAGCAAGCGAGCCCACTTTAAATTAATACTGCGAATGTTTTACTCTATCTGGCGAGCGAACGGAGTCTATTAATAAATACTTTGATTTGATGTATTCTTGTGACGTGAGTTTTTTATGCAACGCATTACTAGTTAAGTATGACTGATTATTTGAAACTATTAAATGAAGGGGACTGGGGTAGTTTGAAGAAGTTCTGTTGCTTGGAGTAGCCAATAAAACAATGAATTGTAATATTTCTTTGCTCATTTTATTTTGTTAAAATACTTAGTGGTTTATTTGTATTCTAAATAAAGCCATTTTATAATTGTTATTATTTAGTAGTTTGGGGTGGGTTCAAGTGTAAAGTTTAAAAAATAGGTAGTAGATGTGGTTTTTTTTAGATGGTTTAGGGTTGTTAGAAGGGAACAAATGTAAACAAAATATATAATAATTCCATGGGCGTAGCCAGAAGGGGGGCCTGGCTGGGCGCGGTTGTTGCAAAAAGTATATAAAAACTATGGTTCAGGCGAGGGAAAGGATTCCTTTTTATAAAATTAATTTAAATTTTACTTATATAAAAACTAAATTAATTTATTTTTATATTTTTATTTATAATAATTTTAGAGCTGTTAAAAGATAACTTTAGTCTTAAAATTCAATTTGTTTTTTTTTCAGTTTGACGTATAACTTTGTG
>JACMZG010000002.1:20878588-20989920 GCA_018340805.1 Microvelia longipes
TTATAAAATTAGTAAAAACTAATTATTATATTAAATTATGGCCGCCATGTTGAATTTTTCGGAATTTAGTATATAGCATTTTTTTGTTCTACTAATCAAAGAGCTTTACAACGATATATTACTCGAGTTATTCCTTTAATTTTAAATTTTTTGAGTTCATTATTTTAGCCGCCATTTTTAAATTTTTCAAAAAAAATTTAATTTGGGACCATGAAACATATATTTTCTTTTCACTCTTTAAGAGGCTTTCAAATGATATACAACACGATTTTTTTCGCTCAAATTTTTTTTTATCCGGTCCGCCATTTTGGCTGCCATTTTGAAAATATTTTTCGGAATATTACCAAAAACTATACAGCTCTGACACATATTAATTTACTGTTAAAAAAATTTTTATCAAAATCGGTCAATTTTTACGGCAGTTTATCGCAACACGTACAAACAAACACACAACACTACAAAACAAACGCGCCGTCCCAATCTCTGAAATGTAAAGAACTCACTTACGTTCGTTCAACTAGTAATGCGTTGCATTCAAGAACTCACGGCAAAGATAATATAAAAAAAATTAATTTAAAACAAGCGAAATAGTTTATCAAACATTCGGGATGCTAATACTATTTAAAATTAAACTCAAAAAGGCTCGCATCGCTTGCTAGTTTAGGTATCTTTAACATTTACATAGAAAAAAGCTCGCTACGCCGCTAGATGCTTTATTTATAATAATACAAAGTTAAAAAAAGGCTCGCTTCGCTCGCTAGATTGCTTATATTTATAATAAAATATATTGTAAAAAAGGCTCGCTCGCTCGCTAGATGCTTATATTTTGTAAATAATACAATTAAAAATGGCTCGCTTCGCTTCGCGTAGATTGCTTATATTTATAATAAAAATATATTGTTAAAAGGCTCCTTCGTATAGATTGTTATAGATTTATATTTAATCTTATAAAAGGCTCGCTTCGCTCGCTGATTGCGTATTTTAAATAATAAATGGTAGAAAGGCTCGCTTCGCTCGCTAGATTGCGTAGATTTATATTCATCGCATTGCGTTAGTAAAAAGGCTCGGCTTCGCTGCTAGATTGCTTATATTTATAATAAAATTATATTGTAAAAAAGGCTCGCATCGCTCGCTAGATTGCGTAGATTTATATTAATGCATATTTAAAAAGGCTCGCTTCGCTCGCTTGATTGCGTTATTTATAATAATAAATGGTAAAAGAAGCCGGTCGCTACTGGATTGCGTAGATTTATATAATACACGTATAGGCTCGCTTCGCCGCTAATGCGTAATTATATTGATGCAAGTAAAGAGGCTCGCTTCGCTCGCAGATTTTGTATATTTATAATAATACATAGTAAAGAAGTCGCGTTCGATCGCTAGATTGCTTATATTAAATATTAATTGTAGTAAAGGCTCGCTTCGCTCGCTAGATGCTTATATTATAATAATACAACGTTAAAAATAGGCTCGCTTCGCTCGCTAGATTGCTTATATATATAATAAATGATATTGTAAAAGGTCGCTTCGCTCCTAGATTGCTTTATTTAATATTAATGGTAGTAAAAAAGCTCGCTTCGCTCGCTAGATTGCTTATATTTGTTATAATACACGTTAAAAAATAGGCTCGTTCGCTCGCTAGAGGCTTTATTAATATTAATGCATTTTTAAAAGGCTCGCGATATTTTAATAATAAATGGTAAAAGAAGGCTCGCTTTAAATTTTATTTTTTGAGTTTATTATTTTAGCCGCCATTTTAAAAATTAAAAAAAATTTGAAATGTTGACCATGAATAATATATTTCTTTTTCTACTCTTTAAGAGCTTTTAAACGATATACAACACGATTTTTTGCTCAAAATTTTTTTCCGGTCCGCCATATTGCCGCCATTTGAAAATATTTTTCGGAATATTACCAAAAACTATACAGCTTGACATATAGTTAATTTTACTTGGTATAAAAGTTCTAAAGTTATATTACAATAGATCTTTATCTGTAAATTCTTATAAAATACTAGTTAAAAACTAATTATTTAATAAAATTATGGCCGCCATGTTGAATTTTTCGAATTTTAGTATATAGCATTTTTTGTTCTACTAATCAAGAGCTTTACAACGATATATTACTCGAGTTATCCTTAATTTTAAATTTTTTGAGTTAATTTTTCATTATTTAATTTGTTCAAAAAATTTTAAATTTTGGACCATAAACATAATTTTCTTTTTCTACTGCTTTTAAAGACTTTCAATGATTACAACACGATTTTTCGCTCAAATTTTTTTTTATCCGGTCCGCCATTTTGGCTGCCATTTTGAAAATATTTTCGGAAGTATTACCAAAAACTATTACAGCTCTGACAATTAGTTTTACCTGCTATACAAATTTTATCAAAATCGGTCAATTTTTACGGCAGTTATCGCAACACGTACAAACAAACAAACAAAACACAAACACACAAACACACAAACAAACGCGCCGTCCAATCTTCTGAAATGTAAGAACTCACTTACGTTCGTTCAATATCCATTCCTTCCTACATTATCCCCTTTCCCTGTCCGAGTGCGTCTTGTGTTGATTTCAAACACGCGCGAGTTATTATATACACGATACAACAGTTTAGTTCAACGCCGCCAGTAACCGCCACTCTACAGGCAACATAACAAAAATTGATCTTTCACCCGCTAGATGTCAGCATTACTAAATCTACAGTTTATTTATTTTTATTTATTGTAGAGCTTAATTAAACATCATAGCTCCACGCACTCGTGTAATAACGACAAAGCAAGATAAACAACATAAAGGTTGAGGTATTTGATCTGGAATTGGTATTGGTATTGGTAAAAAATATTGAATACCAATTGGTATCTATTTAATAGATAATAGAAAAAGTTATGAAGAGATATTGAAAATAAGAAATAAAATAAAAATATAAGTTGAAGTTCTCTTTAGATTTCGTTCAAAATATCAGTTTCTCGTAAATAGTTGAATAGGTTTTGAATGATGGTTTCGTTGTCACCTAAAAGGTCAGGTAAATTTGAGGGAATATTGTGAGTTAACATGGTTTGTTGTAGTCTACTACAGTCGATAAGAAAGTGTTTTACTGTAAGTATGTAATTGCATAGTCTGCATTTTGGCAGTTCTTGGTCTCTTGTAAAAAGGTAGCTGTCGAGTGTGTCCAAGTCTTAATCTACACAAAACAGTCTCTTCGTGGCGGTTTTTTCTATAGGAAGTCTTCCATTCCCCAATCATAGGTTTTACAGAATTGAGTTTGTTGTTATTTAAAGAGGCCCAGCTATGTTGCCACTGTCTGGTTAGTTTGTGTCTTAAGGTTGCTTTTATGTCATTTATTGTTACCATTGTATGAGAAGGTCGACCGTTAGAAATAGCAGCTTTAGCCAATCTATCAGCTGTCTCGTTCCCCTGGATTCCCGAGTGGCCAGGTACCCAGCAAAATTGTACATTTAGGTTGTTTAATCTTATTATTTCTCTGATTTCTAATATAGTATTGTTTTGACTGTATAATTTGTTCAAAGCTTGAAGTCCACTGGATGAGTCCGTAAAAATAATTATATCCTTCTTTTTGTTTGCTATAGCAGAGCCTAGTCCTTCTTTTATAGCTTCAATTTCTATATTTGTTATTGAGCTTAGTTTATTCCCTTGAACTGTTTTATTTGTCCTGAGCGTTGTTAATGCATACCCTGTTCCTTCGTTGTTTTTAGCTCCGTCTGTATATATAAGTTCTGCATTCTTATTATTCTGTTTGATTTTCTTAAGTTCGTTTATAATTTCTAGATTTTGCTTTTTATATTTAAATGAGTGTAATTGTCGCGTTTCTTCATAGTCCATGGAGCTGTGTTTGTTGAGATGTAGTTTTTTTAGAGGTACTTGGTGTCAGTGAGTCTTCAATTTCATAGGTGATAGTTAAGTCTTTTAGATGGTGTCCGAGTGGTCTAGTCAAATTTGGCTTTCTGTCGTAATATCTGCTGTATTTGGGTATTTTAATCTTGTTTGTAACATAGTGGTGTGGGAATTGGTATTTTCTATATACGTATTCAAGAACTAGTTGATTCCGATGTAGTTCTAATGGCATTTCATTTGCTTCAACTAGTAGAGATGATATAGGGCTTGTTCTGAATGCTCCCGTGCACAGTCTTATTCCAGCATTGTGTATCGGGTCAAGCTTCTTAAGAGTTCTTTCTTTGGCTGATCTATACACTATGGCCCCATAGTCTATTTTCGATCTAATAATCTGCCGGTACAGGAGTAGGAGTGTTTTCCGGTCTGCCCCCCCATTTCTGGGCCTGGATAATGCGCAGTAATTTCAAGTCTCGTAAGCATCTAGTCTTTAAATTGTCAATATGAGGTTTCCACGACATTTTTTCATCCAGAGTGAGGCCTAGATATTTAACTTGTGTAACTACTGGGATCTCTTGATTTGACAAAAGCAGTCTAGGTACCATAGGTCTTTTTCTCTGAGCAAATACAATGGCTTTTGTTTTGGTTGGTGAAAAACTTAAACCATTTTTGCCAGCCCAACCACTCAGCCTATTTATACAATGTTGTATCACTGTTGTTGCAGATTCTATTTTTTTCGACCTGAATAAAATTGTAAAGTCATCTACAAAGAAGAGCGATTCCACACAAGTAGGTATTTCTCGAACAGCACAGTGCACAGCTAAGAGGAACAAAGTTACACTAAGGACTGCTCCTTGGGGCACTCCATTTTCCTGCTCACATAGATCAGAGTATGTGCCACCAATCCTTACCTTTAAATGTTCTTTTCGAAAGAAAACTTTGTATAAATTTAGCAATGTTGCCTTTTAGTCCGAATTCGTGTAGTTGCTTAAGTGCTTGATGTCTCCATGTGCGGTCATAAGCTTTTTCACAGTCAAAGAAAACTCCCAAGGTAATTTTCCCTTGTGCGAATCCATCTTTGATGTAGGTTTCAAGCGCAACGAGATGGTCCAAGGTGGATTGATTTTTTCTGAATCCTATTTGCTTAGGGGATAACATCTGTTTTGTTTCTAAGACCCACATCAATCGCGAATTTACCATTTTCTCTAGAAGCTTACCTAATGTATTAGTCATTGCGATAGGTCTATATGACGTTGCTTGATTAGGGTCTTTTCCTGGTTTGGGTATAGGGATAAGTATCGCTTCTCTCCAACTTTCTGGATACTCGTTCTTACTCCAAAGCCAATTAAAAAGTCGAAGTATATACTTGTAGAATGATGCAGGAAGATTTTTCAACATGATGTTGTAAATTTCATCAGGTCCAGCTGAAGTGTGATTCAAGGAATTTATTGCATTTTCTAGTTCCCAGTAACTAAAATTTTGGTTGTAGTCTTCTTGATTTTCTGAGTCAAAGTTAAGGGATTCTTGCTCAGCTTTTGTTTTGGTGTGTTGAAAGTGTTGGAATAAATTTTAACATGAGTTGACATAATTAGTCATAATTTGTCATGTTTTGAAATATACATTCAGTCGTGTTTTGACCATCAAAGAATTATTTATTATCCTTTTAAATGTAATATAAATTTATATCCACTGGGAACAACAAAGGTTATGGGCCTTAGACCAGAATAGAATTGAAAGAATAGAGAAAATTTGAATCAATATTACACAATATTGGTAAGTCAAATAATTTTTTTGACAAAATAATCATAAATAAACTTAAAATAAAGTTAAGAAAAATAATGAGCAATAAAGTTAATGTGCCATTGTTCAACGGAAAAAAACTTCATTACTTGGAAATTTCGATTAATGCTGTACTCGCCGAAAAGGGGTGACAGAAATAATCGAGAATGACCCACCAGGACGAAGAATCAGTAGTAGATTACACTGAGTGGAAAAAAGGATGGCGAAGCACAAGCAATTATTACGTGCGCTATGGATGATGAGTATGTGGGATTAATCCTTACATGTAAGACCAGTAAGGAAATAATGAACTACATGACATCCAGATTCGATGGCGACACAACTAGAAGAAAACTTGAAGTCAAAAATGATTAGCTAGGCTGACCATGGGAGCGTCTGAACCATGGAAAATTATCTAGACAGAGCTGAGAGACTACTTGAACAAGCTCGCACACTAGGAGCGTCCATTGAAGATGAGGAGGTAGTTATAGCAGTATGCGTGGCCTCCAGAAAAATATACTGTATAGCAAACAATTTGATAATCAAATGGAAGCTAAAATCTCCGACATTCGACGAAGCTTTAGACTCATGATGAAAGACATAAAATTCAAGTAGAAGATAAGAAAAGAAGGAGAAGCATTAAAAGCAGGTACAAGTGAATTCATAAAGAAAAGTTGTTATATATGTGGAAGGAAATCACATTTTCCTGAGCAATGCTGGTATAATCCAGAAAATAAGAAAAATAAACAAAAACAATATCAAAATAAAAAGAAACAAGATTATATGAAAATAAACAAAAAGGAAAATCATGCAAGAACTGTCACTCATAATATTGATTCAGACAATGATTCAGAATCATGTGACATAGCATGGACAGCATGTGACAAAGGAATATTAAAAAACGATTGGATCATTGATAGTGGTTGCTCTAGCCATATGACACCATAGAAATATAGTCCACAATGTCAAAAAAGAAGAAAGAAAAATTAGATTAGCAGATGACAGCGTCATTAAATCAGTCGGCATTGGAGAAGTTATACTCAAACAAACTGGAAAAGACGACTACCATCTTTCTAAGGTTTTGATAGTTCCTGACTTGAAAGGTAACTTACTGTCAGTAAGCAAACTTACTGATAATCAACAGCAGGTAAAACTTAATAATAATGGTGGAGTGATTGAGAGTGTGAATGGGAAAGTAATACTAACAGCTGAGCGAGTAAAAGACTTTTACGTGATTTCTGAGAAAATTGAGCACGCATGTTCTGTAAAAAGTAGCTTGAAACAGTGGCATTGTAGGTTAGGTCACTTAATGAGAAATATTTAGAAGCAACTAAGTAAAAATAACATGGTGCGCAACTTAAAAATCACGGATAAAAGTATGGATGATACATGTGTTTCTTGTGTACAAGCAAAATTTGCTCGCAAAGCATTTCATTCAGTAGTTCATAAACAGTCTTCTAAACCCTCGAACTACTTCATGTAGACTTAGTTGTCCAATAGAAGAAGAAGAGTCCTTGGGGGATCTAGATATATTATGACTATAGTAGATGATTACAGTAGGAAAATATTCACTCGATTCTTAAATAAAAAATCCGAAACATTTGAAAATTTAAAAGAATTTATAATTATGTCAAAAAATAAAGAATATAGAATTAAATATATCAGAAGTGATAACGGAACTGAGTGGTATAACCATAAAATTACTCAACTGTATAAAGAGCATGGTATCGAGCAACAGTTAACTACAGCTTATTCGCCTAATCCAATGGTGTGGCGGAGAGGGCAAATAGGACTATAGTTGAAAGTGCAAGAGCCATGTTAATAGAGTCGGAACTACCACTTAGTTTTGGGCTGAAGCTGTCGGGACAGCTACCTACCTTAAAAATAGAACACCTACTAAGGGAAATGATAAATTACTCCTGAGGAGAATTCTCTGGAATAAAACCTACAGTGTCGTATCTAAAAATATTTGGCTGTCAATGTTATTATTGGTTAGATAAATCTCATAGAAAGAAATTCGATCCTAAAGCTAGAGTAGGAATATTTGTAGGATATTCAAAATTGCGTAAAGCGTATAGAATTTTTGATAGTGAAAAAAAATAAAATAATTGAATCCAGAGACGTTAAATTTTTAGAAGAAAAGAAAGGGAAAGATTTATTGAACCAAGGTCAATCAGGAAAGACACAAGACTATACTATAGTCAATTTTGATGACAAAGAGGAACAGATTGTTGAACATCAGGAAGATGGTGAAAATCAAATAATAGAGCAACAGCAACCAACAGGTACAGGTAGACCAGTTAGGGCTGTTCGACAGAAAAATACCAATTATAGAGTAAACGTTGCTGAAGAGAAGAAAATATTTAAGATACCGAAAAATTATCAAGAAGCTATTTTACAACCAGAATGGAAAGCTGCCATGGAGAAAGAGTTAAATTCTATGGCATCTCATAAAGTATGGGAATTAGCGAACTACCAGACGGTGAGAAACAGTAAGAAGTAAATGGGTGTTTACAATAAAAAATCATCAGACGACACCAATTTGCAAGGCAAGGTTAGTAGCTTGCGGATTTACTCAAAAGTACGGAGTAAATTTCTTTGAAACTTATTCACCGGTTGTGAAGCCGACAAGTTTAAGAACACTTGCTGCGATTGCTGGAATGAAGGGGTGGAGCATAAAGCACTACGACGTAGAGACAGCGTACCTTTACGGAAAATTAGATGAAAATATCAAAATATACATGAAGCAACCTCCTGGCTTTGAAGAAGGATCAGATAATACGGTTTGCCGTTTGAAACAGTCAATATACGGACTCAAACAAAGCGGGAGAGTTTGGTACGAGACATTTAGCTCATATCTTAACAAAAACGGTTTTAAGAGTTTAGAAGCGGATAAATGCGTATTCATATATAAGAAGGACAACTCGATCGTATACCTAGGTTTGTATGTAGACGACATACTAGCTATCAGCACTGATCATGAAATTTTAGATGAAGCTATCGGGATAATTAAGAAAAATTTTAAAAAGAAGTTAAAAAAAGAACCCGATTGTGAACATATTTTAGGACTACAATTAACAAATGAAGAAACAGGTGTAAAAATATCTCAGGGAAGATTTATTAATAAAATATTAGAAAGATTTAAATTTGAAAATTGTAACAGTGTAAAAACACCGATGGATCTAAATCAAGATCTAGATATGTTCCAAGACTCTGCATCCGTAGATCAAAAACAATACCTAGAAATGCTTGGTTCATTAATGTATCTGTCAACGATGACAAGACCAGATATTGCATATCCGATCAGTAGCTTATCAAAGTATTCTAAGGACCCTCGCGTAGTACATTTTTCGGCTTTAAAAAGAGTGCTTAGGTACATTAAAGGAACAAAAGATGTATGCTTAAGGTTTACTAGGGGAAACGAAAAACAACTAGAAGGATATGTAGACGCTAGTTGGCGCGATGGAAAAGGGACTCAGAGGTCAACTAGTGGGTACATTTTTAACTTAGCAGGGAGTACTTTGTCGTGGTTATCAAAATCACAAACCCAACTAGCTCTGTCAACATGTGACGCAGAGTTAACTGCCATGACGGAAGCTGTAAAACATGGGATATATTTAAAATCGTTGCTCGCAGAATTGCTAGGGAAGGAGCTCGGGACGGTAGAATTGCACTGTGATAATCAATCTGCCATTACTCTCGCGAAGGAGGGAAATGTTTCGAGTAAATCGGCACATTTGGTTAGGCAAGTTCAATTTGTCAACCAGGAATACAAAAATAAAAATTTCAATATCGCATATGTTGCATCAGTTGATCAACTTGCAGATTTTTTGACTAAATCTATTTCGGCCCCAAAATTAAAGAGCTGTTTAGAAAGACTAAATTTAATCTAAATTAACTTTAAATAATTAATTTTTGTTACCTAATTAATTTGAAACCCAAAATAAAATTTTAGGAATATATATTAAACGTATGATCGAATATTTGTAAAATAATATACATAGTAGAGTATATAGTGTATAAATAAGCTCAGTTGTATAGTAGTATGTACGACTGGTGAGAAATGAGTGTGGGCAAAATCTAATGTATTCTTTAACTGATGTTAAAATTTAAAGGGGGGATTTGTTGGAATAAATTTTAACATGAGTTGACATAATTAGTCATAATTTGTCATGTTTTGAAATATACATTCAGTCGTGTTTTGACCATCAAAGAATTATTTATTATCCTTTTAAATGTAATATAAATTTATATCCACTGGGAACAACAGAAAGTTTAAAGGATATGAATTTGTTGCACTTACAGAAGCAAAATGTGTGGCTAGTTGTTGTGCCACTTCCTTTGGATCTGTCACTAATACGTTTCCTGATTGTAAAGTAGGTGAGTGTAAGTTAGAGTGCTTACCCCATAGTGTTTTTTACTTTTCTCCACACCTCTGGTGCACCTGTGTGATGATTAATTGATGATATATACTGTCTCCACGATTCTTTTTTGGCTTCGAAGAATATTTTTTGACATCTGTTTCTGGATTCTTTAAATTTGGTAAGATTTTCAAGTGTTGGGGTGTTGTTAAACCTCCAAAAGGCTTTTCGTCGATCTCTCAATGCTTTTCGACAATTTGGTGTCCACCAAGGTACCTTTGGTCTGCCTTTTCCTATGGTGGTCTGAGGGATGGCAGATTTTGCTGCTGTGGTAATGGTGTTGATGATAAAATCCAATAGCTGGTTCAAGTTTCAAATTTTTCTAGGTGTGACGTTTGTTTGGTAATAGCTTCTTTAAATGTGTTCCAATCTGCTTTAGTAAATACCCACCTAGTCAGTGGTTGCTTGAGGTGGTTAACTTTAGGGTCTAGCATTATCCAAAGCGGGAAATGGTCGCTTCCATACAGGTAAGGAGATATCTTAAAATCTGCTATTTTCACTAGCTGGAGGGAGCTAAGCACTAGGTCTAAAGCCTCATATTTTCCTGTTCTGGAGTCTAAATAAGTTGGTTCATTGTCATTGTACAGGTGAAGGTTTTCTTCGTCTATGAAAATTTCAATTGTTTGTCCTTTTCTGTCGGTTTTGGAGGAGCCCCACATAAGGCTGTGGGCATTGAAGTCTCCTGCTATAACATGGGGTCCAGGTAGCTGTCTGAGTACATCTTTTAACTGGTAAGTTGTAATTTCTTCTTCATTTAGTAAGTAGATGTTAGTTACTGTAATTGGGTAGTCGGTTCCAACTCTACAAGACATAACCTGAAGATTGCTATTAATTGATATTTCATGACTAGGTATGTGCTTGGAAACTAGTACAGCTACTCCTCCTTTCCAAGTACCTCGCAAAGGATGTTTTCTATATGTTTTGTAGCCGGGTATATTGAGTTGTGTTTTTTGGGAGATGAGTTTCTTGAAGCATTATTACCGATGGGTTATTCTCTTTAATTAGGAGTTTAATATCTTCTCTACGAGTTCTAAATCCTTTGCAGTTCCACGAGCAAACTTTTATCTGACTGTTCATTTTTCCCTTTTACCGTTTTAAGTTTTGTTTTTAGTTTCTTTTTGTTTTTTGTATAAATTAATAGAAAAATATCTAAATTGTAGTTAATAGTCTTAACTGAATGTGTACGTGTTTAGTTGCGATTTTTTCTTTTTCTTACTTTTTCGTCCAATAGGTGAGCTTGCCGATGAAAGAGAAGAAACGGATGATGAGCTTTTTTGATCATCTTCCGTATCCCACTCATTGGCAAACATCAATCGTTTTTCTTCTTGTGTATTAATCAGGTCCGTAATTTTGTTTTTGTTGTGTTGTAAGATTGGTTTTTCTTTTAAGTATTGTCTGCGCGTCGTTTTTAAAAGTTCATCTGCACTAATAGTTTCCTGTTTGTTTTTGGCTTCGTAAGGTTTCGCTTCTTTTTGTATCTTTTTCTTCTCCACAGGTTTTTTCGTCCTTCTTTTTCTTTTTATCTTTTTTTGGTCCTTTTTTCAGTTCTTTTTCCTCATGTGCAATCTGACTGAGGTCACATTGAATACCTATCTCATTTGTTTCTCTGGGTTAACTTTTAAAAGGTTTGCAAACGATTGAGCTTCACTTACTTGAGATGTAATGACCTTTCTCTTTGCTTCAATGTACGATACATTTTCTAATATTTTGACCTCCGTGACTTTTCTCTCCAGTTTCCACCTGGGACAATCTCTGTCAAATGTTGAATGTTCTCCTTGACAGTTTACACATTTTTTTGGGTTAGGGCAGTCCATTTCGTCATGTTTTGGTTCCGCGCATTCGGGGCAAATGAATGTTTCTTTTGGGCAAGCAGATTGTACATGATTGAATTTTAAACATTTGTGACATCTAATTGGTAATGGTATATATGGTCGTATAGGCACGGAGTAGTATCCTATTTTTAACGCTCTGGAAGAGAGGCTAAACTTAACGTCAACACGTAAGAGTTAGTTTTGACCTCATTGCCATTTACTTTCCTGGTGATACGATAGATATCCGTCACTCCCTGGTTTTTAAGATTATCTTTGATTTCATCAATCGGGACTGCATCTAAATCTCTGCAGGTCATGACTCCGCGCACTCTATTTAGTGTTTTATGGGGTTCAACAATAAGAGGTATGTGTATATTTCTGGGCAGGTTCTTCATAAGCTTTTCCCCTTGCTCAGTTGAGAAGGTTTGGACAAGAAGTGAACCATCTTTTAGCCTTTTGGCATTCTTAACCTGTCCACATGAATTTGTTAGTAACTTGTCAATTAAAAAAGGCGAGACGGCATTCATAGAACTACCGTCCGCTTTTTTGACTAGTAAGAATGACAGGTTGGCCTTAGGAACTGTTAGTTGCAGTCCCATGTCCATCCCTCCCTTCTTAGTTTCTTTTTTCCTTTTTAAACTACTGTGACATTTGCTGTCAATTTTCATAAATTGACCCCCTGGATCGGGGTCAAGCTCAGACATCGTTATACGCTCTGATTCAACTTAAGATGTTGTACTAAGCTCTAAGTAAGTACCTGGAAACCAAGACTGTAATCTTCTTTGGTTATTTCACAGATATTTAAGTTTCTTGGTTGTTTTTTCTCCTGTTTTTCTATCAAAAACCTATTTCAAAAACTATCTACAGTTTATTTATACCACTACACTATGATTTTAACTTCAGTCACCCGGGACTTCCCTGCCTATTCTGACTGATGAAGACATACGTCGAACATTTTCAAACCCATCAAACCTCATCGTTTCACCTCCTGTAAGTTATTATTATTATTATGATTGTTTTATATATTATATATATATATATATAATATATATATATATATATATATATAATAATATATTGTGTGTGTGTGTGTGTGTGTGTGTGTGTGTGTACGTATTTATAGCAGATTCTTGTAAACACGCTATCTTTCCACCGAATGAAATTTTTGTATTTAATTTGGAAAAAACCTTGCTGTGACGTCATTAACTCGGTTTACTGAGTGCAAAATGAAAAATTAAGGGTTAATATGTTAATATATTGTTAGCCGGCAAATTATCAGATAAAGCCAACTCCAGTGATAAACCAGACCGCTGTATCTGAATCTTATCTACAAGTATAATAAGGCTGAGTGTTCTCTAATACAAGTATCGACCTGTATGTATGTTATGGGTTAGGAAGCCTGCTAAGCAACGAAATAACTTATCTAGTGATAATAAGGCTGCAACTTGATTCACGCTTTATCACAACATTGTTTGGATGCTGAGACTGCTGATTCGTTTCTGCTACAGATCTTCTCTGTACTGTTTCAGACCCGTACACGGTTCACATTATGTTCTCAGTAAGATAATAACAATACAATAAAATTAGAATTACTAGCAATGCCTTGCATCAGCAACTCACTATAGAAATATTTATTTAAAACAAAGTTCGCATCGATTATTTATATAAAAATTCTGGCGCAGCAGTCCGCTGTCGTGCGAATTTAATTTAGAATGCGTGTTTCCGTGCTTAACGACCCATTTCTTGCTTAAGGTTCCGGTTCATGCTTTAGAACCTAAGCAGTTACTCAATTGTCAAGCACTGCTCGTACCTCATTTTGTCTGTATTTTTCAAAGGAAATGCGCATAATTATACAAAACTGTGTCTCAGTCATGTACCCTTAGTTTGAGTGCTCGTATTGACTCCGGACCACTGCCATTCAACTCAGAGGCCCAAAAACATGGAAAACAACATCCTACTCGAAATTTAATTATTTAATTTTCGATTATTTGTTGTGGTTTTTTCGACTTTCTGGTGACTTAGAGTGGTCGTATCGACTTCGAACAGGGTTCATTTGATTTAGCGTCACAAAAACATAAATATTGACCTTTTTGCGGCGAAAAATATTATATCTGCATGATAGATCTGATGCAGTTCTAACAAATAACGCAAATAAGTTTTGAGAATTTGAATAAAGATGAATTATTAATGTATATGAAGACAATACAGTATTGTTATGTCTGTTACAACACGCTCATTTGCCTGGGACAATAGCGAGGGAACAGTGTCATAGTGCCGCGGATCGATATGGGATCTAGTTCTAGGTTATAGCAAATAAATCTAAACGTAATATCAGTGAGACTTATCAGTATATATATTGCTAAGTGTCTCGGGTGTATCGATACTCGCATAATAGATCGCTTCGACCTATATTTATATTAATACTAAATACTCTATGCTGTTATCGGGCTAAACAGCCTTAATATCACAGTCTTATTTCAAGCTAGACCTTGTGCCATTGCCCTTTATTGCTATGGTGTAGTTCTAATTGAAAGTAAAAGAAAAGTATCAGTTGGAAGAAAAGTTTACTACTGTAGGAATAAGTGACTCTAACTCCTTGTCTGAATTTACAGGGAAATAAGTGACTCTTAACTCCTTGTCTGAATCTACAGAGAAAAAAGTGAGCTTTAACTCCTTGTCTGAATTTACAGGGAAATAAGTGACTCTTAACTCCTTGTTTGAATCTACAGGGAAATAAGTGAGTCTTAACTCCTTGTCTGAATCTACAGGGAAACAAGTGACTCTTAACTCCTTGTCTGAATCTATAGGGAAATAAGTGACTCTTAACTCCTTGTCTGAATCTATAGGGAAATAAGTGAGTCTTAACTCCTTGTCTGAATCTACAGGGAAATAAGTGACATATATATATATATATATTATATATATATATATATATAATATATATATATATATATATATATATATATATATATATATATATATATATATATATATATATATATATATATATATATAAAACACAAGTTAAATGAGAGTGTACCTTAATGGTAACTTTGACAAGTTAAATAAGAGTGTACCTTAATGGTAACTTTGACAAGTTAAATGAAAGTGTACCTTGATGGTAACTTTGACAAGTTAAATGAGAGTGTACCTTAATGGTAACTTTGACAAGTTAAATGAGAGTGTACCTTAATTGTAACTTCGAGACCAAAATGAGAGTGTACCTTAATGTAACTTTGACAAGTTAAATGAGAGTGTACCTTAATGGTACTTGACAAGTTAAATGAGAGTGTACCTTATGGTAACTTTGACAAGTTAAATGAGAGTGTACCTAATGGCTGTTTCATATTTGTTTGTTCTGATTTGGAACAAAAATCGAATGCCTGTCGAACTTAAGTTCGATGAAAAAAAACCATTACACGGTTTTTTTGTTAGTATATACATGGTACATTTTATAAATAAACAGTATATAAATAGTACATTATTGTACACTTTATAAATAAATAGTAGATTATGGTAGACTTTTAGCGAATTTCCTTTGGAAATTCGCCTAATGGGATAGGCGTCATGGCGGAATTCGAACCTCGGACCACGACACAAATCCGTTTCAGAGGTCCCTAATGACGAAAAAAATAAGTTTCGCGAGACTTTATATATAATATATATATACATATATATGTATATATATATATTATATATATATATATATATATATGTATATATATATATGTATTTCTAGACACTTTCTTGTAAACACTCTATCTTTCGAACGGATTAATATTTTTTAACCAAACTTGGTACAAAAATCAACCTTAGGAGGACACGAACCCTATTGAAAACCAGGTTTTTGTGACGTCACTAACCCGGTTTGCTGAGTCAGCGAAATTTTCAAAAAATCGGCAAAATTCAGGGTTAATATTTTTTGCCGCGAAAAAGGTCAATATTTATGTTTTTTGAGACGCTAAATCGAATGAAACCGGTCCGAAGTCGATACGACCACTCTAAGTGACCTAAAAATCGAAAAAACCATTGTAAATTACCGAAAACCAAAATTTAGGTCGATAAAAAATAAATTTCGAGTAGGGTGTCGTTTTCTATGTAATTTTGGCGCTGAATCGAATGAAACCGGTCCGAAGTCGATACGACCTTTAAGTTACCAAAAACTCGAAAAAACCACAAAAATTATAGAAACCAAAATTACGGTCGTTGAAAATTAAATTTCGAGTAGGGTGTCGTTTTCAATGTTTTTTGGGCCTCTGAGATGTTTGCCAGTGGTCCGGAGTCAATACGACCACTCAAACTCAGGGTACCTGGGTTCACATCCTGGAGGGGTCGATAATTTTTTATCGTTTTTAGCGAATTTCCTTTGGGAAAAAATTCGCTAATGGGATAGGCGTCATGGCGGAATTCGAACCTCGGACCACGACACAAATCCGTTTCAGAGGTCCCTAATGACGAAAAAAAAAATTTCGCGAGACTTTATATATATATATATATATATATATATATATATATATATATATATATATATATATATATATGTATAATATATATTTTTTTTTGGGCCTCTGAGTTGAATGGCAGTGGTCCGGAGTCAATACGACCACTCAAACTCAGGGTACCTGGGTTCACATCCTGGAAGGGTCGATAATTTTTTATCGTTTTTTTTTACTAAATATAAGTTTACAACTAGAAAATAATTCTGGCGCGGTGGTCCGCATGTCGGGCGAATTTCCTTTGGATGCGAGCTCTCAAACCCAGAGTACCTGGGTTCAAATCCTAGTAGGGTCAATAATTTTTTATCGTTTTTTTACCTAATATAAGTTTACAACTAAAAAATAATTCTGGCGCGGTGGTCCGCATGTCGGGCGAATTTCCTTTGGATGCGTGTTTCCGTGCCTTTTACATTATATAAGTTTACAACTACTAAATAAATAATTCCACCGCGGTGGTCCGCTGTCGGGCGAATTTCATTTAGAATGCGTGTTTCCGTGCTAAACAACCCATATCTTGCTTATGCAAGAACCATGCCCATTGCGTGGTTCCGGTTCATGCTGTCAAGCACTGCTCGTAACTCATTTTGTGTGTATTTTCCAAAGGAAATGCGCTAAAACCTTTAAAGATAACTGACTAAGCTTAAAGATAAGTAACTAAGCTTTAAACTAGTGCAAATAATAGTGCGTACTTCTAATTTTAGAGGCATAGTTTTGTACAACCAACTAAATAATTAATTATGCGCATTTCCTTTGGAAAATACAGACAAAATGAGTTACGAGCAGTGCTTGACAGCATGAACCGGAACCACGCAATGGGCATGGTTCTTGCATAAGCAAGATATGGGTTGTTTAGCACGGAAACACGCATTCTAAATGAAATTCGCCCGACAGCGGACCACCGCGGCGGAATTATTTATTTAGTAGTTGTAAACTTATATAATGTAAAAGGCACGGAAACACGCATCCAAAGGAAATTCGCCCGACATGCGGACCACCGCGCCAGAATTATTTTTACTTAATATAAGTTTTCAACTAGAAAATAATTCTGGCGCGGTGGTCCACATGTCGGGCGAATTTACTTTGGATGCGTGTTTCCGTTTTTTACATTATATAAGTTTACAACTACTAACTAAATAATTCCGGCGCGGGGGTCCGCTGTCGGGCGAATTTCATGTAGAATGCGTGTTTCCGTGCTTAACAACTCATTTCTTGCTTAAGGTTCCCGATCATGCTTTAGAACCTAAGCAGTTACTCAATTGTCAAGCACTGCTCGTAACTCATTTTGTCTGTATTTTTCAAAGGAAATGCGCTAAAACCTTTAAAGATGACTGACTAAGCCTAAATATAAGTAACTTACCTTTAAACTAGTGCAAATAATAGTGCGTACTTCTAATTTTAGAGGCATAGTTTTGTACAACCAACTAAATAATTAATTATGCGCATTTCCTTTGGAAAATACAGACAAAATGAGTTACGAGCAGTGCTTGACAGCATGAACCGGAACCACGCAATGGGCATGGTCTTGCATAAGCAAGATATGGGTTGTTTAGCACGGAAACACGCATTCTAAATGAAATTCGCCCGACAGCGGACCACCGCGGCGGAATTATTTATTTAGTAGTTGTAAACTTATATAATGTAAAAGGCACGGAAACACGCATCCAAAGGAAATTCGCCCGACATGCGGACCACCGCGCCAGAATTATTTTACTTAATATAAGTTTTCAACTAGAAAATAATTCTGGCGCGGTGGTCCACATGTCGGGCGAATTTACTTTGGATGCGTGTTTCCGTGATTTTTACATTATATAAGTTTACAACTACTAACTAAATAATTCCGGCGCGGGGGTCCGCTGTCGGGCGAATTTCATGTAGAATGCGTGTTTCCGTGCTTAACAACTCATTTCTTGCTTAAGGTTCCCGATCATGCTTTAGAACCTAAGCAGTTACTCAATTGTCAAGCACTGCTCGTAACTCATTTTGTCTGTATTTTTCAAAGGAAATGCGCTAAAACCTTTAAAGATGACTGACTAAGCCTAAATATAAGTAACTTACCTTTAAACTAGTGCAAATAATAGAGCGTACTTCTAATTTTAGAGGCATAGTTTTGTACAACCAACTGGAAAATTAATTATGCGCATTTCCTTTGAAAAATACAGACAAAATGAGTTACGAGCAGTGCTTGACAATTGAGTAACTGCTTAGGTTCTAAAGCATGATCGGGAACCTTAAGCAAGAAATGAGTTGTTAAGCACGGAAACACGCATTCTACATGAAATTCGCCCGACAGCGGACCACCGCGCCGGAATTATTTATTTAGTAGTTGTAAACTTATATAATGTAAAAAGCACGGAAACACGCATCCAAAGGAAATTCGCCCGACATGCGGACCACCGCGCCAGAATTTTATTTACATTTTCTAGTTTCCAATATTAGTGAATAAATTATCAATAGCAGCGATAAAATTACAATTTTTGGGTTAATTTGACATCGCAGGAGTCAACTTACAGGACGGAGTACTTACTGAGTGTAGAAAGCATTTTTGAAAGTGTCTTACCATGTTGTGAGGAGTTAAATATATGGTCCCAGTAAATGGGGCGTCTGGTGTAGAAGAAAATAATTTCCTTATCAGTTGACTGGAATTAACGATGTGCTATTAGTATTTGGGATACCGGGGTCAATGTTATATATAGCAGACGGTCAGGGCATATACTCAGTCTCACCATGAAGCTTATCCTGGTCCTGCTCACCACCTGCTCAGCATGGGCAGATGTCCACGTTTCGGACGATAACTCAGCTTTTGATGTGAGTACCCTTACAATGCAATACACTTGCCTTCCTCAAAACAGTTTTAGCGAATTTTCAAAAAAATATGAGCTTTAGATAAGATGATGTTAATAAAAGTTATTATATATAGATGTATATATTTATGATCGTTATATTGGATTTCGACCTACAAATGGAAGCGCTATGATGATATGCGTGGTCAGTCCAAATCATTAGATCTTACATTTTGGAAATAAAAATTTCAAGTCTTCATTAAAAATTAAAAAAGGCGCGATTTTCGAAAACATTTTTAACTTTGAAAAATAATAACTAACGATAAATATTTACAAGTATAGGTATATCAAACCGTACATAGGTAAGAATTGAAACGGATGAGGGTTCGACAGGCTCTAGTGTCCACTTTTCACCATTCGAAAATGAAAAGCTGATTCGAGAATCACAATTTTAAGTCCTCCAAAGGGAAGTCCGTGATCTGTTTATAGCGCCGCCCTGGACGGGTGTAGGTATAATGTTTCGAAAAGAACCTGTTGCTTCCCACAGCCAAAAATAAGTACGAAGTGCTAGCTCCAAGCCTTTACCCCGAAAAACGCCCCCCAAAGTTTTCAAACACCCTTTTTTTCTTTAAATATTTTTGATAAAAAAAAGTTCGGTACAACCTTAAACATTTTATACCCCCAGGATAAAGTGAAGACCCCATTCTGGTCGCCATTTAATTTAGGGTATTTACACATAAATATAATTAATATAAAGTAAGGTTTGAGTGAATTAATGTTTCGTATCTATTTTAGAGCTATTCCTTCTAAATATAGTTAATGTAGTTTTAATTGTGACAATTCTACCTAAACGAGATCTAAGAAACATTGAAATATTTAGATTATTTTTTTAAAGGAATTATGGCATTAAAATATTTTATTTCTCATGTACTAATCATTATGAAATTACAGCTAAACTTTTCTCTGTTAAAAAATAACTAATAACGTTCTAACATAGTGCAACTCTTTGATAGTGATAAAATATAGATCACATGAAAGAATGAAAGTTATTTCAATATATTAGTTGTTTGATGTTTTGGTTTATTTAAGAAGGTTGGGGTGGGGTAGGGAAGTTCAAGTAAAGCAGGAGGTCCTATGAAATAAGTTTTATTGTTCCATCTGCCTGGAATTTGTTCCTCTTGATAGCACCAATTTAAGAGAAGGTGGCTCTTCAAATGATAGAATAACCATAGAATTATTGAACGAATTAAAGAAGTCCAAAAAATGCATGAAGCATGTTCATTGAAGACAGGTTTGTAGGGTTGTGAAAACTTGCTTGGGAACTCTATAACGTTCCCAGACAAGTTTGCAGGGTTCTGAAAACTTTTTTCGGGACTCTATAGCATCCCCAGACAAGTTTTTTGGGTTCTGAAAATTTGCTTGTGGACTCTATAACGCCCCTAGGCAGGATTAAAGGGTTCTGAAAACTTGTATGGGGACTCTATAACATCCCCAAACAGGTTTTCTGGGTTCTGAAAATTTGCTTGGGGACTATAACTTTTCTAGGCAGGTTTGCAGTGTTCTAAAAACTTGTTCGGGGACTCTATATTATAACCAGGGAGGTTTGGAACAGTGACGTCTTTATATGTGTTTGATAGTTATTGTTTGTTTACAGGCGGGGTTGAAGCAGTGGAGGCTTATGATCCCAGGAGACACAATCACAGCTCCGGGTCATGTGTTTGGATTCGATAATGATGTAAATGCCACCTTTATTCTTTCTATTACCTCTAGGCCATAAAAGGACGAAATGGTCTTAGTTGTTATATCTTCTGACTTAACAGGCTGGGGTTCGCCTTTTGGTCATAGCTGTATTCATTTCATTTGGTTTTTGGAATGCTGCACGGCTATAAGGATAAGGCCTTACTAAATAAGTTAGTAAGGCCTTAAAGATGGTGTGTTATTAGTAGGATGTGAACTAGTTATTCCTTCAATAATCTAAGCCTACAATACCTGTCTTTAGCCGTGGATAGACAAGCTGGTGGAGTCAATAACGTATTGGAGGGTTATTATTTATTATGAATCAAACCAAATGTTAGGTTTATAGTCCGGCGGTGACGTCATTGCAGGAATAAACAGAGAATTTCAAATGTAACCCGACTATACCGATTCCTGCAATGACGTCACACGCCATTCATAATAAAAGTCAGGTTATAACTAAAAGTTGTTATGAGAAGTGGTTGTGTTCAACAAGGTTATACATTGGTACAGGTACAAGGAATGAGCTATCATTTTGGTAGTTTGAGGCCTGCATGACATAATAATTGACACGATTTTGATAATTTCATTATGTATAGATTCGACGTATTGTCACCTTCCTGACACAACTGTAAAAAATAAAGAGACCGTTACTTCTTCATCTTCCACGAAGGGGGAGGGAAGTGTCGTTCCAGAACTCTTGCTGCTTCCAATCGTGGCTTGCGTTAGAATTTAGTTAATAAAGCTACGAAGTTAGCTTTCATCAGTTTGATTATTTCCCTATAAAATTATCTTGGTCAGGTAAGGATCTCGGATATCGGCACTCTGAAAAGGACGGGTCAGACAACCAGCTACTCGGAGGGAAACAACCTGAGGTTCGTCGGTAATTTCGGGTTTAACCAACTCAAGGTCGAAGACGTGACTCTGAGGAACCAGGATGGACAGTTGGTCACTCTGGGAGGTGTCAAGCTGGACAAAGCCATCATCACCAGCTCGGATAATGCTTTCGACGTCGAGTACCAGTAAGTATTATAGATCTGTGTTAATAATGATATGATCATAATGAGTTCCGTCCGTTTCCTCCATCACATTAATTCAGATCCGTACAGGCCTTACAATAGTTAAATCAACATAGGGTGATAACTAGAGTCACCCGTAGTGTAGTAGTTAAGGCGCGCGGCCAATACACAGTATGAATGGACTTTAGTCATGGGTTCAATCCCAGCACGGGCCTCTAGGATTTTTATAAGAGGGATAAAAATTCTGCGTACCACGTCCTTCAGAAGGGACGTAAAGCCGGTGGTCTCGAGCCTGTGTGTTGAAAGAAAGATCACTTACCCTAAATGAAACTGGGTATAGGCAAAATTTAGGACCTTCATTGCAGATTCATTATAATACTATACTGTTTCTGCCTTGTAGTTTAAAGTGGAGGTTTGATTTAACAGTGAGAGCACGTGTTGTTCCCAGTTTTCACTAGACTATAAGAGTCAGTGAAAATATGCATGATTGCTTGAAAAAACATGAGAGGAACCATAGAAATCCATGGCTCTTCTGTCTAGATTAGATTAAATATACCTACACTTGAAATTAAAAGGAGTATAACACTATCTTAGGGAGCTGGCAAAAAGGGCCCAACCACGTGGCCTACTTGCCTGGTAGTTACTACCACTCCCCCCATATTACTATCACTACTAGAGTGATAAATATAACTCCAGTCATTTCGTATCTACTTTTTCGTTAAAATAATTTGCAGGCTATAAGATCCTTTCTTCTTTGGCCAAGCCAGAATGAAACTGACAGCGGAATAATGCTAAATAAACGTAAATGTAATTAGTAAATTTCAACTTCTACTGTAAATATCAACTTCTACTGTAAATATCAACTTCTCATCAATGCCTTATCTGGAGAAGTATCGTGCACTCAGGTTCAGGATCAGGTCCTGCTGGGAATTCTTACCAGCAGGTCGTAGAGCTGGTCGCCTATTGTATATTCGCTTATTATCCTCCCTATCCCCTCTTGTCCGTCTAGTTAGTGTTGTCAATTCTCTACCAATCTCTCGTGATAATTTGTTTACTTTCTGTACTTTATCCTCTGTTCTGAATCTATTGGCTTGATTTTTATTTTTAAGTTTTAAGTTACATAATTTTAATTTACGCTGTCTAGTCAATTAGGTTAAGTTTAATTTTATTCTTAATTTTTAAATTTTTGATTATTATAATCTGTATTCTTATATGCAGAGTTCCCTACTTGTGGTTTATCTGTTTAGGGGCTTTTCAAAATATAAATAAATAAACTTTAGCATACGCCTTACTTCTTGCGTCATACTAAGTAGAGTGAATGCCAAGAAGCAAGATAAACTACAGCTGTATCTGCATTATTATTTCATAATATTTTATTTCGATGGCTCGGCATAATGACTTATATTATTATCTGTTCCGTTGCTTTAAAGTCATAAAAAAGGACACCGATGCACGCCTCTTTGAAAGGTTAAAGTGAAGCATCCCATAATATGGAGTGTTTTGGGAAGTTGGAACCAAATTGAAAGCTGGTTAACAATATTTAGGTCATGTTTCACCGACCCATCGCTGATCTTTGCTTTTTCTTTGATTACTGATCTTTAATTTTGCAAAATCTTTGATTTGTGCCAATAGCTATTGTTCATATCTTAAAGTAGCCAAGCAAACACAATCAGAAAATTACGTTACTAGTTTCTATATTTTTAGAACTAAATGTAATTTGTCAAACAATCTATATTATAGTACGCTCCCATGAAACTTATTACCGTTACCAAAAGCGGAAATCAAATAATATTTACCAGAGGAATAGTTTGAATTTGAACTCGATAGATCCAACATAATGAGCAGAGACCACCTGCAACATTTAGCACTGTTTTACGATTTTTTTTTTGGAATTTAATGTTGATTCATCTAAAATGTTAATTATTTTGTACAGACATAAATTTGTCTTTTAATATTTTACTATAATATTGTAAAACATAATGTATTGAATGCTAACTGTTTTTCAGAGCCTTGGTGCAACAGGTGGGGTGTGAGATGAAGTGGAACAAGTTCCAGATCAGCAAGATGAACGATGTCAAAGTAAACGGACAGGACGTTACCAAGGAGTTCGGAGAGAAGGTTCTGCCAAGTCTCAACAAACACCTCGCTCAGCCTGAATTCCTGCAACTGATGAAGGAACACATGACGCCGTGCAAGGAAACTCCTCTTAGGAAGCTCATCTGGGGCGCTTAAACGACGCTTCAGTGATAAGTTGCCACCGAAAGGAACTCAAGGAAGAAATATAGCAGTGCAATCTTAGATTAACTTAAAGCACCTGTATACATTAGAGCAGAAACAAGAACATTTTAAACTATAAATAAAAGAAATTAAACTGACCAACATCTTGACCTCAGACATCACTGTAATCAGTAATGCTCCTTCTGTGTACATTAAAGCAGCTCGTCAAAGAAGAAAAACCTATCAACGACACGAACCAACATGAAACCTTGATATACCAGTTCTTCAGAGATTTTCTCGCCTGGAAATAAGGCCCGCTTAAATAAACTTTTATTGTTAATCAATATAACTGTGTGCTTTTTTACTTAACCTTTAAGTCCTTTCATTGAGTGGAAAGAGAAATATTCTGGCGGCTAGGTCTTCATGCCGGGCCTTAGGAATGCTCGCTTTCTCACAGTGGTTAATGTTTTATAGGCGTTACTTTATAATCTTACAACTAGCTTGTCAAATATCCTAGAGTTTTTAAAAGAAATGGACATTTTGTTCAAACCTATGCTAGTCTCTGCATGACTAGTCCTGCACAACATTTTGTCCATTTCACAACGCTAAGTTCATTCTAATATTAGATAAATGTTTCAGAGCATTTCCTTTGTAAAATCCAGGAAAAATTGACAAATATGTTAAAGTATTACAGTTCCGACTGTAAATGACAAACTGATAACCTGAACTAGGAGTGTATTTGTAAGCAAGAAAGCATTCCAAAGTAAATTCGTCTATTATGGGATTGTAGACCTTCGAGCTATAATTATTTTCTAGAAGAGGGCATTGCTCATGACAAGTCATCCTAAAATTACACCAACCAAAGCTACGTCACATTTTTACACGATTTGCAGGTAAAGCCTATGAAGTCCTAGTCTAATCTCCCCGAGTAATACCTTAGATATATAGTGTGCTTGAACATACAAGAGATCATCAACATGAGCATGGTGTCAGCAGCAGATGCCGGTTCTACCTGTCAGCAGCTGTTGTTGATCAAGCGTCTATTTTTTTTTGCTTCAACCATAGAGTTATATACTAGAGGGGGCATAGCCTATCTCGATACATTAAGTGTCCTGAAACATCATTTTGGGGCCCTCAGGGGCTCTGTGTAGCCTCATTGAAACCTCTTCCAAGAGAAAATTAAGGTTACAATAAATCAATTATTTTCGGTTTCCTGCACATTGTTTGTGTTTTGATTTATATTTCTGTGTTCTACTGTATAATTCACTGTAATTTTGTTCTGTTCATTTGATTATTGATAGTCGAAGGTGGTCAGGTTATTTTTTCTATGTTTCAAAATTCAACCAATAGGGCCCCTCTAGTATATTACTATCTATATAGTAAGATATATAGATAGATATAGATCTCTTTAGTATATCTCTATGGCTTCAACATAGGAAAACATTAATAAATAAAATAAACCATTCATATAAAAATATATTCAACACTTTTTGATACAAAAAATACTTAATTTCTTAAAAAATATTTAACAATAAATAAATTTATTAAAAACTTAACAATTTGTTTAATTAATTACAACCTTTATTAGGAATTTGGAATGAGACGGCCGACAGTTAGGAAATGTAACAGTTACCGTTTAGGCTGCTCGGGGGCAACCGAGTAACACTACTTACTTATGGAACTTGCCCATTAGTTTACTTGCATAATAAACTGCACTGAATACTAAATTTACTTGTCAAGTGCTTTGGTCACAAAGGGATAAATTACTTTAAATCATAAACATAAATTATAAGTCGGTCCTTTTAGACAAGTTATGGCGCCTAGAGCTAAGTTTGTCCAACTTGAACAGTGTAGGTTTTCAAAGGGTTGAACTTGAACTCATCAAACAGATGACTTGACAGGTATTTAATACTTGTTGCTCATCATATGTTTTTGTTGTTGCGTCATCAAATCAGGTAAGGATGTGTATGTGTAGCAGCGTCTCATTCTTGTTGGCTAGATGCTCGTCTTCAAGCATACTTGCTAGCGAGCTGTTCGGTTAGTTTGATATATTCCTGCATAGCAGCTTCCTTGGTCATGCCTTTCACTTTGTTCCACGCCTCCCACTTGGCTTTGCCTTTCAAATCTAACATACCTGGTTTGGCTGAAACACAAAACATCTGATTAACGTCACCAAATAGTAGAAAGCCAAAGAGTCGAGAGACTCGATCCGAACAGAGTGCCTATAAAACCAGAATAATAACACAGATGGAAGAAAGAATTAATAAAAAATAAGAAATTGATATACCTAATCTGCAAGTAGGCACTTTGCTGAATAAGTTTGTTAACATGTTTGTTCAATTTGCTAACATCCCTCTATAAATAAAGAAATATTAAAGCGTACTCTGGTTTCATAGGTAAATAGCTACCTACAAAGGAAGACCATGGAACATATAACATCTGGGGTCACGGCAGTGCCCTAGCCAAGTCTTGCTTTAAAAGGTACAAGTTTCATATCCAAGGCTGGCACTGACGAATACCCTTTTCCCGAAGCAATTCGGAGCATTTTCTACCCCCTTGTATCTTTTAACTGGTTCTATTTTCACGAAGCAGGACGAGTTAAAGCACAAAATAGAAATAACATTTGAGATATGTATTGTGTTTTTAGTATCCATCCAAAACTAAGGAGTTTTAAAAATATTAGTTATTATTCTTAATAATATTTGCAATTTCATTATCATTAATTTTCGCTTCTACGGGATAATTTAATAAATATCTTAACATGGATGTCAGTAGAAGATATATTTGAATTGACCTGGCGATAAAAGCTTATCAACTCCTTTATATTATCTAGATCAAATAAATTCATTAGTTTATTTAAAATACTAAATGATAAGATTTGAGAGGGTCTCGAGGACCAGGGATCGTCTTTATATAAGCTGCTATAAGTAATGAGGCTTTATGATGGATCTACTTAGAGTACCTATATAAACAGTACTTATAAACCTTTAAGTTTATATAAACACTCTCGAATTATATGAATCAAAAGCCTTCGGCTTAAATATACAAAAACAGAATAGTTATAACTGTTATAGCTTTTATAACTTATAATAATTATAGCTTCGTCCCATTGTCCGTAACAATTATTTTTAGCCAGGGTACTTTTAAAAGAAAGATCGCTATAATCAGAAAATTATTTCATTGACTTGAAATGTGGCAAAGATATATTTGTAAGTAATATAAAAGTATGCAAAGTTTCATTTGAATACAATTAGAATGTATATCTACGGTTTTTTCGGATCAGATTAGTGATGAGGATCATCAGTAGGGGTCAGTACTTGGATGGGTGGGAGAAAATGTCTCAGTGGAATTAAAACGATTTTAGTAGTGTCTGCTGACGAGCAAAGCGAGTTCAAAGATACTCACTACGAGATATATCATAAGGACGAGGGAAGCGGGTTCAAGGTGGCAAAGATGAGGGAATCTAAACCGATAATCCAAGGAAAAGTTTTGAGACACCCTGAACCCGATTTTTATCTATTTTCGAATTTTCATTAGAAAATTATGCTTTTGAGGTTGTTCGGGCGACGGAATTTATTTATTAAACAAGTTGGGAGAGGACAGAACAGGTACTTGTGGCTAGGTAATAACACGCGGTCACTTGAGTTGCCTTATCAGAACATAAGTAGTTTCTCAGTTATGCAAACATTCAATATACTCGATGAGCTTATATCTTATTCCTACTAAGCTTATGGAGCTCTTCAAATGATAACAAATTACCGTTTTTGATAAGAGAAAAAGAGGGAAGGATTATATGGAGTGGGTATAATGCAGTGTATAAAGGTCAATATTTGCAGATGATGCAATATTAACAGGTTGCCTTTAAACTCCATTGTCATGAACATTTCAAATAAAACTTTAAGTATGATCCCTGCTATGAGGCGCGGCAGAATATTATTTAAAGAATCTGTTTGAGCTGCACAACACAAACAGGAGATGGCAACAATCTGTATGTGATTTATATTCATCAGGTGGAGTGGATCGGGTCAACAATGTAATGCCCATAGAAACCATAACTAGAGGGAGCATGCCCTATCTTAAGAGCCTTGAAATATCTTTTCTTAGAGGCCCTGGCAGTTAGGGGTCCTTATGGAAAAAAAATATTATCCCGAGTTCTGCTGTATCCCAGTATAGGAGTTTAGAATAGTCTATATTAACATTATCATATTGCGGGACCCCCAGTCGTAGTTATGCTGTATCTTTTACCAACAAATTAGATCATATTACAGCTCTAATGATCTAATAAGAGCTCTATTAGATCATATTATACATATTATAGCCCTTTCTTGAAATTATCAAGTCTCTGAGCCCGAAGTCAAATCCTGGTATTATTTAACTCAGAGATATAAAAACACTAAAAAACACATCCTACTTATAGTAATTGTTGTTTACCAACAGTTTTCCTGGTTATTAACCACGCTTTTTCGAATTTAAGGATATTTACAATAGACGTATTGACTATACACTAGTTTTACTTGATTCAGTAATCAAAGTTTGTCACTTTTCTAGACAAAAAATATGACCCCTAATTTTAATAATTTTTTGACTTAGGCAACCAGGGTCATGACGTCACAACAACCGGGTTTTAAATAAGGTTCTAGTTAAGTGAGGTAAAATATGAATCAGTTTACCAGAATCAGCAAGAAATAGATACATACATTCTACACACACACTTCATGAGAAATCCACGTATTCCTATTTTCTGTAGCTGTGGTAGGCATATATATATATATATATATATATATATATATATATATATATATATAATATATATATATATATATATATATATATATTATATATATATATATATATATATATATATATATATAGAACTCCGTTTGAGTGGTCCCATGAATACCTTGCCCCTAATGCTGTAGCTACGCCTCTGACAGCTTCAAACCAATTTTTCCACAAATATACCTGTAACGATTGTAAAAACCATAGTCGTCCTATGCTCGTGGGGCACATCATATGATTACGATGGCTTAAAATTACTGAGCCCCCTAGTAAGGAGTTTAGAATAAGATACTATACTCTTTGCCTTAACAAATGAAAGTTTTCTTTGAAAAAGAAAACTACTGGTCCTACTGGTCGGGTCACAAACTCTGTGTCAGTGTGTCTGAGTGTCTGTGTTGATTTGGGGCATATATTCAGAAACGTTTTTTGAATCAATGCAAAATAAACCAAGAGCCCAGGGGTGTTTTGTTAATAAAAAGTTTAATGGCTGGAAACGGGTTTAATTTTTCGTAAATACCTTCCTGAACAAGGATCTGCAATTCTGCCGACTCGTATCGGATGGGTGTCCCAGGCAGAACCTTTGACCCCTAAAGTGCGTTCTGCCTGGGACACCCATCCGATACGAATCGGTATAATTGCAGATCCTTGTTCAGGAAGGTATTTACGAAAAATTGAGACCGGTTCCAGCCATTACACTTTTTATTAACAAAACACCCCTGGGCTCTTGGTCTAAAACGAGTCAGGTCTTGAACTAGAAATGTATATTTCCTCAGTATTTCTAACTTGCTATTCGGGCTCTAATAGAGGCAAGACAGGGCGAGATACGTACAGGTGTTGTTGTCTCCTACAGACGCCTGCTTGAACAATCCGTACAGCTGGAGTAACTCGTCGTCTGTCGGTTTCTTAGTGAATCCTTTGACTTTCTCGGCCGCAGCGTTAAATTCCTAAACACAGAGGAGTCGTGTCAAGTCTCACATATCAAAGCTCACCGATCATGCCTGCAGCTTGGTTCCTATCCTGGCTACTCTACAGCAATATTATTGCTATGATATTACTTATCTTAAATCAGCTGATAGTTTTACTTAGAGTTCCTGTATGATCGGAGCACACACAATAGAACAATTTGTTAACTGTCAGACATGCTTTGTGAAGAATTGATAACAAAGAAAGAATTTAATCAAGAACATTATTAACCTAATAATATGTTAAGAGAGACGAACTCCAATATAGGCATTACCTTATAGGGTTTCTCCAAATCAAATTTATTTATTTATTTATTTATTTGTACATATACGGACCTACGACCCAGGTCCGTATATGTAGGAAATAAATTATTTATTATTATTATTATTTATTATTTAGACACTTTGTATACTGGATTAGTATATGGGTGAATATAATTGTAATGATCTATATTCTATATTTTGTTCCACATATAATTATAAACGAGTTATTTGCATTAATTTATCAATGGATTAAGAAAAATGATAGTATCAGATTCGCTTCACCTCATCACTTGCCAATTTACATTTTGAGAAGTAACTAAAAGATTTTGTTGTAGGCTGGTAGTGTTCAGAGTCATATAAGGCCTCAACAAGACTGGCACAGTGGCTGGCACAGTCCTCAGCCACATTTGTGGCAGCCACAGTTCACGGGGGAGGTATGATTTCCGATGTAGGGGGGTGTATTAGTTCGACCACAGGTTTAGATGGTTAACTCTTAATCGATTATAAAATTAGATTAATAAGACTGGTACGAGACGAGTACACCGCTACGTGGTACCGGTACCGGTACCGAGGATATAATGGAATGTAATGAGAACGGTACCTGTTCTAGGGCCATGGTGAGTGGAAGTTGTTTGCGAACTCGTGTGATATCTGGCGAGTGACTGATAGCTCGTAGTCACCACGTAGTTAGGAGAGGGGGTATCTGGCCTCACCCATGCATTCTCGTGCCACCTGTGTTGTCTCTGAGCGCCTTGCCTTGACCGTGTGGTGGGGGTAAATACGTCATATAAATACACAGCCAAACTCAGCATTGCCAGGACAGGAACGAGTCAGGTGATTTCCCCCGAATAGACATCAGGTGATTCAATAGAAGTTTGTTTGAATTACCCGTGATAAGTGAAGTTAACGCTTATATGAGGACCGTATAGGGGGTGGAGGTTCAATGGTTGGGACCCATTGCACAGACACTAAGATATATATATATATATATATATATATAATATATATATATATATATATATATATATATATCGCGTGTGTGCGCGCGTGTGATTTAAACAATCCTTGTTCTCGTTGTTTAAGAACAATGATAACATTTTCTGGATATTCTTGAAAAATTTTTCAACAACCAACCAATTATTTTAGCGTATCTAGTTGTCTTTGTTGTACTGAGTATGTAGTTATCTTTGCTCAGGTGTTACAGGTACTCAGCTGTATATTTTGTCTGCGTGGAGAGGATCGTGACGTCAGGGTAGTCGAGTCCACACCCTGTGTAGAAACACCTTTGCAGTCAGATGGTCTATTATTAGCGGGGTAACATGCTCCCTGTTTATTTCTAATAGACCAACCGATGACTGACCTTCCACATCACTCGTCTACTAACCACCTCAAACACAAAGGGCGTTGCGTATTATTTGATACAACCGAGATTTTTTGGAATCCAATCGCTGGATCTTGAATAAACTCTTAGACGACTTATAGGTAACAATACATACATTTTATGTCTACGATAAAATGATCTAAACGATATCCGTTTAGAAATTACATTTAGAGATTACTGTAAAGTGTTAAATGCTGCTCAGAATCTAATTGATGGATCTTGCCTGAACAATAAGCTTATACTTCTCATAGGTCAGAATAGACATATTTTACGACTCATTGAGATCCGTTCTTAAATAACAATAGGGGACTAGTTTAAGGCAAAAGAATTTTGGTACCTACAGCACGGAATCTAATCGATAGATCTTGACTAAACTTTAAAACTTAAAATGTTCATAGTCTGAGTGCTGACTTTTTAAATCTATTAGGGTTCGTTCTAAAATAATTAGGGTTTACTGTACCTTGAAATTATAAGAGCTTACTGCTCGGAATCTAATTGATGGATTTTGACTAAACTTTACACTGAGACGTCTCATAGGTAAGAATGAATACATTTTATGCCTCATCGAGATCTCTTCTAAAATAAAATAGAGGTTATTGTAAAAAATGTTCAGTGCTAACAGATGAAATCTAATTGATGGATCTTGACCTTATATCATTTGATACTACCGAGTTTTGCAAAACATGAATAGTTGACACAATATAATTGTGCGAGAGACACCTAGGAAATGTAACAAGCAAATGCAATGCTACATCTGGGAACTGTTCCATCATTCGACATTCGTCATCATTGATGGCTCGACATAATGTCATGTCCCACTCTGTTTCGTTACGTCTAACTCATCAGGGCGCCGACAGAGCCTGAACTCATTTGCTTGTTACATTTCCTAGGTGTCTCTCGCACAATTATATTGTGTCAACTATTCATGTTTTGCAAAACTCGGTAGTATCAAATGATATATGTTTTGCTTGCCATGCATGATGGCGGTAAGAGAGCACCGCTCGTCTCTGGTAAGTACTTCACATTATATTCTTCGGAATTAATTGAAGGTCAGAGTGAGTTCAGGCTCTGTCGGCGCCCTGATGAGTTAGACGTAACGAAACAGAGTGGGACATGACATTATGTCGAGCCATCAATGATGACGAATGTCGAATGATGGAACAGTTCCCAGATGTAGCATTGCATTTGCTTGTTACATTTCCTAGGTGTCTCTCGCACAATTATATTGTGTCAATCTTGACCTTACTTGAAATTTAGACGACTGATTGGTCGCAGTGGCAGTGACACCCATCATGTCTCATCGAGATCCATTCAAAATAATGGGGCTAGAATATACCAACTTTCAAAGTCTTACAGTTCAGAATCAAATCCTCGGACCACGAGTAAAATTTTAACAACAACTAATCGTAGGTCAGACTTCTATTTTGACGTCCTATGCGTATCGAGATCTGTTCCTAAATAATATGAGATATAGGGTAAAGTAATATATAAACCAAGTAGGGAAACTCCTATACTAACCTGTGTAAAAAAATTCAGATATGCGTGATCAGCTGATTGCTGGCTCAAAAATAAAAAATAGCTAAAATTGGAATAACTGCGCATGCGCCTCTTAGGGTTTACGTTTTTTTTACTTAGTTTTATTGGCAACCCTGATAACATTAGGTGAGTTATACTTTTAATCGTGTTTTCTTGCTTAAATATGTACGTGATAGTTTAATGATTTTGTATTAAATTCTGTGAAATAATTGTTATAATAGTTTAGTTAAAGAAAAAGAGAAACTATAGTAAAGGTAAACCACATGTTTTTATTAAAATGTTGAAGAACATCCAGACGACAATGCATTGCCTTAAATATGACTTAAAATTACGATTGCTTTTATTATATTCAAAAATGTTGGGTTAAAGTTGTAAAATGACTGATTACAATTAATATTTAAAGGGGAAAAAGAAATAGTACAAAAATGTACTAAGTTAAGTAGTGCACACGAAAAAAAGTTTAATTAGCCGGTCGTTTTAAGTAATTTAAAAACCTAGTATTTAAAGATTCGCACTTAAACCTCTATTGGATGTGGCAATACGTATTTCTAACACAAATTATTAACATTTTATACTAAATTGTACAAATAAATTTAATAAAAACAAAAATTTTGGGAACCGTAACAAGTTTGTTTACATTTACGCCCATAGGAAAATTTGAGGCAACTCCCTGGTGGACAAAATGTGAGCTACATGCCAGGTCTGACAGAAATCTAAAGACCAAGAGCCCAGAGTTTTTTTTAATGAAAAACCTAATACTTTAAATCATGATTTATTTATCCTTTACATTTAGCTTATTACGAAAATTTTAGACCGGTTCCAGCCATTACACTTTTTATTTACTGAAATCCAAAATTTTAGCACTAAAGTGCGACGCCTGGGACAACCATCGGATGTAAACTGGCAGAATTGAAGATCCTTATTTAGGAAGGTATTTATGACAAATTGAGACCGGTTCCAGCTCCAGCCATTACACTTTTTTACTTCAATCTAATATTTGACCAATCGGATTGGATGTTGCAGAATGGAAGATCCGTAATAAGCTACATGTAAAGGATAAATTAATCATGGTTTAAAGTTAAATAATACGCGGCCTCCTCAACATCTCGCCATACGTCAAGTTTCGTTATGATTTAAGAAAGCCTTTGAGAGTTATCCTTCGCCATACGTAAAATCTTTTATACAGAAAAAAAATATATATATACATTTTTTTCGGACACATTTTTTGTATCATTCGAACAACCTCATAAGCGTAATTTTCATGATGAAAATTTGCTAAAACTCTTTCTAAGCTGGCTTCGCTCGCATCTTTGATCCTTTTTGATTACTACTATTTTTAAGTGAAACTATCTTAAGTTATTCTAATTAAGGCACCTGCACTCTCATGCAAAATTAATTAAGTTATACTAAGCCCTCAATAATCCCCCTCCCTAGAATTTGGGCAGGACCCGCGCCTGACCAGCAGTTAAGGCCGTTTTCCCGCCAAAAGATCATATTTGAATATATTTTTTGTTTTTTTTCCTCTATTATCAAATATATATATTTTTTTCATTCTAATATTTTACAGTGTGTGCTTTTATATGACGTACTTTAAGATAAAACAAATTGTGCAAATACTCTATTGGATTATTTTACGATTTTTTACAATTTTTTAAAAAACGCATACAAACCATTCGATAAAAATTGAACTAATGCTGATAATGAGGTGAAACTTAATACATTTGTTAGTCTTATACTTGGCTACATGCTTGCTAAATTTTAATCGGATCGCATCGTTTTTCCGTGTTTTATGATTTTTCGAAATTTTTGCAAAGTCATTATTACGGGTTAATGACGTCATAAACAAATTATTTTCCGAGTAGCACAACTACAGAGGTAAAATCTATATAAATAAATAAATACACTGGGATAAATACACTGGGTACACACACACATACAGACAGACAACTTTGCGAAAACCACTCAGGAGATCTTAAAAACGCTCTGCATACAATACTTTTCTTATCTACCTGCGCTGCGGTATAAATGAGGAAAAGTAGAAAGAACTGATACTCTTCAAGAGACTACTAACAGTTCTCGCATAAAGAAGAAAGAAAATTACTTAATTTTATTTATTATAATCTAAAACAATGTAACGTTCCTCCTAACATTGATACAAGCGACCCTGGAGTAGGATTTTCAGTGCTTTTCCCATTTCTTTGTACTTTCTCTTATTTCTTTCGAATAAAACCATTTATTTATTTATAGCAAAAAGACTGGAAACGAAGGTTTTGTAACTAGGATGAGTCGAGTTTGCCCTTCAACTTTCTTCAGTGCTTGTTGTTAAGTCAATTAAAATTAAACATTTACAGGCATTTTATGATCCTCAGCGGGGTCACTTTTTTGTTTGGTGAATAGACTTAACATTTAACGCGTCATCTCCTTTATTTAAGATTCTCTAAAACTCTTCACTAGAGCGAAAGTCTGTGTTACCTATAGGAGAAATGAAAGCTTAACATTACAAACGCACCGATTCAGCCAACAAATTAAGATTCTCTATTAATTGTTCTTTTTAAACCATGGCAAAATGGTCACATCAATGAAAAATTGTTGCCTCATGGTAACTGGGAGAAATATGTAAAAAATAAAAGTTTATTGCATAAAAGCATCAAAGTTAACTGCTTGTAAGCATCACGGCAAGACAACGAGTGTCCAGGTTAAACCTATGCCACGTACACACATTCTATGCATTTCGCCTTGATAATGGGTGTCTAGGTTAAACCTGGGTCACCTACAGTAATTGCGGGCTTATTCTACTCGGACACGAATACTAACATGTCTTGCACTCACTATTAAAAATACATTCCGCTTTATTTTGGCGAACTATACGTCAAAAGGGTTAAAATATCCATCACCAGGGTCAAACTATATGTAACCAGGGTTATACTATCCATCATCAGGGTCAACCCATAATGTTCGCTTACAAATGTATTAATCTAAAACAGGCCCGGACTAGGTATGGTTAGAGAGCGCTAAAATCTTCAAAGACAGGGGACACAATACCCCTTCTCCCTATTCTTCATTTTTGTATTCATACAAATAAATACGTTTTAATTAATGAACATCTCTGCAAGAAATGCCTACAAAGAGACTAACTCCCTTCTACTCTTAGTCAGGCAACTCAAATTTCTTTACTATTATTCTCTTTAAGGCAAGCATAGCGAGCCCCGGTACATTTTACATTTTCTTCCTTATTAACCTTTTTAGGGCGAGCGTAGCAAGCCGCTGTATTCACATTTCCTCGTTAATAACCTGTGTGGAGTAAAAAATATACACATTGCCCACTATTACTTCAGGGATAGCGTAGCTTCAGGGATAGCGTAGAGAGCCCCAGTATTTCACATTTCCTTCTAATAACTCTTCAGGGATATCAGGGATAGCGTAGAGAGCCCCAGTATTCACATTTCCTCACTAATAACCTCTTCAGGGATAGCGTAGAGAGCCCAGTATTCACATTTCCTCACTAATAACCTCTTCAGGATAGCGTAGAGAGCCCAGTATTCACATTTCCTCACTAATAACTTCTTCAGAGATAGCGTAGAGAGCCCAGTATCACATTTCTCACTAATAACCTCTTCAGGATAGCGTAGAGAGCCCCAGTATTCACATTTCCTCACTAATAACCTCTTCAGGGATAGCGTAGAGAGCCCCAGTATTCACATTTCCTCACTAATAACCTCTTCAGGGATAGCGTAGAGAGCCCCAGTATTCACATTTCCTCACTAATAACTTCTTCAGGGATAGCGTAGAGAGCCCCAGTATTCACATTTCCTCACTAATAACCTCTTCAGGGATAGCGTAGAGAGCCCCAGTATTCACATTTCCTCACTAATAACCTCTTCAGGGATAGCGTAGAGAGCCCCAGTATTCACATTTCCTCACTAATAACCTCTTCAGGGATAGCGTAGAGAGCCCCAGTATTCACATTTCCTCACTAAAACCTCTTCAGGGATAGCGTAGAGAGCCCCAGAGGATAGCGTAGAGAGCCCAGTATTCACATTTATTTTAATAACCTCTTCAGGGATAGCGTAGAGAGCCCCAGTATTCACATTCCTCACTAATAACCTCTTCAGGGATAGCGTAGAGAGCCCCAGTATTCACATTTCCTCACTAATAATTTCCTCATTTCCTCATAATAACCTCTTCAGGGATAGCGTAGAGAGCCCCAGTATTCACATTTCCTCACTAATAACCTCTTCAGGGATAGCGTAGAGAGGCCCCAGTATTCACATTTCCTCACTAATAACCTCTTCAGGGATAGCGTAGAGAGCCCCAGTATTCACATTTCCTCACTAATAACTCTTCAGGGATAGCGTAGAGAGCCCCAGTATTCACATTTCCTCACTAATAACTAATTCACGGATAGCGTAGAGAGCCCCAGTATTCACATTTCCTCACTAATAACCTCTTCAGGGATAGCGTAGAGAGCCCCAGTATTCACATTTCCTCACTATAACCTCTTCAGGGATAGCGTAGAGAGCCCCAGTATCACATTTCCTCAATAACTCTTCAGGGATAGGTAGAGAGCCCCAGTATTCACATTTCCTCACTAATAACCTCTTCAGGATAGCGTAGAGAGCCCCAGTATTCACTTCCCTCACTAATAACCTCTTCAGGGATAGCGTAGAGAGCCCCAGTATTCACATTTCCTCACTAATAACCTCTTCAGGGATAGCGTAGAGAGCCCCAGTATTCACATTTCCTCACTAATAACTCTTCAGGGATAGCGTAGAGAGCCCCAGTATTCACATTTCCTCACTAATAACCTCTTCAGGGATAGCGTAGAGAGCCCCAGTATTCACATTCTCACTAATAAACTCTTCAGGATAGCGTAGAGAGCCCCAGTATTCACATTCCTCACTAATAACCTCTTCAGGGATAGCGTAGAGAGCCCCAGTATTCACATTTCCTCACTAATAACCTCTTCAGGGATAGCGTAGAGAGCCCCAGTATTCACATTTCCTCACTAATAACCTCTTCAGGGATAGCGTAGAGAGCCCCAGCAGGGATAGCGTAGAAGCCCCAGTATTCACATTTCCTCACTAATAACCTCTTCAGGGATAGCGTAGAGAGCCCCGTATTCACATTTCCTCACTAATAACCTCTTCAGGGATAGCGTAGAGAGCCCAGTATTCACATTTCCTCACTAATAACCTCTTCAGGGATAGCGTAGAGAGCCCCAGTTATAGAGTATTCACAATTCCTCACTAATTACATCTTTAGGGCTTAAATATTAACGTTAAACTACAATATAAAATGCTTAAAATATTGTAATGCACCGATATTTATATAAGTATTTTATGAATAATCAATCATTAATTAATAATAGAACATAATAATTCAGCAACCAGAAGTATTGCCAACTTTTTTTTAGAAAATTGTATATTGTTAGGGTGGCAGCATTACTTAGGTGCATCAGTGAACCGGCTTTCGTGTTGTCTGTAGTGCTCCTTCTATATATAGTATTATTCTAAGATTATAAAGCATACACCGGAAACTTATCAAGAAATGGATTGATAAGCAAGAATTTAAAAAAAATCACCCGGTTTGCGGACTGCCGCGCAACATTGAGTTTTTTAGTCAGTGAAATAAAAACCTTTTCCCGGCACTAAATATAAGTCACATATTTTACCGATTTTCACAACAACCTGTCTTTAATAAGGTTCGTGTCCTTCTCAAGGTTGATTTTTGTACTAAGTTCCATATAAGAACTTTGTTTTTTGTAGTATATTATGCTACTAAGCAGCAAAATGGAATTTTGCAGACGAGTTTTATAAATTAGCCCCCGAGCCGAAGGCGAGGGCAGGCTATTGAAATTACCTGTCGAGGCGCAAGCCGGGGCTGGTAATTAACCCATTTGACAGGTAATTAACCCTGCAGACCATGGTAAATAACCCCAGTAGGCAAATGGCGATTTGCCTGCAGAGGCGAAACCCATGCAGACAAATGCATTTTTTTTTAATTTGAAATGCTTGAACGAGTCAGCAATGTTTCCTTTGCTGCATAGTAGCATATATTATTTTATCTACTTATGGCAGAAAAAAATATACAAGAGTTAATTATGGTTAAATAGTTTAAATATTTAACTAATAAGAGATAACGTTCTCACTTATGGTTTTAATTTTTTTACTGAAACTAATCTTAACATATAATATAAGTTTTTAAATACTTACTGCGAGATTTTGCTGGCAGTAAAGACTGTTTTGAAGTTGATGCAATACTTAAAATATCAGGTGGCGTGCGGTCCAATAATTCATCAATGTCAACAATGTTTCTATGTTCATTCTCTTTATTATTTATCTGATTCATTACATTATGATTATTAGCAACTTTTCGTTTGTTTATAAAAGTTATCGTTTGTATACGTTTTATATTACCTACTGCCTTTATTTAAACAAAGTAAATGAACAAAAAATAAAAAAAAACGATAACACAAATTAGACAACTCATGCTAAAAATAAAAAATTAAAACAAGCTGTAGATATCAGGGTTGCCAAATTTATTTTTATTTATTTTTTTAAATTATATTATGTTCTTTGTAAAAAAAATTAATACATGTATTAATAATAATTATACCATATTATATTGTGATATTATTAAAAATACTTACGCAATACTATAGCAGATTTCTTTCTATAGAAAACACGCTAATAGTTTTTTATTATTATAACTCTAAGAGAAGGAAGGAAGTAATGAAAATAGAAAGAAGTTGAACTATGCGAAGATAGCCGAGCCTACCCGAGTACAGCCGAGCTCCCCTCTATCACAGATATTTGCCGCTAAATCCCAAAGGAATGTCAGTCCCGCTTGATCAGTCTGTTCGTTCGTACGTAACTCAACGCGTCTCCGTATCGACTTGTTTACCCTCCGAATTCCGATCCTCTATTTATGCGGAAATATAATTTATTATAAACTTTAAATAATCAAACCTTCACAGCTCGATCAAATATTACTCGGATAAGTACACGAGTTTAAAATTTTAATGCTCATACGAATAAAATTGTGAACAGGAAAAGTGCTCTTTGATCGATTGAATTGGTGTCACCAGTGACATCTTGCATCACTTTTTTGGATATTCTTTATTTTAAGGTAAATGTTTGTATATTGATTTAATCTGCCATAGAAATTATATGTCCTAAAATACTGATTCTCCTATGAACTTTTTTAATGGTAGCAAGTTCATTCTCACTAATGTATAGTTTATACCAGTTTCGCCCTCAACTTGAGTAAATTTATGCATCACTTCAGTTCACATGCGGGGGTTGACAAGAAAAAGTAAATGCTGCATAAGGGAAGTCTGTTATAAAGTAAATAAGTCACATGCTCATCACGTCATAAGTGTCTTATTGATGAGCACACGTCAAGTGCTCATCATAAGTCACGTCATGCTCTATCCCCATGACAGTGGTGTTGCTCTATCCCCATGACAGGTGTTGCTCTATCCCCATGACAGTGGTGTTGCTCTATCCCATGACAGTGGTGTTGCTCTATCCCCATGACAGTGGTGTTGCTCTATCCCCATGACAGTGGTGTTGCTCTATCCCCATGACAGTGGTGTTGCTCTATCCCCATGATATATGTGTTGCCTGTTTCTAAAGTAATATATAAACTAAGTGGGAAAACTTCTATACTAACCTCTGTAAAATAATTCAGACATGCGTGATCAGCTGATTGCTGGCTTAAAAATAACAAATGGGGAACTTTTCCTCATCTCATCAGATTTGCTAACCTCATCCTCTCTACATGGAACTATCTTCGCTCGCCCTCAGAGTATACAATTCGTTAAATATATATCAAACCACCTCGAACCACCTATTCAGACTCGCTTCGCTCGTCCTCAGATATTACATACATTGGTTACATTCTTACCGGTCACCCATAATTATATCTGATACCCATCCAGGCGCGCAATAGACCCAAGAACTAAACAATACTAAATAAGAACAATGTGGTACTGGGGAGGCCTTAGTGAGCATCAAAGGCCTGAAAATTTGCGAAAAACTTAATTATAAAGATATAATAATGACAACAAACAACAAATAATACCGAACAACAACAATTTGGCCACGAAGTGGCCACAGAGAGGGACTGGGCCACAAGTATGGCCCAGGCGGCCACATAGAGGGACTGGGCCACAATTATGGCCCAGGCGGCCACAGAGAGGGACTGGGCTACAACGACAGAGAGGGACTGGGCTACAAGTATGGCCCAGGCGCACAGAGAGGGACTGTATGCCCAGTCGACACAGAGGACTGGGACAGTATGGCCCAGGCGGCCACAGAGAGGGACTGGGCACAAGTATGGCCCAGGCGACGACAAGAGGGACTGGGCTACAAGTATGGCCCAGGCGGCCACAGAGAGGGACTGGGCCACAAGTATGGCCCAGTCGACGACAGAGAGGGACTGGGCTACAAGTATGGCCCAGGCGGCCACAGAGAGGGACTGGGCCACAAGTATGGCCCAGGCGGCCACAGAGAGGGACTTGGCTACAAGTATGGCCCAGCGGCACAGAGAGGGACTGGGCTACAAGTATGGCCCAGGCGGCCACAGAGAGGGACTGGGTACAAGTATGGCCCAGTCGACGACAGAGAGGGACTGGGCTACAAGTATGGCCCAGGCGGCCACAAGAGGGACTGGGCTACAAGTATGGCCCAGGCGGCCACAGAGAGGGACGGGCCACAAGTATGGCCCAGGCGGCCACATAGAGGGACTGGGCAAATTATGGCCCAGGCGGCCACAGAGAGGGACTGGGCTACAAGTATGGCCCAGGCGGCCACAGAGAGGGACTGGGCTACAAGTATGGCCCAGGCGGCCACAGAGAGGGACTGGGCTACAAGTATGGCCCAGGCGGCCACAGAGAGGGACTGGGCTACAAGTATGGCCCAGGCGGCCACAGAGAGGGACTGGGCCACAATTATGGCCCAGGCGGCCACAGAGAGGGACTTGGCTACAAGTATGGCCCAGGCGAGGACAGAGAGGGACTGGGCTACAAGTATGGCCCAGGCGGCCACAGAGAGGGACTGGGCCACAAGTATGGCCCAGTCGGCCACATAGAGGGACTGGGCCACAATTATGGCCCAGGCGGCCACAGAGAGGGACTGGGCTACAAGTATGGCCCAGGCGGCCACAGAGAGGGACTGGGTTACAAGTATGGCCCAGTCGACGACAGAGAGGGACTGGGCTACAAGTATGGCCCAGGCGGCCACAGAGAGGGACTGGGCCACAAGTATGGCCCAGTCGACGACAGAGAGGGACTGGGCCACAAGTATGGCCCAGGCGCGTGGGGTCAAACTTCATATTGGCTTTGACAGGGACAGATTTATGACGGAGAGTTGAATCTTATAAATAATTACTACAAAGATTTCAAAAATTCATAAAATGAGGAAAACTGTTTTGATCGATTTGAAATTTAGCTCATACAGTCATTTGTTTATACAGTACAGACAAATGTGCAAAGTTTCATCTTATTATCAGCAGTAGTTCAATATTTATCGAATAACATGTATTTGTATTTTAAAAAATAAAATCACATTACGAAATATATAAATTTGTACTTAGTAAGGTAGTTACTTGCTGGTTTTAGTATGACAAGCGTATCTACGGTTTGTATTTCGTCATACATGTTAAGCAGAATTGTGCAAGGTCAGAGTCTGGGTGGGTGACCGCAGAGAATATAATAGATGTATTTACTGTCTAATGACAGCAAAGCGATTTCAAAGACGATTGAAATCGCTTGATGTATAGATTGACGAGAAATAGATACATGTAAAAATGTAGAAATCGATAGATAGATAAACAGATTGATGTATATGGACATTTTCATGTCAATATTTATCATTCTTATGATAAATTTGAATTAAAATTAATTTATTCTTTTTAATAAATAGTTCATAGAACAGCTATTAACTCATTTTGTCTGTATTTCCCATAGGAAATGCGCATAATTATCCCGTTAGTCGTACAAAACTATGCCTCTAAAATAAGAAGTACGCACTATTATTTGCACTAGTTTAAAGCTTAGTTACTTATCTTTAAGCTTAGTCAGTTATCTTTAAAGGTTTTAGCGCATTTCCTTTGGAAAATACAGACAAAATGGTATAAAGACCTAAATTTTGGTTTTCGGTAATTTACAATGGTGTTTTCGACTTTTTGGTCACTTAGAGTGGTCGTATCGAATTCGAACTTGTTTCATTTGATTCAGCGTCTCAAAAAACATAAATAATGACCTTTTTCGCGGCAAAAATATTAACCCTGAATTTTGCCGATTTTTTTCAAATTTTGCTGCTCCCAAAGGTTGATTTTTGTACCAAGTTTGGTTAAAAAATATTATTCCGTTCGAAAGATAGAGTGTTTACGAGAAAGGGTCTAGAAATACATACATATATATACATATACATATATACATATATATATATATATATATATATATATATATATATATATATATATATATATATAAAGTCTCGCGAAACGTATGTTTTCGTCATTAGGGAGCTCTGAAACGGATTTGTGTCGTGGTTCGAGGTTCGTTATTTGATTTAGACCGATTACTATAAATTAAAATTGACTCCAGAATCATTATTTTACGATACAAAAGTTTATTTTACCTTAAAATACCTTACAAGGCAAATTTTTAAACAATTTGTGGTTGCAAGTTCTGCAACCAAAAATAAGACAAATGCAGAAACCGCACAAGTAAATACGGCCAACATTGCATTTATAGCAATGCAACATTGCATTTATAGCATGGTGTGCATTTATAGCAATGCAACATTGCATTTATAGCAATGCCAACATTGCATTTATAGCAATGCAACATTGCATTTATAGCAAATGCACATTGCATTTATAGCAATGCATTGCAGCAATGCACATTGCATTTTATAGCATGCAACATTGCATTTATAAGCAATGCAACATTGCATTTATAGCAATGCAACATTGCATTTATAGCAATGCAACATTGCATTTATAGCAATGCAACATTGCATTATAGAATGCAACATTGCATTATAGCAATGCAACATAGCAATGCAACATTGCATATAGCAATGCAACATTGCATTTATAGCAATGCAACATTGCATTTATAGCAATGCAACATTGCATTTATAGCAATGCAACATTGCATTTATAGCAATGCAACATTGCATTTATAGCAATGCAACATTGCATTTATAGCAATGCAACATAACGTGACGAATTGACAAATTATATTGTCAGACTAGAAGTGTTACTTGAGTCTAAGAATATCCTTGATCCTACACAACCAAACCATTCAAACTATTACATGCACTCCAAGGATTCATCAAAAACTTTGATATATGTGCTGTGTATGTACACCTGATGATCCCAAGACGAAATCATCTGAGCAAATAATAGAACTACTGAAAGAACATTTAGAACCTCATCTAAGTATTTGGGCTCGACAACATCAGTTCATTTTTAAACAACAAAATTTGGCCAAACTGTAACACCAGGAAGTACGAAAATTAATTACGCATTGTAAATGTGAATTACAAGTCTGTATCAGAACTGTTATTAAAATGCAATTTATACGCGGATAAAAGGATCCAGATATAAGAGAAAAGTTATCGCAAAACATTCTGGCGCGGTGGTCCGCATGTCGGGTGAATTTCCTTTTGATTCAAGATTCAATTTGAATTTTTGAATCTTGAAATCCTTTTGATGCGTGTTTCTGTGCTTAACAACAATCCTGGTTGGAAAGATAATTTTTATAGTTTTTTACATTATATAAGTTTACAACTACTAAATAAATAATTCCGGCGCGGTGGTCCGCTGTCGGGCGCATTTCATGTAGAATGCGTGTTTCCGTGCTAAACAACCCATCTCTTGCTTAAGGTTCCAGTTCATGCTTTAGAACCTAAGCAGTTACTCAATTGTCAAGCACTGCTCGTAACTCATTTTGTCTGTATTTTTCAAAGGAAATGCGCTAAAACCTTTAAAGATAACTAACTAAGCTTAACTTGTGGCACGAATTTGTGCACTCATTTTTACCGTCTTATTGACAGTATATATGTTTGTAACAACAAAATAAATCCTGAATCGAAGATCCAACAACCAAAATTAGCCTAATCTGAGCTTCAAATGAGTGCAAATAATGTTACCTTGACCCCTCTGCATTGGACCTCTTTGACCACTTCGCCGTCAAATTGTTTATACATATAATATATATATATATATATATTGTATATATATATATATATATATATATATATATATATATATATTATATATATATATATATATATATATATATATATATATATATATATATATATGTATATATATATATATATATATATATATATATATATATATATATATATATATATATATATATATATATATATTATATATATATATATGTATGTTTTGATATTAGGAAGCCAAACGGAATCGATCCCCCTTAACTTTTGTCATACGAACAACGAACGTCACAACGAACGTTGGAACCTGATTGTCATGATGGAAATTCGCTAAAAATGATAAGAATGGTCGCTAGATGTCTTTTATGAGAAATGGGTAGTATTACTTAGAAATAAGTTGAAGTAGCTGCCTTACTGATGATAGTTAGTCACAGGTAGAGGTCGCTAGCTTCGCTCTCCGATGATTTTACTCTCCACTTATTGGTGCTATTTTTTTGTTATCTGCTTGTACTTACAAATTATTCAAGTGATGGCAGTCAGTGGCAGTCCGCCTTTGACTGCCATTTTAATAATATAAAGCAATTACACAAACTACAGCACTGAAGTCTAATTAGTACATGCTTACCAAATTTCATCAAAGTCGGTAATTTTTACGTAGTTGTCTTGACATGTACGAACAGACATACGCTCAGTGGCAAAGTTGTGAAATGAAAGTACCTACTGCTTGTAAGTAAGGCCGTTGTGAAAAGCCCAGTACTCGTATACTCTTAATGATCGGCAACAGGTTATCTCTCCTCCTAGGGAGTGTGGTCTGTTTAGCCAAGTGAGTTGTTAATGATACGCGGCGCTAGGTCGTCTGTTAATATCTCTCTAATTTTTTAAATATTATAAAGAGAGGAGTGGGTCTGTTAGAAATACGCACATATGTCTGTGTGAGTGTGTGTACATGTTAGTGTGTATTGATGTGAGTGTGTGAGCTTAGTGTGGGGTGGGACACGGGTTCTAACTAGCACCCAGTATACACACTGTACTGTACTGTACTGTATGACAAACTACATGCCATCTCCTTGGTGCCTTCTCTAGTTATAGGCTCAAGTACAAACCAACTTGTTGATTCCCTATGTCTCAAGGAAGCATTGTCTTTGCAGGCCACTTAGGAGCTTTTTATTGCACTCCCGACTCACAAACTTATTCCTATAATCTACTCATTAACACTCACGTTCAAACACACACACACACACACAAATATATATATATATATATATATATATAATATATATATATATATATATATATATATATATATATATATATATATATATATATATATATGTCGTTAAGGCGTTGGTCTTTACACTGACCTTTGATACCCACGGAGGTCTGGGGTTCGCATCCCAGGTTACGCTTTCAGTTTTATAGAAGATTATTGTTTAGATATATTATCGCTAACTTTAGAATTCACTTTGAGCGTAACGGTTGCTTACTACCACCCGTGGTGGTTCCCGCAGGGGTTATCCCTGATGAGCCGCAAGGCTCTAAACGGGCATTATTATATATAATATAATATATATATATATATATAATATATATATATATATATATATATATATATAAAAGGAAAATTTAATATATATATTATATATATATATATATATATATATATATATATATATATATATATATATATATATATATTTACATATATATGCCTACCATGACAGTTTGAAATACGTACTTCTATAGCTGTGAGTTTTTATGTTGTTAAAAAATAAGAATAGGTCTATTTCTCATTGAGGTCTAATTAGTTGGGTAGGTAAAGAAACATCAATAAAAGCTTATAAAACACTGAGTGCCGGGTAAATATTTACTTAACAGCGGCACTGGAGCCCCTGCCATACTTTGTCAACTCTCTGTTCCGTTGCCATCTTTAATTGGCGTTTATTGCTCCCAAAATTTTAAGTATTAAAAATTGGTTAAATACACGGATAAACCCCTGGGTTAGTATACTGCCACAGTTAATCGACACTGTGCACAGTAGTATCGACAACTGTGCACAGTAGTATCGACAACTGTGCACAGTAGCTTAGTAGTTATCTACACTTCGTACAACTGTGCACATCGACACTGTGCAAGTAGTATCTACAACTGTGCACAGTAGTCACAACTGCACATAGTATCGACAACTGTGCACAGTAGTTCTACAACTGGTGCACAGTAGTCGACAAACAGTAGTATCGACAACTGTGCACAGTAGTACTGTAATCGACAAACTGTGCACAGTAGTATCGGACAACTGTGCACGTAGTATCGACAACTGTGCCACAGTAGTATCTACAACTTGCACAGTAGTACGACAACTGTGCACAGTAGTATCGACAACTGTGCACAGTAGTATCGACAACCTACAACTGTGTGTATAGTACACAGTAGACAACTGTGCACAGTAGTATCGGACAACTGTAGTAGCAGTAGACGACAACTGTGCACAGTAGTATTACAACTGTGCACAGTAGTATCGACAACTGTGCACAGTAGTATCGACAACTGTGCACAGTAGTATCTACTGTGTCACAGTAGTATCGACAAACTGTGCACAGTAGTATCGACAACTGTGTAGTATTCGACACTGTGCACAGTAGTATCGACAACTGTGCCACAGTAGTATCTACCAACTGTGCACAGTAGTATCGACAACTGTGCACAGTAGTATCGACAACTGTGCACAGTAGTATCTACAACTGTGCACAGTAGTATCGAGTGCACAGTAGTATCGACAACAGTGTTGCACAGTAGTATCTACAACTGTGCACAGTAGTATCGACAACTGTGCACAGTAGTATCGACAACTGTGCACAGTAGTATCGACAACTGTGCACAGTAGTATCGACAACTGTGCACAGTAGTATCTACAACTGTGCACAGTAGTATCGACAACTGTGCACAGGTAGCAACTGTGCACAGTAGTATCGACAACTGTGCACAGTAGTATCTACAACTGTGCACAGTAGTATCGACAACTGTGCACAGTAGTATCTACAACTGTGCACAGTAGTATCGACAACTGTGCACAGTAGTAATCGACAACTGTGCACAGTAGTATCTACAACTGTGCCACAGTAGTATCGACAACTGTGCAACAGTAGTATCGACAAACTGTGCACAGTAGTATCTACAACTGTGCACAGTAGTATCGACAACTGTGCCACAGTAGTATCTACAACTGTGCACAGTAGTATCTACAACTGTGCACAGTAGTATCTATCATAGTATCGACAACTGTGCACAGTTAGTAGTTTCTACAAACTGTGCACAGTAGTATACTGTGCACAGTAGTATCGACAACTGTGCACAGTAGTATCTACAACTGTGCACAGTAGTATCGACAACTGTGCACAGTAGTCGCACTGTAGTAGACAACTGTGCACAGTAGTATCTACAACTGTGCACAGTAGTATCGACAACTGTGCACAGGTAGTATCACAACAATAATAATAATAAAACAAAGTTCTTTATTATTATTATTTTTAATGGATCACTTTTTTTTACTCTAATAATATAGATACTCTACTGTTATAATAGAAACTCTACTCTTATAGATGGGACTCTAGTTTTATAGTAGATGCTCTTCCATTATAGTAGGTACTCTACTATTATTGTTGAGTACCATACTATAATAGAGTATCATACTAGAAGTATACGACTAAGCTGATGATAAGGACAAGCAATTAAAGGTGACAAGTAAGTCGTGACAGTGGATAGGAGGCAAGTTGACCAATCATGTGTCATCTTGTCTGTGCCACGACGCCGGGTATATCTCAGGCCTCGGGAAAACAATTGATTATGTCTTGACCGGAGTCATAGCATAGGCTAAGTGATCTCAAGCTGCTTCTCCCAAACCTTCACATCAACCTTTCCTATTATTTAGTTAATCTATTGAATCTTTTGCCAAAACAATTACGTCATGGAATTAAGTTTTAGTGAAAACGTTTCAATCTCAAACATCGGGTACGGGGTACCTCGTCACATCACATCGGATTCGCTACGCTCATCCTCCTAACTTCATATTCGCTTCGCTCGTCCTCAGAAATACAAGTTGTTATTATTGCAACACGTCCTCAGATAGGAAATACATTCGTTCCATTCCCTGTGGTCATTTATCCTCGCTCTGTCCGCGCTCGATTTTATGATCCACCAAAACTCACAGATAGACTTGTTGTATAACAAGGAAACTTAGTACTCTTATCTATGACGTCAAGGGATTCATTTGTACTAAATTTCAATTCATTTGCATTATTTTCCGATTTTTTACAATTATTTTAAAAATAATATACAAATTATTGGATAAAAATTAAACTAGTGCTGATAATGAGATGAAACTTAGCGCATATGTTAATCTTATACATGGTTACATGCGTGCTAATTTTCAATTGGATCGCATCATTTTTCTGTGTTTAATAATTTTCCGACATTTTTGCTCATTATATAATAAGTCATTATTGCGGGTTGATGACGTCATAAAACAAAATTTCCGAATATCACAATTACAGCGGTTAACTGATTTTTTTTACAAAACTTTAACAACTTGTTTTTGTAAACACAATACTTTTCCCATATACCTACGGTATGATTGAGGAGAAGTAATAAAACTACAGAGTGACGAGTCGTGAATTAACACCATGTCTATAACTACGGGTTGATATATGCAGAAGGTATGTCGGCATCTCCCCCAGCCTCCTGTAGTACCGGATTAGTTGCTTTTCTTATTTAAACTATTATTAAATCAAACCCACTCTACAGTTTTTACAATCCAGAGAAAATTTCCCTAAATGCCCGACAATGTAACAATTAGATCATCTAAGTAATTACATCTCTTATACGGGATAATTGGCAGCAATGGGAGGTTAAGGTTACCTTCCGGGTCGTTTTAGCGGGGAAATTATTTTTGGCGGGAAGCACATTGTCTTACATAGAATTAAGTTCTCATGTAAAACTGTTAGTTTTATATAACAGCGTGTAGATTTGTATTAAATGGTTCTAACGGAGGAGCGACTGTTAACTAAGGAATATCTTATACAGAGCCACCTCCCTGTTTAAACTTTGTGTTATTTAAATGTTTTTGGAGTTGGTTGAAATTGGTCTACCAGTACAAGGCAGGTATGCAATGTTTAATAGAGGTCTGCTCGTATATGGAGTAAATACATTTAATAATAAGTATATCAGATAAATTACATGAGTAAAATAATAAATAAAACATGAGTTCTTCGGCTCAATGCCGCTATGCGGGGTAGGGGGCCGCTATGCGGGGAAGGTGGCCGCTATGCGGGGTAGGGGGCCGCTATGCGGGGTAGTGGGCCGCTATGCGGGGTAGGGGGCCGCTTCGCGGCTACATGGTTGTTGTACTTTGTCAGTTGGTCATATTACTGGTTTATATAAGTGGCTCTCATAAGCTCTTTTTTCCTTGAAATTTTGATAAAAAAATTGAGTAATTAGTAAAAACCTCCAACTGATGAGATAAAAAAAATATACTCAAAGTGGGTTCGTATGGCAATCTGAAGCAATGAGTACCGGTTTCAGCCCAATTAGACCATCTTAAAAGGCGTCACCACTAGTAAGTAACAAGAAGACTTGTTTTACTGTACTTTGGTTGAGATAATAAGTCAAGGCTACATGTATCTTGTTGTAAACGTCTATGGCAGGCCATTGCAAGTCTTACAGGCTTGATGGGCGAGGCGAGGTATGGCAAAATGCCATTATAGTGCGTGATCCACCTCAATAGCTTTAACACTTAGTATCGTCTGTTTCCTAATTAATTCATACTTGAGTAGTGTCGATTTTACCATGTTATCAATACATATTTTGGATCGATTTCAGATTAGATTTAGATTTGGATTTTAAAATTGTATATTCTTCATTATAATACAGTAAAAAGAAACTTTTTACTATATAAAATGTTTTGTATCATTTTTACCATGTTATCAATACATATTTTGTATCGATTTTACCATGTTATCAATACCTAGTGTAATGATCTTGCCATGTTATTGATACCAATAGAGCCATTTTACCTTAATAGTTAACTAAGTAATTGAAGGGAATATCCTATAAATCCGTCTTGGGATGGAATGATTGCTTTAACTAGGTTCTAATCTAGGTTAACATGCCGTCAAGGTATTTGGACTTGAGAAGCATCTACGTGACGCGTGTATGTAGTATTAACGGTAAACACTTGTGTTTTACTCCAATCTCAAGCACCTAGTTTTGAAAGGTACTTAACATTTTGAAAGCAGCTACTAAGTGGTTTTCGAGCTTTGTCTGTTTACTCAGGTAGACATACGGTTATATGAGGGTTGCAAGAGGCCGATCTATTCAAATTAAGTTCAGCTGAAAAGTCAACTTAAAGGGAAACTATGAGCTGAAAATCGATCTGAGAGGAAAACTAACGTGAAAGTCAATGTAAATGAATCAGTGAATTGAAATAGAATTTGAGGAAGTTACTGAACTGAAAGACGATCTGCGGAAGTCACTGAGGTAATAGTCAATCTGATGAAGTCACTCAGCTGATTGTCAATCTAAGAAAGCTAGTAAGCTGAAAGTCAATTTGAGGGAGTCACTGAGGTAAAAGTCAATCTGATGGAGTCACTCAGTTGACCTGTGGAAAATCGATCTAAACAACTCACTGAGTGACTTCCAACTTTGTTAGCTGAGTTGGCTAAATATGAATATTAAAGTATTAATATCAGGATAGTTAAGAACAATGAAGTGTAGCTAGTGCGTACTATTAACTTGCTTTCTCATAATTACTGATTCTGTTAACGCAATGCTGTAAAGAAAATGTATAATTAGTGGGCCTGTCCATCTCAGTCAATTAGTTCTCACCCACTTGTTAATTGTTTTTTGCGAATTTCTCTATGAAAAAATGATCTAATGAGGATGTTGCTCTTGCTAAGGGCAGCAGTGTGGCATGTTCAGAACTACTAAACAAATATATACATACCCTGTTGTTCTTTACACAAAATACAAATAACAACAGTTGCGAGCCGCTAGAGCCAACGTAGAGGCGAAGAGACTAAAGCCTGTTGTTTCAGTTTACGGCCTGAGGATGAAAGAAGTGTGTCCAAAGATATACAACGATATCATTGCATCGTATTTACTCAGTACATAACGTCTATGTGGGTCAGTTCATAGGTCTGAAGTTGATGCTACTGTCTCTAATAGTTGAATATACTGGTTCCCTTTGATACCACTGTCTTCTACAGTTGGATAGATCGACCCTATTTTAGCGCGTTTTTGCTCGCTGACAAGAACAACTCTGACATTGGTTCTTGAGAAGGTAAACGAAACCCTTCTTTTCTTTCGTGTCGATCAGTCAACCCCGGACCAGATCAATCCCTCGAAGCCAATCATTGGCAGAATTAAACCAATATCGCAAAAGATTGATCACGCTACCTTTAGCCTGTTTCAAGGTTTCCACGTGATCAAAGACGTTGTGAAAGTTTCATTCATTTGGTATAAACATTCTATTTTAAATTGCCAGTTAACTCTTAATATTAGATTATTAGAGAATATTATTTAGGACATTTATTTAACCTAAAGGCTAGAAACAGTACTGGAATGGTTTAAAAAATAAGTAATCAGCAGAACGTGTCGAGTAAAATTAAACAACCAGATCAGAGAAGAGTTCACTTCTGAATACTCTATACCCTGCAGTACAGTTTATGTGGAATTCTCTTTTTGATCCACATTAATGATGTATTTAATTTATCATTTAATTCTAATATAACAGGTTACTGTGACGATTTAGCAACATTATGCGCTACTGACTCATTTACTGAAACATTAAGACTAATAGAATTAGAAAAGATGAAACTAAAACACTTGCTTAATACCAACTTACTGACACTTAACATTAATATAACTTGCTACATGACATCCTATCAGACAAACCGAACTCACTACAAGTACAAACCGAACTACGAGTACACAAGACGGACTTCTACGGTACTTGTCCAGCATTAACAAGGGTAAACACACTATGTATCTAACTAATGTCTAAACTGGACAGAACACGACCGCTGTTAGTCTTTTAGCAGCTGTTAGTCTTTTTATATTATCATCGAGAAAGTTGACCACAGAGTAGCGCTCGATTTTTGTGTTTGACAGTTCCTTTAAATACGCTAACACAACGTTTCACTTACATTCTTTACTTTTTTATCTGAGCATCATTCTTTGAACACTTCATATGCTTTGACATACCTACTTCCTGATTTGCCGGGTAGTAGGCTCTCTTTGGCATTTGCAGCTATTTCCAAAACATCCGGCGGGGTATGTTCGAAAAGTTCGTCTATATCTTCGACGATATTCATCACAAAACGCTATAGAACCGCTATAAAATAAACTAACTTAAACTGTATTAAATACGGATTCTTATGATAAAATTCATAGAGATGTATTACTAGAGGGGCCCTATTGGTTGAATTTTGAAACATCGAAAAAGTAACCTGACCACATTCGATCATCATTTTCATCAAATAAACAGAACAAAAAAACAGTAAATTATATAGTAGAATGTTTAAAATACAAATCACAACACAAACAATCTGCGGGAAGCCGAAAACAATTGATTAATTATAACCATAACTTTCTCTTGGAGGAGGTTTCAATGAGGTTACACAGAGCCCCTGAGAGCCCCAATAAAAATGTTTCAGGCCTCTCAATGTATTAAGATAGGCTATGTCCCCTCTAGTATATATCTCTATGATAAAAGTAGTAAATGATTGACAAAAAATGATGAGATAATAAACCCAAGACAAAAAGTGTTGCCTTTAAAATAATCAATAAAATTTAATTCTAATTAAAGATTTATACTTTACAAACTTTTTTATTTTAATTCTAATTAGTTAAATAATGTAATTATTCATTATATAAATTATTAAATAAATTCAATAGGCTTTTTATTATTAACTAATCATGTTTACAAAAATTATCTATTAACTTTCTTTACCAGCATAGGCAGGAGCGGCTGGGAAATGCTACTTTCCTGCCTAGGCAGGTAAAGTGCAGTCATTCATGACTAATTACCAGCCGATCTGGGAAATACTACTTTCTCGCCTAAAATTAGTTCAGTAATGCTTCATTTTCCTGCCGTGAGCAGATAAATATATTTGTTATGATTTTGCGGGTGGGTCCATAGATAAACAATATTAACATAGATGGTTCACTCTAAGCTTTTTTAAAAAAAATAGTTGATGGGATGCAGGAGGCTCAAGTAGTACAATCTAGTGGTGGAAGCGTTAAACAGTCAGAAATTTTTATTTCTGACATTTTTATTTATTTATTTTTATTCAACCAAACAACGAGCTGTTGAGGGTAATCAAGTCTTTCCATCCGTTTTTCAGCGCTAGAATGATGAGGAGTCAATGGATGAGTGATCCCAAGAAAGCTCTATAAGAATGTCTTATAAATTGGTAAAAAGTGAAAAATTTCACTTCTTCACTCACTCTTACTTCACCCATACTACAGCATACCATAGATCTTTGTTTACTTTTATTTTATGTTATATAACGATTGGCAATTGTTTGTTTAAAAAAATACTACAGCCCAATCTAGTAGAGAATAGAGCAAATAGATTTTTTACTACTAGCGCTCTTTAAGACTCTAGTGATGAGGCCCCCAACTTAAATCATAAACAAAAACTTGTCAATTGAGTGTTCCTACAAACACTCGGAGTGAACCATCTATGTTAATATTGTTTATCTATGGGTGGGTCCCTTATCATACTCTGACGAAAATGTTAACTTGTTATTGATATTGTTTTGAGTTACATTTAAATAATAGAATTCGTTCATCCGTTTTCGTTTGAACCTTTACTAAAGATTTATTATTTATTATTATTATTAAATTATTTGACATAATTTACAATAATGATAAGTATAAACTATAAATTTCATATCTTAGCGACAATCCGCGCAGAAAACAGGTCAAAAAGTCGGCAGTTAGATTTAGTTGATGGCCTTGTCGGTCTCTTCATGGGCAGAGTTTCATTTTGGTTGCTTTGCAGGAACCTCTTCCCTCTGCCACTCGTTGATGGCAGTGGAAGCGTTATAGTTGCGTCAATTCTCGTTTTGATGCCATTAACTATTTCATGCAGAATCAAGTTGTGTTTAAAAATAGTAAGTTTTAGTTCTGCGAGTCTCTTAATCTTCATGACGAGTCTCTTAAATGACTTCATTTTTATTTCTATTTTCTTTCTAAAAACTTGTATTTTTCTTTCGCTTTTATTTGATCATCATTGTGTTTAAATTCTTTCTTGGTGACACTGTAGTTTTGTCGTCGCCATGTTTCCATACGATTTGTCGCTGTTTATTATTTATTTATTTTAACAAATTACTATAAGCGGCCGTTTAGTGGCGGATTTTTACAGCTCCACAATATTATTTATTATAGCTTTCTATTATTATTTTGATTCATATCAGTGACCATTTTAAAGTTTTATTTGTCTCGATTTCATTTGCAATTTTCTAAGTATTCTTTTGATCCAATAAATAATTGTAAAGATTCGCTCTCGTTGCCTGTTTTTGCAACATATTCTGGTTCCAGCATCAGGTCCATGCAGTCACAACCCCCCTCCCTCCCGGTATATCTCAATTTCTTTGTCTAAATTTAATTTTAACTCATTTTCATCCACTAATTTTGAAATACAGTTCATATTGGAAACTCAGCGGTTTCAAAGTTTCTAATATTTTATATTGCTTCTAATTGATAAAAATATTGCTTTTGTTGTTACTAATAATATATTTATTTCCGATCAATTCCTTTCCATTTAACTACGCTCATTAGTACCTTATATTGAGTTGTATAGTGTTAAATAATTGAATATTTTTCCGTTTCAGATGAAATCTTTATTAAAGACTAATTGTATTTGACATAATTTACAATAATGACATTTATCAAGTAAAAATTTATATTTTTGCTTGCCATGCTCTCTGTGTTTAGAGTAAAATATTGCTATAAATAATTAAAATTACCTGGTGTCTAATTAGTGGCCAATTTCTGGTGGAGAATTATTCGATATGATGTTCTGCGCATCTTTAGATTTTTATGAAGATTTGATGTTTAATAAAGATCGTTATTATTGAAATTATAAACAAATCTACATCTAATTAGATGATTTACGTACATAGCTGAGACAATGCGTTATTGAAGTCGTCCCCAATGCATGCACTTAATGGAATTACAGGCGTCGTTAGTGAAATCTAAATACCTTTGTCAGGTAATTACAGACCTGTAATGACCCGCGGTGCGGCGACATTATTTGAATTTTGTACATGTATAGTATAGTATAGTATAGTTAGTTATTGTTACCATAGAGGGGAATCACGGACCAAGCCCCGCTGTAATTATTTGTAATTTTGCACTAATCACATTTTTATGAAATGGATATTGACAAGGCACTGACTTTGATGACTCAGCAGATGAGATTTATCCTGAGTATTATTAAAATTCCATTTTTATGTTTCCTAAATGTAAATTGCGGAGGTTTGTCTTGGGAATGCTTTGCTTCCTCGCTCAGGTTTCCATTCTTACTTATATTTACTTCTTTTAGTCTTTTGAATTTTCTGGACTTATTAAAGAAATGCGCATGTCCATACAAATGGTTCTATTAAGGTTCGCTCATCCTTGCTAAGTCAGGTCTGCTCTACATTTAGCAGACGCTAACAAAGCTCTGATTATGCTCCAGCACATTGTCTTTGGAAAATACTGACAATGGACAAGTAGTAAGCTGACACTATGAAGCGTAAATTATGAAATGACGGCATCATCCGGAATTCGCTTAGCTTTGCTTGCCTCCACGCAGCCATTATTTTGTAGTAATATAAATATACTTATATAGTGCAAATATAGCCATAAACATTTTGACCAAGATTTGAACTTCCAAGCTTTGTGACACTTAGCATCAAATATCACCCTACTCGAAATATTTCTGCTCACCTGTATCCTGGCTATTTTTTATTGTTTTTCAGCTTTTCGAACTTAAAGTCGAATTTAAAGTACTAACATTCCTTGAGGTGAAGTGTCCATAACTTGCTGCTCAGCCTTACAGCTGTCTGTTGTTACGTGTCCATAACTTGCTGCTCAGCCTTACAGCTGTCTGTTGTTACGTGTCCATAACTTGCTGCTCAGCCTTACATCTGTCTGTTGTTACGTGTGCTGCTCAGCCTTCATCTGTCTGTTGTTGTGTCCTTGCTGCTCAGCCTTACATCTGTCTGTTGTTACGTGTCCATAACTTGCTGCTCAGCTTACAGCCTGTTTACATCCATAACTTGCTGCTCATACAGCTGTTGTTGTTACGTTTCCATAACTTGCTGGTCAGCCTTACAGCTGTCTGTTGTTACGTGTCCATAACTTGCTGGTCAGCCTTACAGCTGTCTGTTGTACGTGTCCATAACTGCTGCTCAGCCTTACAGCTGTCTGTTGTTACGCCACAACTTGCTGGATGACCTCACTCCACCAAGTTACAAGTCTTATGAATATTTAATACACTTGATTACAAGAAGGATCCTCCTGTTCAAACCAGATATTATAGGGTGAATCATGTAACACATTCTTTATTAAATAATAAAGTCCTCGGTTCGAAACCGGTTCTTTCCATTAACATTTTATTGGGTTTGATGACTCATTACATAGCGACCTTAAGGAAGTCCAAGTTCGGTGAACCGGAATATAAACATTCCAATCCTAATTTAAATCATCTACTTTGTTTTGGTTGCCCATATGCATTGCATCTCGCTTTCTTCGTTGTAGTACCCTAACGTTTGTTTATAATGTTGTGAGAACCATGGAGATATATTACTAGAGGGGCCCTATAGGTTAAATTTTGAAACATCGAAAAAGTAACCTGAGCACCTTGGCTTAAAAATGAAATGAAATAATCAGTACATGAGAATAACTTATATTAGAAAGTTAAAAATGCAAATCAAAACACCATCAATTCCTTGGAAGCCAAAATCAATTGATTTATTATAACCTTTATTTACTCTTGAAAAAGGTTTTAATAAGGTTACATAGAGCCCTAAAAATATGTTTCAGGCCTTTCAATGTATTTAGATAGGTTATGCCCCCTCTAGTGTATATATCTCTATGGTGAGAATGACCATATGGTGAGAATGATCTCTATGATTTATAAAAAAAAGTACTATGCGTCTCAGATTGAGTGGCAAGCATGTGTCTCAAATTGAGGTATTAGTATGTGTAATTCAGATTGAGGTATAGATTATATCCTCTCAGATTGAGGAATTAGTTGTGTCTCAGATTTAGGTATTAGAATGTGTCTCAGATTGAGGAATTAGCTTGTGTCTCAGATTTAGGTATTAGAATGTGTCTCAGATTGAGGAATTAGCATGTGTCTCACACCTGTTGCAATCTTTTTATTTTTCAAAGGAAATACTTAAGTTCATAGTTAGAGTAATATTTAATAATGCAAACAATTTGCGTAATAATTTTGAGCGCTTTAGTTATCTAAAATTCATAAGAAACGGAACGGGTTAAAGTATAGTTTAGCACTCATATGGTGCTGTGACAGACCAACATATGGTGCTGTGACAGACCAACATATGGTGCTGTGACAGATCAACATATGGTGCTGTGACAGACCAACAAGTATGGTAAGTTTCATAGCATATTTAGACGTTGCAGTATAAATTTAGCTAATTGTATATTCTGAGGACGAGCGAAGCAGTAAGGATGAGCGTAGCGAATCTGATGTGGAAAAGTTTTGAGGTACCCCGTACCCGTTTTTTTTTATAATTAGAAGAAATATGTTTGTCGTTGAAATTGGTTGCGAATTTAGCCTTTGTGTCGAGGGACAAAGTTTCCTCAGATACTGTTTTCTTATTCAGCCTGGCACTTGGTAGGAGATGGAGGTGGAGGTGGCTTAATACGGGCGCAACCAGCATTCCTACAGCAGCTGTTGTCAACCCGTCCCCGTGCGGGAATCCATAAGAACCAATGTGTCGCCTTGACATTGATTTCTCAAGGCTATAGATTGGATTGTTGTTCACCAGACTGGTGTACAAATGTAACGCAACACTTTCCCTCTGACTGTACAGCTCTGTGGTACGCACTAGTGTAGTACTAGTTCTCAGACCAAGTTGTAAACAAGCGTTACACTGCCCTGCCTGAGTACACGGGTAGCAGTTACCTGTATTGTGATGCTCTGATAGCGTCAGACTCAGACCCGGTATAACCGATATATTTTATAGCTATTACGATAACAGTCATAAAATAGACTCAATTGTTTATTATCAAATCTGAATGTCAAAATGGCTGCTTTTATTTAATGTCATATCGTTTTTAGGGAAATTCAATTTTAACGAATTCCTAAAAGATAAATATGTATATGAGTTTGAAATATTGCAAGGGAAATGGGGTTTTTCTGAAAAAGGAAAAATATTGATATTGAATAGGTTAACCATAGGTTATTGGTATTTTATGTAGGTTAACCATGTGACGACGTAGCGGCCTCCAGCTACCACCCCCGTTAAATTTCAAAATTTAACGTGATCGAAGGGGGGGGGTCCAAGTAGGGTGACGGTAGATGGGTATTTGGTGTGTAAAATCGTTTCCAAGCGGTTCCAAGACGGATTTAAGTTAATTTTTATTTATCATACTTAATTTAGTTTGATTCTATTCTTTTATTTAATATATAAATTAATATATATATAATTAATTCGCTAATTATATTTGTTGTTGACTGATTACGCTAAATTTGATCATAGGCTGGCTCTCCTAAACGGCATTAAACCGGTTACGTCAGTTCTATGTTAATCTTTATTGCCTTAATTTTTTTGTTGACTGTTGATAAAATGTTATTATTGGAAGGCGAGATATGTGCAACACTGGGAAGACTGGATTGTACCCGTCCTGTCGTCTGTTATTATTTGAACGCTTCTGTTATTGTTTTCAATATTTAGTGAAATCTGTTCGTGTGACCCTGATCCGTATATAGTTGCAGAGCTCTGTTTATAACAATTAGATTGTATTGTAATTGAGACAATGCCTTGTCCAAGCTGCTTCTATCAGCTAGTCAAGGGAAAGGAAATATTTTCCCGCACTTGGACTTCTAGCAGTGTTTGTCATTTATCACATCCTGTATTCCGATTCGTTTTCCCACGATTATTTTAAACGGTTTAGCTGAGAGGACCTTGGAACCGCATCGTACCACGAAGACGGGCAAGTTAGCAAGGAAATGTTGTCCGTTTGTTGCTACTCTGTCAGTTAGCAAGAAAATGTTGTCCGGTTGTTGCTACTCTGTCAGTTAGCAAGGCAATGTTGTCCGGTTGTTGCTAGTGTAGCAAGACAGTTGTTAAGCAAGAATGTTGTCCGTTTGTAGCTACTCTGTCAGTTAGCAAGGAAATGTTGTCCGGTTGTTGCTACTCTGTCAGTTAGCAAGGAAATGTTGTCCGGTTGTTGCTACTCTGTCAGTTAGCAAGGACATGCTACTCTGTCAGTTAGCAAGGAAATGTTGTCCGTTTGTTGCTACTCTGTCTGTTAGCAAGGAAATGTTGTCCGTGTTGTTGCTACTCTGTCAGTTAGCAAGGACATGTTGTCCGGTGTTGCTACTTGTCAGTTAGCAAGGAAATGTTGTCCGTTGTTGCTACAGTTAGCAAGGAAATGTTGTCCGGTTGTTGCTACTCTGTCAGTTAGCAAGGACATGTTGTCCGGTTGTTGCTACCTGTCAGTTAGCAAGGAAATGTTGTCCGGTTGTTGCTACTTTGTCAGTAGCAAGGAAATGTTGTCCGGTTGTTGCTACTTGTCAGTTAGCAAGGAAATGTTGTCCGGTTGTTGCTACTCTGTCAGTTAGCAAGGAAATGTTGTCCGTTTGTTGCTACTCTGTCAGTTAGCAAGGAAATGTTGTCCGGTTGTTGCTACCTCTGTCAGTTAGCAAGGAAATGTTGTCCGGTTGTTGCTACTTGTCAGTTAGCAAGGAAATGTGTTGTCCGTGTTGTTGCTACTTTGTCAGTTAGCAGGAAATGTTGTCAGTTAGCAGGAAATGTTGTCCGGTGTTGCTACTCTGTCGTTAGCAAGGAAATGTTGTCCGGTTGTTGCTACTCTGTCAGTTAGCAAGGACATGTTGTCCGGTTGTTGCTACCTGTCGTTACAGGAAATGTGTCCGGTTGTTGCTACCTTTGTCAGTTAGCAAGGAAATGTTGTCCGGTTGTTGCTACTTTGTCAGTTAGCAAGGAAATGTTGTCCGGTTGTGCTACTTGTCAGTTAGCAAGGAATGTTGTGTTTTGCTACTCTGGTCAGTTAGCAAGGAAATGTTTGGTTGTGCTACTCTGTCAGTTAGCAAGGAATGTGTCCGGTTGTTGCTACTCTTCATAGCTTGTGTCCGGTTGTTGGTTAGCAAGGGATGTTTGTCCGGTTGTTGCTACTCTGTCAGTTAGCAAGGACATGTTGTCCGGTTGTTGCTACTCTGTCTGTTGCAAGGAAATGTGTCCGGTGTTGCTCTCTGTCAGTTTGTTGTCCGGTTGTTGCTACTTTGTCAGTTAGCAAGGAAATGTTGTCCGGTTGTTGCTACTCTGTCAGTTAGCAAGGAAATGTTTGTCCGGTTGTTTGCTACTTTGTCAGTTGCAAGGGAAATGTTGTCCGGTTGTTGCTACTTTGTCAGTTAGCAAGGAAATGTGTCCGTTGTTGTGTCTACTCTGTCAGTTAGCAAGGAAATGTTGTCCGGTTTGTTGCTACTCTGTCAGTTAGCAAGAATGTTGTCCGGTTTGTTTGTCAGTTACTCTGTCAGTTAGCAAGGAAATGTTGTCCGGTTGTTGCTACTCTGTCAGTTAGCAAGGACATGTTGTCCGTTTGTTGCTACTCTGTCAGTTAGCAGGAAATGTTGTCCGGTTGTTTGCTACTTTGTCAGTTAGCAGGAAATGTTGTCCGGTTGTTGCTACTTTGTCAGTTAGCAAGGAATGTTGTCCGGTTGTTGCTACTCTGTCAGTTAGCAAGGAAATGTTGTCCGGTTGTTGCTACTTTGTCAGTAGCAAGGAAATGTTGTCCGGTTGTTGCTACTCGTCAGTTAGCAAGGAAATGTTGTCCGGTTGTTGTGCTACTGTGTCAGTTAGCAAGGAAATGTTGTCCGGTTGTTTGCTACTTTGTCAGTTAGCAAGGAAAATGTTGTTCCGGTTGTTGCTACTCTGTCAGTTAGCAAGGACATGTTGTCCGGTTGTTGCTACTCTGTCAGTTAGCAAGGACATGTTGTCCGGTGTTGCTACTCTGTCTGTTAGCAAGGGAAATGTTGTCCGGTTGTTGCTACTCTGTCAGTTAGCAAGGAAATGTTGTCCGTTTGTTGCTACTCTGTCAGTTAGCAAGGAAATGTTGTCCGGTTGTTGCTACTCTGTCAGTTAGCAAGGACATGTTGTCCGTTTGTTGCTACTCTGTCAGTTTAGCAAGGAAATGTTGTCCGGTTGTTGCTCTTTGTCAAGTTAGCAAGGAATGTTGTCCGGTTGTTGCTACCTGTCAGTTAGCAAGGAAATGTTGTCCGGTTGTTGCTACTCTGTCAGTTAGCAAGAAATGTTGTCCGGTTGTTGCTACTTTGTCAGTTAGCAAGGAAATGTTGTCCGGTTGTTGCTACTCTGTCAGTTAGCAAGGAAATGTTGTCCGGTTGTTGCTACTTTGTTCGGTTAGCAAGGAAATGTTGTCCGGTTGTTGCTACTCTGTCAGTTTAGCAAGGAAATGTGTCCGGTTGTTGCTACTGTGTCAGTTAGCAAGGAAATGTTGTCCGGTTGTTGCTACTCTGTCAGTTAGCAAGGAAATGTTGTCCGGTTGTTGCTACTTTGTCAGTTAGCAAGGAAATGTTGTCCGGTTGTTGCTACTCTGTCAGTTAGCAAGGAAATGTTGTCCGGTTGTTGCTACTTTGTCAGTTAGCAAGGAAATGTTGTCCGGTTGTTGCTACTCTGTCAGTTAGCAAGGAAATGTTGTCCGGTTGTTGCTACTTTGTCAGTTAGCAAGGAAATGTTTCCGGTTGTTGCTTACTCTGTCAGTTAGCAAGGAAATGTTGTCCGTTTGTTGCTACTTTGTCAGTTAGCAAGGAAATGTTGTTCCGGTTGTTGCTACCTTTGTCAGTTAGCAAGGAAATGTTGTCCGGTTGTTGCTACCTCTGTCAGTTAGCAAGGAAATGTTGTCCGGTTGTTGTGTCAGTTAGCAAGGAATGTTTGTCCGGTTGTTGCTCTCTGTCAGTTAGCAAAGTTAGCAAGGAATGTTGTCGGTTGTTGCTACTCTGTCAGTTAGCAAGGAAATGTTGTCCGGTTGTTGCTACTTTGTCAGTTAGCAAGGAAATGTTGTCCGTTTGTTGCTACTTTGTCAGTTAGCAAGGAAATGTTGTCCGGTTGTTGCTACTCTGTCAGGTTAGCAAGGAAATGTTGTCCGGTTGTTGCTACTCTGTCAGTTAGCAAAGGAAATGTTGTCCGGTTGTTGCTACCTGTCAGTTAGCAAGGAAATGTTTGTCCGGTTGTTGCTACTCTGTCAGTTAGCAAGGAATGTTGTCCGGTTGTTGCACTTTGTCAGTTAGCAAGGAATGTTGTCCGGTTGTTGCTACTTTGTCAGTTAGCAAGGGAATGTTGTCCGGTTGTGCTACTCTGTCAGTTAGCAAGGAAATGTTGTCCGTTTGTGCTACTCTGTCAGTTAGCAAGGAAATGTTGTCCGGTTGTTGCTACTCTGTCAGTTAGCAAGGAAATGTTGTCCGGTTGTTGCTACTCTATCAGTAGCAAGGAAATGTTGTCCGTTGTTGCTACTCTGTCAGTTAGCAAGGAATGTTGTCCGGTTGTTGCTACTCTGTCAGTTAGCAAGGACATTGTTGCCGGTTGTTGCTACTCTGTCTTGTAGCAAGGAAATGTTGTCCGGTTTGCTACTTGTCAGTTAGCAAGGAAATGCTTTCTGTCAGTTAGCAAGCTACTCTGTCAGTTAGCAAATGTTGTCCGTTGTTGTACTTGCTATGTTGTCTACTCTGTCAGTTAGCAAGGAAATGCACTCTGTCAGTTAGCAAGGACATTTGTCCGTTTGTTGCTACTTTGTCAGTTAGCAAGGAAATGTTGTCCGGTTGTTGGCTACTTGTCAGTTAGCAAGGAAATGTTGTCCGTTGTTGCTACTTGTCAGTTAGCAAGGAAATGTTTGTCCGGTTGTTGCTACTCTGTCAGTTAGCAAGGAAATGTTGTCCGGTTGTTGCTACTTTGTCAGTTAGCAAGGAAATGTTGTCCGGTTGTTGCTACTCTGTCAGTTAGCAAGGAAATGTTGTCCGGTTGTTGCTACTTTGTCAGTTAGCAAGGAATGTTGTCCGGTTGTTGCTACTCTGTCAGTTGCAAGAATTTGTCCGGTTGTTGTACTGTGTCAGTTAGCAAGGAAATGTTTGTCGGTTGTTGCTACTCTGTCAGTTAGCAAGGAAATGTTGTCCGGTTGTTGCTACTTTGTCAGTTAGGTTGCTACTCTGTCAGTTAACTTTGTCAGTTAGCAAGGATGTTGTCCGGTTGTTGTGTCAGTTAGCAAGGAAATGTTGTCCGGTTGTGTTGTCCAAGGAAATGTTGTCCGTGTTGCTACTCTGTCAGTTAGCAAGGAAATGTGTCGGTTGTTGCTACTTTGTCGTTAGCAAGGAAATGTTGTCCGGTTGTTGCTACTTTGTCAGTTAGCAAGGAAATGTTGTCCGGTTGTTGCTACTTTGTCAGTTAGCAAGGAAATGTTGTCCGGTTGTTGCTACTCTGTCAGTTAGCAGTGCTAGTCAAGGAAATGTTGTCCGGTTGTTGCTACTTGTCAGTTAGCAAGGAATGTTGTCCGGTTGTTGCTACTTGTCAGTTAGCAAGGAAATGTTGTCCGTTGTTTGCTACTTGTCAGTTAGCAAGGAATGTTGTCCGGTTGTTGCTACTCTGTCAGTTAGCAAGGAAATGTTGTCCGGTTGTTGCTACTTTGTCAGTTAGCAAGGAAATGTTGTCGGTTGTTGCTACTCTGTCAGTTAGCAGGAAATGTTGTCCGTTGTTGTGTCAGTTAATGTTGTCCGGTTGTGCTACTTTGTCAGTTTAGCAAGGAAATGTTGTCCGGTTGTTGTTGTCAGTTAGCAAGTGTTGTCCGGTTGTTGCTACTTTGTCAGTTAGCAAGGAAATGTTGTCCGGTTGTTGCTACTCTGTCAGTTAGCAAGGAAATGTTGTCCGGTTGTTGCTACTCTGTCAGTTAGCAAGGAAATGTTGTCAGCTTTCGTTTCTTCTCGTCTTAGAAAAGAAAAGCACTGAAATAAAATAAAAAAAGCATTGTCCATACTCCATACATCACCTTAAGTTCTCAAGGGTTTAGTCCTTTATTTTCTGCATTCAGTCTGATAATACTTTTTGAAGTATTCATATATAATGTTCAACGCTATAATGACGTCACAGTGCTTTCTTTAATGACGTCACCATGCTCATCTCAATGACGTCACAGTGCTCATCTTAAACCTATTATATTTCTTTACATTGTGAATTAAAATGTTTTGGCAAATTTTCCTTTGTTTGCGTTGTAGGGACTCTTGCAATGTTTCCCAGCTTGGATTAAACTAAATAAGTGTGTCAAGATAATAAAAACACTGAGTGCTAGCTCAGTGCAACACAGTGCAGCGCTTTCTTGCAGCGACCTCGCCCTAGTAGGTGTTGGTACAGTCAATCATTAGCTCAATTATACATACTCAACATTAGTTTCCAAATTTAATTGGAATTGGACTGGTTTCTTAGGATCGAAAAGTCGTAACTAATATAATATAATAATAATATAATGTTGAAAATTTACCCCTCACAAGAAGGCTCAAAGCCTGTGTCGTGAGGGGGAGTATTAGTAAAGGTACAGTGTATATTCATTTTATATACTTTCTAAAATTATATAGTATAAAATATAATAAAATTTACTTTTGCTTTCAATTTTTACCTATTTAGAAAACGTACAATTAATTATAATCTATATTATAAATATTATTTTAAAAATCATTAGAATACAAAGTTACTATACAAGTTACAAAACGAAGTTACACAACATTAATCTATGTATTTAACAAACATAAAACAATTAAAATTTAAACAAATATGGCCATCAAAACCTCTACCATGCATAAAAGAAAATGATATATATAAAATTAAAATAAAATAATAATAATAAATAAATATTAAAAAATAATAAATAAATATTAAAAAATTATAAAAATAAAACAAAATAAAATAAATTAAATACATAGAAGAGAATAAGATAGAAAGTATAGGATAAAGGGTAGGGTATAGTGCAAGTATTATACTCGTACTTTTTTTGTTATTTCAATTATTTATTAAAATCTCTCATGACTATAATTAACTACGGCTAATGACTAATAAGACTATACTATAACTACTCACTACTTTTATTGACTAGACTAAGTTTTATTTGATTCAGGAACAGGAACATACAAGGATTTAACAAACTTTTTGAATGATTTGTAATGTAGATTTATTTTATCTCTATTTTCTTGACTGAACGAGTTAAATAATTGAATAGCATTGTCACGCCAGGCTGTTTGACCCTTACTAGTTTTAGTCTGTTGTGATTTTAATTTTCCCTGGGTTTCATTTCTGGTATTTTTGCTATGCTTGATTACTTCAAATGAGTTTATATTTCTTTTCAGCATTAAAAGTAGATTATACTCGTATAGTTGATTGAGCTGTTGTATGCATAACTTAACCCTGTACTTGGACCCTTGCCTTCATGTCTATCATATCGTCCTAGGCGATGTTAACCTAACGTTATATATGTATGGGAGGTGGAAGGAACGCTTGCTATGTGCTAAGTACGGCCTTCATACGTACGGACTGTTGAAACAGTTTCCCTGTATCTAGTTGGATCCCAATACCAGCGTGTGAACGCTACACAATACCCCCTTATCTTTAGATCTTCGTTTAATTTCTATTAATTTCTGTTAATTGAGGCGAGGTAACTTTCCTTCCTAAACTGACGGAAGTTTTCCTGCATCAGGATGATGAGGTTGGTTTGATTGTTAATAATTCTGACTTACTGACACAGTATGAGAAATCTTTTAGCCCTCTCTGCAGCACCAGTACCAGACATCTTATCTGCCTTATATGGTGGTTTTGTGCTCGAAATTTATAGAGGATTTATCTTGAAACATTTCAAATGTATCAAAATTAAATTCACAGGGAATACATGGTCCTGGACTTTTTAACATAGTGTCTGCGGTTAGTGAGCTGTCCAGTGCCAATGCAATCGATTTGAGTAATTATCCAGTCCGGTAACTATGACTCACATATGGTAATTATCCAGTCCGGTAACTATGACACATATGGTAATTATCCAGTCCGGTAACTATGACTCACGTATGGTAATTATCCAGTCTGGTAACTATGACACATATGGTAATTATCCAGTCCGGTAACTATGACTCACATATGGTATTATCCAGTCCGGTAACTATGACTCACGATGGTAATTATCCAGTCCGGTAAATGACTCACATATGGTCCAGTCCGGTAACTATGCACATATGGTAATTATCCAGTCCGGTAACTATGACTCACGGTAATTATCAGTCCGGTAACCTCACGTATGGTAATTATCCAGTCCGGTAACTATGACTCTATCCAGTCCGTAACTATGACTCACATATGGTAATTATACTGTCCGGTAACTATGACTCACATATGGTAACTATATGTATATATATATATATATATATATATATATATATATATATATATATATATATATATATATATTATATATATGCTTGACTGTGTATGTGTATGTGTTTAAGTATATATGTATATAGGGACAGGATGGAGATGTCCTAATGCTTAGTGTTGTTGGTTGGGTTCTAGTAAGATTTAATAGTATAGCAGGAGGCTGAAGCTGGACCTGTTGGATGACTCATGGCCTGCAAGGCATCCTGACGAGACATATCTGTGACTCACATATAATGCCCCAACCCTGCTGTCTCTTTACTCTAGTCTTATCATAAATTACTTTTGCCTTTCTAATATTAAGCAAACACTTTCTTTTATTTTTGCTGTTTTTAGGGAATTCTCATCAGAAAACGACGATAATTAGTTTTATTAATGATACTAGTAGTAATAGTCCAAGAGCCGGACCTGAAGAAATGTCACTCATTTTGTACTAAATACTTCAAATCTAATTTTAGGTTAAAAAATTATCGTCCCTTACACGATTGTTGTTAAGCACGGAAACACGCAAACCAAAGGAAATTCGCCCGACATGCGGACCTCCGCGCCAGAATAAATTTCTTACAAAACTTATGCAAAAAAAGATAAAAAATTATCGTCAAACCAGGACTCGAACTAAGGTATCCTGAGTTTGGTTAGATTGCGATAGTTTTAACAGATTGTTACAAAGAACAATCTCACATGTAATGAAGTATTGACTGTATTGTTAAATTTAGCCCTTTAAATGGTCAGGTGCATTCGATTTGATCATTAGGGATTGTGTTAGTTAGAGCTCTTTAGCTACGCATACAAATTTTTTAACGGTTGGGCTAATTAAAATAATTGATTAGGAATGAACTAACATGTAATGAACTATCACGTATATGGTTAATTTTGGCCCTTTAAATTGCTCCCTTTATATATTGTTATATATGCTTCACATATAATTTTTTATAATTTTTAATAGATGGTAATTTACATATAATCATTTTTAATATTTATTTATAACTATTATACAACGAAAGAAATGCGTTTAAATGAGTAGAGGATATCTTCTGAAGAGAGGATTGTAGGGAAATTTTTGCATTTTATTTGGGTTGGTATCACTGTTCTTTTAACATTTAGCAAAAGAGGATTTTTGAAAGGAGGATAACCTCTGGTAAAGTCTAAAATCTGAGCGATTTTCTAATATTTTGAGTAAGTGCATTTGTTCTAAGGACTCCACTCTGGATAGGCAGACTGTGTTTTTTCTTCATAATTTAAGGTATATTTTCTCTAGGACAGTAAGAAATGTAATGCGTTGCCACTATATAATGCGTTGCCACTATGAATATCAAACCGAGATTCCATCAGATTTATTTCAAGTGATTTCATAATCTCGATAGTGGTATTCACTAATTATCTGTAGGTACGCCTGTGTGTCTGTAGGTACGCCTGTGTGTCTGTAGGTACGCCTGTGTGTCTGTAGGTACGCCTGTGTGTCTGCACACGCGGTGTGTTACTACTGATACACCGTGGTGTATCAGTAACTCGCGGTGATTTTTTGTGCACAGTTGGCCCTAATTAAGAGACTTTATTTACCGTCATTAATGACGCACTAAAAGTTCATTATACGGGATAAAATGATTGTATTGATTGGTCTTATGCTGTGCATATAGTTCCTTATGCTGTGCATTTACTTCCTTATGCTGTGCATATAGTTCCTTATGCTGTGCATATAGTTCCTATGGTCAGCATGTGTGCCAGTCCAGTGTTAATTTCTTCAGCACTAGTTTAGTTTTAGCGAATTTCCTTTGGAAATTCGGCTAATGGGATAGGCGTCATGGAATCGAACCTCAGACCACGACACCAAATCCGTTTCAGAGGTCCCTAATGACGAAAAATACGTTTCGCAAGACTATATATTATATTATATATATATATATATATATATATTATATATATATATATATATAATATATATATATATATATATATATATATATATATATATATATATATATATATATATATATATATATATTATATATATTTATATATTATATATATATTATATATATATATATATATATATATATATATGTTTAGAATTAAAATTTCTTGAAAACTACAGTCCTTTATAAATATTAATTTATTTAATAACCTTTACATAAATCTTCACAACGTTTCATTGAGCGAAGCTCAACATCTTCAGGTGAAAATCAAATGAAACTAAATTAAGTAATGTAAAAATTTTTTTTTTTTATAAAACGAAATATAAATTAATTTAGAAAATGACAGAAAATGTCAGTAAACCAAAATATTAAGGAGGCATAGACAGATTATTAAGATAACGGTGATTTGTAGACGGAGGTACTGTATTTTTAGGGGGTCTTTTTAAATTTAAAATATTTGAATAAATGCTATTTATATTGTTAGTATCCTGTTTTAGCGAATTTCCTTTGGAAATTCGGCTAATGGGATAGGCGTCATGGCGGAATTCGAACCTCGGACCAACGACACAAATCCGTTTCAGGGGTCCCTAATGACGAAAAAATACGTTTCGCGAGACTTTATGTATATATATATATATATATGTATATATATAGATTATATATATAATATATGTATATATATATTATGTATTTCTAGCCACTTTCTTGTAACACTCTATCTTTCGAACGGATTAATATTTTTTAACCAAAACTTGGTACAAAAAATCAACCTTCGGGAGGACACGAACCCTATTGAAAACCAGGTTTTTGTGAGTCATTAACCTGGTTTGCTGAGTCAGCAAAATTTTCAAAAAATCGGCAAAATTCAAGGTTAATATTTTTCTCCGCGAAAAAGGTCAATATTTATGTTTTTTGAGACGCTGAATCGAATGAAACCGGTCCAAAGGTCGATACGACCACTCTAAGTGACCCAAAAGTCCAAAAAACCATTGTAAATTACCCAAAAACCAAAATTTTAGGTCAATAAAAAATAAATTTTGAGTAGGGTGTCGTTTTTCGATGTATTTTTGGACGCTGAATCGACTGAAACCGGTCCAAAGTCGATACGACCACTCTAAGTGACCAAAAAGTCCAAAAAACCATTGTAAATTACCAAAAACCAACATTACGGTCGTTGAAAATTAAATTTCGAGTAGGGTGTCGTTTTCGATGTATTTTTGGACGCTGAATCGAACGAAACCGGTCCGAAGTCGATACGACCACTCTAAGTGACCAAAAAGTCCAAAAAACCATTGTAAATTACCAAAAACCAAAATTTAGGCCGATAAAAAATAAATTCGAGTAGGGTGTCGTTTTCGATGTATTTTTGGGCGCTGAATCGAATGAAACCGGTCCGAAGTCGATACAACACTCTAAGTGACCAAAAAAGTCAAAACCACAAAAATTATAGAAAACCAAAATTACGGTCGTTAAAAATTAAATTTCGAGTAGGGTGTCGTTTTCAATGTTTTTTAGGCCTCTGTTGAATGCCAGTGGTCCGGAGTCAATGCAACTACTCAAACTCAGGGTACCTGGGTTCAAATCCTGGAAGAGACGATAATTTTTTATCGTTTTTTTTTTTTACTTAATATAAGTTACAACTAGAAAATAATTCTGGCGCGTGGTCCGCATGTCGGGCGAATTTCCTTTGGATGCGTGTTTCCGTGCTTTTTACATTATATAAGTTTACAACTAGTAAATAAATAATTCCGGCGCGGTAGTCGCTGTCGGGCGAATTTCATTTAGAATGGTGTTTCCGTGCTAAACAACCCATTTCTTGCTTATGCAAGAACCATGCCCATTGCGTGGTTCTGGTTCATGCTTTAGAACCTAAGCAGTTACTCAATTGTCAAGCACTGCTCGTAACTCATTTTGTCTGTATTTTCCAAAGGAAATGCGCTAAAACCTTTAAAGATAACTGGCTAAGCTTAAAGATAGTAACCTAAGCTTTAAACTAGTGCAAATAATAGTGCGTACTTCTAATTTTAGAGGCATAGTTTTATACAACAACTGGATGATTATGCGCATTTCCTTTGGAAAATACAGACAAAATGAGTTACGAGCAGTGCTTGACAATTGAGTAACTGCTTAGGTTCTAAAGCATGAACCAGAACCACGCAATGGGCATGGTTCTTGCATAAGCAAGAAATGGGTTGTTTAGCACGGAAACACGCATTCTAAATGAAATTCGCCCGACAGCGGACTACCGCGCCGGAATTATATTTACTTTGTTGTAAACTTATATAATGTAAAAGCACGGAAACACGCATCCAAAGGAAATTCGCCCGACATGCGGACCACCGCCAGAATTTTTATTCATGGTTAATTTAAAAAGACCCCCTAAAAATACAGTACCTCCGTCTACAAATCACCGTTATCTTAATAATCTGTCTATGCCTTAATATTTGGTTTACTGACATTTTCTGTCATTTTCTAAATTAATTTATATTTCGTTTTATAAAAAAAAAAAAAATTTACATTACTTAATTTAGTTTCATTTGATTTTCACCTGAAGATGTTGAGCTTCGCTCAATGAAACGTTGTGAAGATTTATGTAAAGGTTATTAAATAAATTAATATTTATAAAGGACTGTAGTCTTCAAGAAATTTTAATTCTAAATATATATCATACCAGTCCAACAAATTTACTCTTTTATATATATATGTATATGTATTTCTAGACACTTTCTTGTAAACACTCTATCTTTCGAACGGATTAATATTTTTTAACCAAACTTGGTACAAAAAGCAACCTTCGGGAGGACACGAACCTTATTGAAAACCAGGTTTTTGTGACGTCATTAACCTGGTTTGCTGAGTCAGCAAATTTTCAAAAAATCGGCAAAATTCAGGGTTAATTTTTTTTGCCGCAAAAAGGTCATATTTATGTTTTTTGAGACGCTGAATCGATGAAACCGGTCCAAAGTCGATACGACCACTTTAAGTGACCAAAAGTCGAAAACCATTGTAAATTACCAAAACCAAAAATTTAGGTCGATAAAAAAATAAATTTCGAGTAGGGTGTCGTTTTCTATGTAATTTTGGGCGCTGAATCGAATGAAACCGGTCCGAAGTCGATACGACCACTTTAAGTTACCAAAAAGTCGAAAAACCCAGAAAAATTATAGAAAACCAAAATTACGGTCTTTGAAAATTAAATTTCGAGTAGGGTGTCGTTTTCAATGTTTTTTGAGCCTCTGAGATGAATGCCAGTGGTCCGGAGTCAATACGACCACTCAAACCTAGAGTACCTGGGTTCACATCCTGGAGGGTCGATCATTTTTTATCGTTTTTTACTTAATAAAAGTTTACAACTAGAAAATAATACTGGCGCGGTGGTCCGCATGTCGGGCGAATTTCCTTTGGATGCGAGCACTCAAACTCAGAGTACCTGGGTTCAAATCCTAGTAGGCAATAATTTTTTACCGTTTTTTTACTTGATATAAGTTTACAACTACTAAATAAATAATTCCGGCGCGGTGGTCCGCTGTCGGGCGAATTTCATTTAGAATGCGTGTTTCCGTGCTAAACAACCCATATCTTGCTTATGCAAGAACCATGCCCATTGCGTGGTTCCGGTTCATGCTGTCAAACACTGCTCGTAACTCATTTTGTCTGTATTTTCCAAAGGAAATGCGCTAAAACCTTTAACTGACTAAGCTTAAAGATAAGTAACTAAGCTTTAAACTAGTGCAAATAATAGTGCGAACTTTTAATTTTAGAGGCATAGTTTTGTACAACCAACTAGAAATTATGTGCATTTCCTTTGGAAAATACAGACAAAATGAGTTACGAGCAGTGTTTGACAGCATGAACCGGAACCACGCAATGGGCATGGTTCTTGCATAAGCAAGAGCAAGATATGGGTTGTTTAGCTCGGAAACACGCATTCTAAATGAAATTCGCCCGACAGCGGACCACCGCGCCGGAATTATTTATTTAGTAGTTGTAAACTTATATAATGTAAAAGGCACGGAAACACGCATCCAAAGGAAATTCGCCCGACATGCGGACCACCGCGCCAGAATTTTTTTACCTAATATAAGTTTTCAACTAGAAAATAATTCTGGTACGGTGGTCCGCATGTCGGGCGAATTTCCTTTGGATGCGTGTTTGCGTGCTTTTTACATTATATAAGTTTACAACTACTAAATAAATAATTCCGGCGCGGTGGTCCGCTGTCGGGCGAATTTCATTTAGAATGCGTGTTTCCGTGCTAAACAATCCATTTCTTGCTTATGCAAGAACCATGCCCATAGCGTGGTTCCGGTTCATGCTTTAGAACCTAAGCAGTTACTCAATTGTCAAGCACTGCTCGTAACTCATTTTGTCTGTATTTTCCAAAGGAAATGCGCATAATTATCCAGTTAGTTATACAAACTATGCCTCTAAAATTAGAAGTACGCACTATTATTTGCACTAGTTTAAAGCTTAGTTACTTATCTTTAAGCTTAGTCAGTTAAAGGTTTTAGCGCATTTCCTTTGGAAAATACAGACAAAATGAGTTACGAGCAGTGTTTGACAGCATGAACCGGAACCACGCAATGGGCATGGTTCTTGCATAAGCAAGAAATGGGTTGTTTAGCACGGAAACACGCATTCTAAATGAAATTCGCCCGACAGCGGACCACCGCGCCGGAATTATTTATTTAGTAGTTGTAAACTTATATAATGTAAAAGGCACGGAAACACGCATCCAAAGGAAATTCGCCCGACATGCGGACCACCGCGCCAGAATTTTTTATTTTAATATGGTTTGTATATCCACGGTTTTTGCTGTTAACTAGGGTAAAGTAGTATCGATCAAGGTCAGTATGTAGATGGGTGTCCGCTGGATATAAGACTTATTTTTTATTTCTACCGCCTAAATAGTAAAACTTTTAGAGAATGGAAAGGTAATGTAAGGTACCTCCCTTCTACACAAGGTATATTTTCCATGAGGTACAACTTACTATTGAGTAATGACAGATATTACTGTGTAGAATGCTCATCTTTATTAATGTAGAACTTTACTTACAGGAGGACCTTGCGCCGCCTTTTTACGCCGCCTTTTTTACGCCATCTCTTTGCAAGGTACTAATTGTTTTATTATTTATTTATTAATACAACAACAATATTATAATAACAACAACAATAATATATTAGTCTCCGTTTCCTAATAACTGCGTTAATTTCACTTTGAATATAAACTGTGATTTGACATAAATAGCCATATTTCACGTGATATCTCTGCCGCGTATATAGACGTCAATCCTAACCAGATCTTTTAGCGGATTTATTGCTGGAAATCAATAAAATTAAGGGTTGCAATTTTTTCCGGGGAATAAGGTCTATATGTTTTATTGGGGGCGGTGAATCGAATGAGATTCTGGACCGGGTTATTTATTTATTTATTTATATTTTGAAAAGCCCCTAAACAGATAAACCACAAGTAGGGAACTCTGCATATAAGAATACAGATTATAATAATCAGAAATTTAAAAATTAAGAATACAATTAAACTTAACCTAATTGACTAGAAAGCGTACTGATTAAAATTATGTAACTTAAATCTTAAAAATAAAAACACTAACAAGACGGACAAGAGGGGATAGGGAGGATAATAAGCGAATATACAATAGGCGACCAGCTCTACGACCTGCTGGTAAGAATTCGACCTGATCCTGAACCTGAGTGCACAATACTTCTCCAGATAAGGCATTGATGAGAAAAACTGTTTCATAACCTGATCTTCTACTGCTCAGAAAATCTAATCCTAATCTTGTACACATAGATTCATAAGAATAATAACAACGACGATACAAATAACGAATATAAACAATACGAACAAAACGACGTTGGACGGACTCAATGCGGTCAGACAAAGTAATACCCATGTCATTCCAAACTGGAACAAACTGGTTTCATTAGAGTTGTCACTCTAAGTGACTAAAATATTGAAACAACCGTGGTAAATAACCGGAAACCAAAATTACGGTTGACGATGAACAACGTGGGCGTAATTTCTATGTATTTTAGGACGTTGAGTCGAGCAAAACAGGTCCCAAGTTGATAAGACTATACTAATACTAATTGCTAATACTAAAGCTAGGGTTTAGTATCAGCATATAACTAAGCTTCAAATGAGTGCAAATAATGCTGTACCGTGCAAAGTATATTCTATGGAATAAATAAACGAATTTTCATTGAAAAGTGAATAAGTTGTGATGCTACTGCTTAGGTTATATAGCACACAGGAAACTTAAGCGAGTAATGGATTGAAAAGCAAGAAAGCACGCATTACGAAATGTGCCCGGTTTGTGAACCTCCGCGCTTGAATGTTTGTAATGTAATGGTTTTGGGAATTGCAAGTGTATGCAAGGACTTAGAGTAGACTTAGCACTATGCTGGAGCTTTAGTAAAATATTTTTGGTGCACTGCGTGCGGAATTAATGAGTAAGTCTAGAGACGGACAGAGCCGGGTGGTGCGATAGTTAAGTTATTCACTACGCATAGCTCGCAGTTATGTTGTGTTTTGCACTTTGCCTCGGAGTTGATATAAACAAACTTTGCGTTTGTTTATATTGCCGCCACGTCTCTCGTTCTCTTGTTTACACTGATATCAGTATTTTCACTTTTATTGTAACTCAAATCATTCTAAATACTGACGTGTTTAGTATTTCTGTTGTTTGGAAAGTCGTTGCCTCGGCCTCGGAGTCTGGTTGGGTTGGAATTAGTGACGGTGCTTCTCATGAATACTAAGTCAGGTCTGGGCTGAAATACCAAACAGTATTTCTACAATAGCAACTAGTTTGAGTCTGTGTCTGTGTGTATTTTAATGTGTATTTACATGTGTATGTGTGTGTATCATCAATTTCGTTATCTTATCATGTTTTTACTTCTTAATGTTTACTTATTGACCTTGTGACGTCACACAAAAATTATATTTTATCTCTCCATACTACGGCAGCGATTTTCGGTCACATCCCTCGTTTTCGCTCTTGAGGCTGTTACAGGACGCAAGAAAAAGTTATTAATAAACAACTTGCAAGAGTTAGGATGATTTTGTAACCAGGAGTTTGGTCTCTGACACTTTTTGTTTCGTCGAGTCTTGAAGGACTCAAAGGATAGTGAAGAAAATTAGATTTGTCGGCACCCCGAGGCATGTCTAATAGCAAACTACTATCGTCATTATTCGAGTCGGTCAGAGCAGGGAGCCACTTGCCTTTAGATTGGCTTCGCTTCCACCCCAACGTTGTGGTTCTCTATAAGTAGAAATTGCTATACAAGAACAATGAACTAAAGATAATTTATTAGCCAACTCTTAAAGGAATCCCTATTATTTCTTCATCATTTAGTTTTATCTTTTGAAAAAGATTTGGTTTACTTATGTTTTTTACGATTTTTGTCCTTTACCGGAATCCGGTTTATGCCGATATTTTGTTAGCTCTGTTTGAGTTATTTTAGTGAAAAATGAACTAAAGATGATCTATAGTTCGCTACTTAAACGCGCAAACGGACTGCGTGTTTAGGTACTGTCATGATGTGTACTGCTGATTCAGTACTCTGAGGATGCCACTAAACCTGCAAAAACACAAGTTTTAGTTATAGTACCTGTACAAGTATTGTCAATTCCTACCTGTTGCATATAACTCTCTATAGAGTTTAGTTACACAGTCTTAGTAAACCTGTTTGTAAACAAACATTACGTGTCATCATGTAAAACACATTAAGTTATGAAAATTCATTGGATATAATCAGAGGCGCAAGGTCAGAGCTGCAGAGAGGTGAAAACTATTCCCAGCGTCACGTATTCCCCACTCGCTTTCCATCACGCGTCATCACCATTCATTATATCCTCGCTTCATTTTCCGGCTTATCATTTTAATAATTTCAGAATTTTTTAGGGAATTATAATTTTATTTTTTTATTTATTTTATTTATTTATTTATTTATTTATTTTCTAAGAGCGAATGCTGTTAACTCTAAGTTTTGAGTTTTAGGCTTCAAGCAATTATACATTTTAATGGCAACTATTTTAGGCGAATTAAAAGTTTTATGAAGTCTACAGTGAGGTACTATTAGCATATGGTTATATCTAGTATTATAGTTATGATTATCAATATTTCTATGGTGGTTACTTTCGAGTGAATAAAATAAAAGCAAGTTATAAATAACAAAATTGGTAGAGTCATCAGAGAGAATTTCTTAAAATAGGGCTTACACGATTCAGAATATTGTAAGTTAAAAATTATACGCAGGGCCTTTTTTTGGAGTAGAAAAATATTTAGAGCACTAGTACTGGTTCCCCACAAGGCAGCACAATAAGACATTCTTGAAAAGAAGTAGGCATAGTACACTGATACCATGGTTTACATCCAAATACTTCTGATAATTTCCTGAGTAGGAAGAGAACTGATGATAGCTTCTTTGGCCAGTTGAGAGTATGTTTCTCCCAGGTGAGTAGAGAATCCAGAGTAACTCCCAAGGGCTTCAGCGAATTCTCTCTATCTGGCGATTTCAGCGAAAATATCAACACTTGACTCTCTCATCATTAAGTGTCAGTGAAATGGTTGAAAACCAGTCTTTAGCTCTACTTATAACTACATCTTTCTGATTCAATAGAGTCTGTCTATTGGCGTTCTTGATTGAATACGTTTGTATCATCTGCAAATCTAATGCACTCTATGGCTGAAGTCAGGAAGATCATTACAGTAGATAAGAAAAAGAATGGGGCTAGAAAGATCCTTGAGGAACTCCATACTGTAATTCTCTCGCGTCTGATAGTTTTCCGTTAACGTGTACCTGTTGAATCCTTTTTTATGAGATATGACATAATGAGCTCCAGAGGAGACCCCTTATCCCACAACTCAGCAGCTTAAGTTTCAACGTCTGAAATGAATGCAGTCAAAGGCTTTTGAAATGTTCACACGATAGAGCAAGCAATTCTCTTTGTTTTCGAAAAGCGTCATAAATGTCTTCTGCTATTTGTTTGAAGTGCCTTATAGTAGAGCGATTCGCTCTGAATCAAACTGTTGGTCATGAAAAAGTTTTTTTGTTTTAAAAATTTTAAAAGTCTATTTTTTTATGATTCTTTTCGAATATTTTGAAAAGATTGGAACGATAGATATGGGCGAAAATTGTTAAGATTCACTCACAGGACTTTTTTTAATATATTGGTATGACTCTACTGACTTTAAGACAAGAAGGAAATAACCTAGAAGATACAGTTATTAATTAGATGACTTAAATATGGACTTATATAAGAGATAATTTTTTTAATAAAATATTACTAAAGTAATAATGTCAAAACTATTTGAATTCTTATCAGGATGTAATCTTTTTAACTTCCTCACTGTCTGTGTAATTAAGATAGAAGGATGGTTTGAACAAGAGGTTGTAGATGCTGTCTAAGGAGTAGATTAGATGGCTTGGCCAGGTTAGCATGAAGCTTATCTGCAATAGTAGCAAAATGTTTGTTAATCTCATCTGGCTTTAAATCTATTTCTACTTGTTTTGCCTCCAAACACCTTCTTGTTTTAACATTTCCAAATTGCTGAAGGATTATTTACATTATTATTTACTATTCCTAATATTTTTTCTTTTTACATGTTTTTTAGAGCCTTTCTATAAGCGTTTCTAAGTTGTGTTCTTTATTTTCCAGCCACCAGATTGAAAATCTTTACAGAATGAAGTATATGTATTTGAGTTTTTCTCTCATTTGCTTTAATTCCTCATTAAAAAAGTAAAGTTTTTTTCTGGGTTTGGCAGTTGTTTCCACTATAGGAAAACATAACTCTATAATATTAATGAACTCAGACCAACTTTTCCTCACATTCTACGAAAGATGATGGTTGCAGATTTGTGATTTCAATTTGTCTTCAAACACTTTAATTTCGTCCCGTCAATGGGTCTAGTGCGGGATAACCTTTTTTTGTCTTTTCTTCTTGGTTTAACATTAGCTCATGAGATTAACGGCATGATAGAGGGGGGGGGGGGGTGGTCATGGTTCCCGGGATAACATATATGTGAATCTATTTGATATGTATAATGCCGGATGAAACAATTCAGATGAACCAAGATTGAATATTGCATTATAGGGAAAGCACGGTCGCAGGCTTCCGAAAATGTATTTGTGCGAGTTCTGTATTTTATTTGCTATTTTTGGTTATTATCCCAGCAGGTCATACTAATGGTCAATAGAAATTAGCCTCCTCTCATTAACTTTCTGTTATCTGAATCTTACCAATAACCCCTTGTGTGGTAAAACACTCCCCACCAAGTCTTTGGTCCAAAAAAGTAGGGAAATCAACTTTTCTGTCCCGCCAAGTCATTGGGTGGAGACGGTTATAGACGTTTCAAAGTGAAGTTCCTAGGTTGGCAATAGTTAAGGGCCCTATTTACATTAAGTGGCAATCATCAGCTTCTTCTCCTTGGCAGCAAGCCAGCAGTGTGTTTAGCATATAAATGTCGAATTTGCGATTTTACGAGGTAGGAATGCACACGAGGATAATACGAATCCAAAAAGTCCTCACATGTCAAAATCCGTTCAGTAGTTTAGGCTGTAGCGTCAACAAAAGGTGCAGGAAGAATAAGAAGAATAATAAGAAGTCGTCAAAAATGCCATTTTCAAACCTCTTTTTCTCCACTTCTGCTAGGCCGATTTAGATTATTTTTTTTTAATTTTTAATCTACAAGGCACGTCCTTCAAAGATATTATAATATTATTTATGTACCTAAAGCCATTTTCACGCTACAGACCCTCAAAACCCTACTTTGTTGCGTACAGTATAATATATACTGGCAGCTTAAGTAGATTTTTGAATTTTTTTACTGACTATGCGGGGTATTTTAGCTTTCCTTCCTGACTTGGCGGGGCGGAACGTTGCTGCGTTCCTAATAATATATATATATATATATATATATATATACTATATATATATATATATAATATATATAATATATATATTATGTGTGTCTGTATGTATGTATTACAAAAAAGTAAAATGAGGTTTATGGTTTGTTTAAAAAAAACAAGCCTCTTAAAGTACAACTCAAAACTAGTTTTCTTTTAAATAGACTTAAAAAAAACAAAGGAAATTCGCTAATACAAAATAGAAATTATTACTGAACTGAACTAAATATGGCATTTTGGTTTTTATTTTACTAATTATAAAACCACAAAGTTAGTTTGTCGAACTAATAAAACAAATTTAATTTTTTAAGACAAAAGTTACCTTTAAGCTCTAAATTATAATAAATAAAAATTATAAAATTAATTAATTATTTTTATAAAATAAAAATTTAAATTAATTTAAAAAAAATGCTTTTCTTTGCCTGAACCATAGTTCTATAATTTTTGCAACGACTCTGCTCGGCTAGGAGGGAGGGGGGCTGCCCACGACTATGAGGGTTCGTAACTTCAAAATGTTTAATTAACATTATGTTTTAAAAACAATTAATATTAAACAATTCAACACCAATATCTCCATATACCATCCAAATATCTCCATATACCATCCAAATATTTCCACATACAATTCAAAAACACAAATAAATTTAATTGAGTTGGGAATGTATTATTAAGTTCCATTTCAATACAGCTTGCTTCTGCACGGTCTTGTCTGATCTCTCAAGTTAAGCTGCAAAGTCAGGTCAGTACTCACCTGAATGGGTGACCGCAGCCAATAAAAATCCATGTCTTTATGTTTAAGAATCAGCGATGCAAGTTCGTAGGGGTACTGCTATAATATTAATCAGGTGATTTTTATATTCTGAGGACGAGCAGAGCGAACCCTATAAGTCGAGCTAGGGTTCTCTACCCTACTTTCCAATGTTATTTTAGAAGCACCATAAGGTTTTGTTTTAGCAAAATTTCTTTTTAAAAAATCCCTTAAGACGTATCTCGCATACTCCCGTAGTCCGGGAGTATGACACAAGTCCATTTCAGAGATCCCTGTGCATTATATATATATATATATATATATATATATATATATATATATATATATATATATATATAATATATATATATGTGTGTGTGTGTGTGTGTGTGTGTGTATGTTTCTTTCTTGAAAATGAAAATATAAACATTTGTCTGGCTTGCGGACATCTTATTTATTTATTTATACAAGGGCAAAATTTTGAATTAGTTTTATACTCAGCATATCTGCGTGTAAAATATGTACAATATGCTTATGCAATGTAATATTTAAAAATTAAAGGAATATTATATTGACGAGTTAAGGCGCTGATTGAAGTAGACCCAGTGTTATAGCCGACTAGTTAGAAACTATAGGAGTACACAAGGATAGACGTTTATATACTAGAGGTGGGTCTTCACTGTTCACCCAGCATCGGTGGTTCAGTGGTAGAATGCTCGCCTGCCACGCGGGCGACCCGGGTTCGATTCCCGGCCGATGCAAATTATATTTTTAATCGTTAATGACATTATTTTTCGGTTTAATATTTTTTTTTTTTACTTTCCCTAAACCACTACTGTAGGCATAAGGGAAAATATTGTGTTAACTCTTATAATCCGAACCGATGATACTAAATTATTCGTTTCTAGGCATTTTCATGACGTTCTAAGTTATATAACTCACATCTCCCGCTATGTTTAGGCTAGAGAGTTAAATCTTAGCATAAAACATTGAGACATAACTTCTACTTGTGCTGCCCGTAGGGTGATTAATTTTTGCTAAATCATCAAAAATTAAAAATTTCGTTATAAAAAAAATTGATCGATAAAATTGACATTCAACACAAATAAAAAAAAAAATCTTTTGTGTTAGATATCTATCGATCTACATCATATCATTTTGTAATTTAAACGGCCTGTAATATTTGACGTATCATAGATAGGAAAACTTATTATAAATTATTAGTAGAAATTCCATAGCTATTTAATTTACAGTTTGTAAGTTGTTAGTTACCTGATACAAGTTGTAACTTGATAATCAATTACCTGAGCAGTAGTGTCTCAACTTGATATTATTTTTTTTCAAATAAAATGTGCACTATTATACTCTACCCGGCACAGCATTATTTGCATTTATTTAAAGCTCAGTTCATGTTAATTTTTAGCGCATTTTTTTGAAAAAATTATATAAGAAGTTGTGACGCTATTGCTCATGTTATTAAATATCTATCAAAAAATGAAGCAGATATTGGATGGATAAGTAAGAAAGCACGCATTTCAAAGAATTCGCCCGGTTTGCGGATCTCTCCTGTAGAATTTTCTAACCTTTAATTAATCATAATACCCTTACGTAGTCATGACATACTACTTGAGGTATCAAGTACATGACATACTTGAGGTATACAAGTACACGTATCATGACATACTCATGAGCGCGTGCGAAGCGAGTACGAAGGCAAAAAACACATTAGACATTGGATTATTATTTTATTTTGATGTCAAGCGCAGCGAAACCGAAGTTATATTTTCTTAAGGTTTAGATAATCGTAACATTTTAATGCGAGTCCGAAGTTTCTAAAACATGGCACAGCGTACATGATGTCGCACTTTTACTCGTTCGTACAAAAGCACACGGAACCTGAGGAGTTATGCAAATTACTTTCTATATTCATATAATATTATCCTAACACAGCTGTTAAAGAATTGTCTGTTTGACAACTGATCGCTTAGTTGTTTCTCTAACCTTGGTTTATTATAAGAAAACATCAGACTGCTATGTCAACTGTTAGCTGCAATACTTAGTGCTATATGGGTATTTCCTATCATTATGTGAGTAGAGCTGTATGTAATACAAACATATTAGTATAGTATTGTATTGTATTATAGTTAAAGCGATTTGTATGCGAGGCAATGCTGGATCCATGAAGCTGTCGCTTGTTTTATTACAGCTTGCAAACTATTAGCGGGTAATTGAAAACTAACGGGGCATTTACTGTCAACAAACAATCGGGGGAAATCTCAGTGTTTGTCCCGTAGTGAACAAATCCCGCGTACCTCCACTTTCCTCCACAGTCTCAGTCAATAAGCCGCCTAGACCGGACCGGAGTGCTCGCCTTACCTTGTTACCCTACGAAACTAAACGCGTCATCAAAGTATGAATGCCTTGGCCTGCTCATCTCCAACATCTCTTACAATGATTAGTATTTAGGTGAAAAAAGTTTAGTTCCTTGAGAATGAAAATCAATTTATCAAGCTTTTGACTGTATGTAAAGTCTTCGTCAGGGTGCACAGCTTATTAGATAATGTTACAAATATTACATGTTTACCAACATTACATATCTGTTGTTTTTAGATATATGTAATGGTTCATTTTTATTATTTACATCATATATGTATAGGAAAAGTATTGCGTCGGCACAAAAAAGATCTTAAACCGAAATTCACCTAAATATTAGTTATATATATAATATATATATATATATATATATATATATATATATATATTATATATATATATAATATATATATATATATATATATATAAATATATATATATATGTATAATCAGGAAATGATTTTTGAGAAAGAGTAGAATAAATTCGAAATAATAATCGTTGTTTACTGTATCATTATCAATCTGGGACTGACTCAAACAAGTAGTTAGCAATAATAATATTATCTCGTTATTATCACCTCAGCTGACTCAGAGGCCTTTACAGCTTATATTACGTCTTCTTGGAATCGGCTTTGAGTAGCAGCAATGCTTGGTGCAGCCGGGACTCGGCTCCTGGTCAGACCAGTATTGTTACTAGATGCTAGGATGGCACTGGAGATTGCTTTAATCTCCGAAGCTTCTAGTCGAGGAAGCTTAAGGTCCGAGTTGACGATCGATAAGGTACAAAAAAAGTTGTTTCTCGATTTATGCCGACATCATTAGGCTTGTCTGTAATAGACGACGATATTTAAACTTGAATATATAAATTAGTATATTGACATGACAAACTATAAATACGACATTTATAATATAATAATAAGATGACATTAATTGTCAACAAGTATATCACAGTTGCTTTGTCATAATGAAGCAGCTTTGCAAACTTGATCACAGAGCGTGGTTTAATTCATTTTGCAGTTACAAGGGAAAATTAGGTATAAAACATTAAAAATGCATTAAGTGCAGATCTAGGCTGACTTTCCCGTGTTGGGACAGAACTAATTCAACCACCAGTACTTCAGGTCGATATTTTGCTTTCTTTCACTTTATTGTTACTTTAAAAATATTGTATTTCATTAAATGTCAAACATAACAAGTAAAAGTTAGAAAAGATCGGGTTACAGTGTGTACATTGAGTTACATTGTTACCAACCATACAAGTTATGCTCTGCTGAAATGAATCCTTGTTAGTTAGCATCCTGATTACTGTTTCGTTTGGTTCAGAGAGACATCTCTCTAGTCGAGTGAGGCATCTCTGTGTTTTCTCCATTCTAGAGAGGCATCTCTGTGTTTTCACCAGTCTGGAGAGCCATTCCTGTGTTTTCTCCATTCTAGAGGCATCTCTGTGTTTTCACCATTCTGAGAGATGTCTTGTGTTTTCTCCATTCTAGAGAAGCATGTCTGTGTTTTCTCTAGTCTAGAGAGGCATGTCTGTGTTTTCTCCATTCTAGAGAAGCATGTCTGTGTTTTCTCTAGTCTAGAGAGGCATCTCTGTGTTTTCTCCAGTCTAGAGGGACATAATTTGTTGCGAAAGGCATCAATATGTTTTCTTTGGTCCAGTGGGACCACCCTTAGTTTGTCAGGGATTTATCGTGTTTCTTTATTTATCATTATGTTTTATCGATGACCACTCTGATGGTGGTGGTCTGTTTAGTTGTAGCTTAGAGGTGTTCATGCAATTCAACAATAAATACAACTAATCGATTAAAAAAAATACTAAAATACATTTTTACTGTGACATTAGTTTTCTGAAATATAAGTGAACAGTACTCTAAATTAATTTATTAGCTACTCTAAAGCTAAACAATGCTTTAGCATACTTTATATACGAATTAAATACGATATATATATATATATATATTATATATATATATATATATATATATATATATATATATATATATATATATATATATTAAGTAGATTTTGTTTTAAAAAGCTATTAAAGTATTTTAAAGTACTTTACCTTGCATGACTGAGATATAAACTACAGGTGGTACATGTAATCAAAACAGAGTCGGAGCTGGAAATGTTAAGGTTTAGTTTGCGAAATACGTGAACTATTAGTTTAGTTTTCACTTCTGGAAAGTGATTTAGATTTGGGAATTATCTCATTTAAACCTATTTGTAGTCTATTGGATTGTGTCCAGGTAGTGAAGGCATTAGAAAGTACTGCGGCTAGGCTGGTGTAATAGCAAGGACGTTACCTTTAGAAAGCCCTTTCACTGCCAGTAATAGGTATTATATCAGTATACGTAAACTGTATTATAACTTTATGTCAAAAGTAAAAGTCAAGCTGCAAGTTCAACAAACTTGATTACTTTGTTTCCTGCTGCCGCGTCTTATGGAACGTGATACACTATCACCTGCTGCCGAGCTGCTTGATGCTGCTTCTATCTGCTCTCTTCTGCCGCGTCTTATGGAACGTGATACACTATCACCTGCTGCCGAGCTGCTTGATGCTGCTTCTATCTGCTCTCTTCTGCCGCGTCTTATGGAACGTGATACACTATCACCTGCTGCCGAGCTGCTTGATGCTGCTTCTATCTGCTCACTTCTGCCGCGTCTTATAAAGCATGATACACCCACGCCTGCTCCCTATCGCGCTGCTTGGCTCTGCCTGTATCTGTTTTTACTGTCACGTCTTATGGAGCGCTTATGATTTCATAAAGCTGTTGCTTCAATAATTTGATTAAATTTATTTGTTTCCTACCTGATTTAAATTTGGTTATACCGTTATTTGACTTGTTTCATCTCGACTGTGATTCCTCATTGGAGAAGCGCGGTGCAAATAATTCGTTGCGCTCTAGTTTATTACAGAAACACTGTTTGACTCGGTTGTTTCATTTCTCGCTCATTAGTTATGATTTGTAAGAGACTGCGGAATTAATTGAAATAACTCGCAGGGTTTCAGGATGGTTGGCCAGTCTGAAAAAAGGCGTTACTTTTATACAGATGCGAGTTCATAGATAAAACATAATCTTGGCTATTTTGATGCAGCAAACATTGCTGAATCATCATCACAAGTTATATATTCTATGATTTTAGATTTTCGTTAAACAAAATGTTCTTGGTTTCTATGGATTGATATATATAATAAGTGTGCGTGTGTATATACTGCCGTAGCCACCTCGAGCTGTGTATTGTCTATGTGGGAGTGATGCAGTGCCTTCAGGCAGTTAAAAGTTAATTTAGTTTCAGATGGGAGTTGATTAGACTACAGTTGTAAGAAGAATAACAATACTAAAGACCATCAACTCCCTCCAAATATTACCAATCATATTGGCAACCTTGCAGATATAGCTGCTTGTGACGCCCCTCAGGTTCTGAGTCAACTTAATCACCGGGTCAGCTAAGACCCGAGCAAACAGCTCTCCCTGCATACAAATTACAGCATTCGACTTAATTTTTAGGTTGTGTATTCCAATTAGAGCCTTTAAATTTTACAGTAAAACAGAATGAGAATATGTTTTCAGACTTAAATACTGCAATCTGTGATAGAGGCTCAAACCGTTAAGAGTATTAAGGACAGATTGTTAGAGCTGCGAAAGTATGGAATGTTAGAGGCGTTAAGTATGAATGTTGGAGCTGCGTAAGTATGGAATGTTGGAGCTGCGTAAAGCTGTGTAAAGTATGGAATGTTAGAGCTGCGTAATGTTGGATGGAAGTATGGAATGTTGGAGCTGCGTAAAGTATGGAATGTTGGAGCTGTGTAAAGTATGGAATGTTGGAGCTGCGTAAAGTATGGAATGTTGGAGCTGCGTAAAGTATGGAATGTTGGAGCTGTGTAAAGTATGGAATGTTAGAGCTGCGTAAAGTATGGAATGTTGGAGCTGCGTAAAGTATGGAATGTTAGAGCTGCGTAAAGTATGGAATGTTGGAGCTGCGTAAAGTATGGAATGTTGGAGCTGCGTAAAGTATGTAATGCAGACGAGCAGTACTTATTACTCTTCTACTATGATTTTACTTTTCCTGGTGTAGGTTTAGAGTAAAAATATTGTGTTTGCACTACAAACCCTGATTTCACCTGAATTATCCATTTCAGGTGTTTTAAGACCTTCTCAGTGGTTTCTTGCTAAGTTGTCTTTAAACGTGTGTTTGGTTTTTCTGTTTGCCTCCAGTAGTATCCCTACTCATGAGTTGGTTATTTTCCACACTTGTACTACATGCATTCTATTCATTTTTTTGTTAACTCCATATATACCTGTAATTATTATTTCTTTTTTTTAAAGCGAATTTTCTTTAAAAAATGTTTCACCTAGTTATTGTGCTTTTGACCTGGTGTGGTGAGTCAGCAAAAGTTTCATAGGATCGGTAAGATTGGGAATTAAATTTTTTGCCGAGAAAAAGAGCCTTATTTATAAGAAGGCCTCTTTTGGTCAAATAAAAGATTTAAGAGAGGACTTTTAAGAAATGTTATTTTTAGTAAGTTGATGCCTGAATTACCTCAAGACCTTTAAGTCCTAATAGTTATTAATAAAGATAATGAAGTGGCCTGTCTTATTGAATGTGAATCTGTTAAGAACAGAGATACTTTATTATCTTTTGATAGATTTGAAGAACTTGGTTTAGTAGCAACAATCCCTAGTTTTCCTAAGGAGGCTGTTGTAGTTGGTGTTGATAAAAACCTAAAAAGAATGAGTTTCTAAATAGCCTCTGGAACCTACATCTTTTTAAGTTTTTTTAAAAAATGTCTCTTTGGGCGCTGAATCGAAGGAACTCTGTCCGGAGTCGAAACGACTTTTTTAGGGGAAAAAAGTCACAAAACCAGTGATTATCGAAAAACTGCACGGTAGGGTGCAATTTCCTATGTTCTTTGGTGCGCTGAATCAAGTAAAGCCAGTCCGGAGTCAATACGTCTACCAAGGTTCGAATATGGGTACTGAAGATAATTTTTTATCGTCATGTTTACAGTATATAACTTTAAGTTTATAACTTCATAATACTTTTTAATTTATTTAATTATACGCTATAATTAATACGCTAAATTAAATGGCGGCCGGAATGTGGGTGACAAAGGAATTTTACCTATTACCGAGTTTTCCTGTCGTTTTAAAGGGAACACTTGGGCCTTTATGTGTAGGAGTCAAAATTTGAAGAAATGTCCCGGTTTCGGCAAGCCAGACCAGCTCCAACACGGATAAGTGAAATTCGAACTCATATAAAGTACAAAGGTGTCCCAATTTTCAAAATTTTAACGAAGCTCAATCAGTGGCGTAGGATTACAACCCGGGTACTATAAGGACATGTTGAGCTGTTTTTTGTGGTCAAGGGTCAAAGCTAGCGCTTTCGTTACTAAGGGGCACTATCACTATATCTAGTTTCAAGGGGGCAACAGCTTTTATCACAACAATATTACCTATGCGTCGGGGGCGTCGCTATAAAGAAATTTCGGATTTGAAATGTCATTGGGGTCCGCAAGCCGTGCGAATTTGTCTGATATGCGTGCTTTCTTACTCATGAATCCATTCTTGTTTAAGTTTCTGATTTATAACCAGAACAGTCGTGTCGCAACTTGTTATTTAATTTTTCCGATTTTTTTTTTAATGAAATATAATTAATATTGTATATTATTGTAAATATATGCCGTTCATTGTATAATTTATCAGATAAATAAGCGCATTTTCTTTGAATGAGTTGGATAAATGAAATAACAAGTTGTGATGTCACTGTCTCAGGTTATAAAGAATATACAGCAGGCATTGTTTCCGTCCCTCTTCCCTTTCTTGCATATAAGGATAAGGAGTTCGCTAAGGAAATGCGCTGCATTATTTTGTAGATTAGCATTAACTGAGCTATGTTTTTTGAACAAACTATTGTATAAAAATGCGCAGTTCCTTTGAAAAAATCATGCAAAGTAATAGAAGTAGGAGTGCTACTGCTGCGACTATGAAGCATAAACCGGTAACCTGAGCAACAACTGGATTGGAGAACAAGAAAGCGAGCGTTCCAAAGGAAATTCGCTCGGGTTGCGGACCACCGCGCCGCAAGCTTTTTTTTTTACTACTTTAAGGTCGAGGGAATTGAAATAACCCTTTAACATCGAGATGCACCACCCGTCATTGTTTTCAACTTTTCAGCATAAACTCTGCCATAAATTTGCCTTAGTTCTGAATGCTAATTGTGTTATATTACCATGTTCTATGTTTTGATTTGGGCCGCTCTCTACAATACTTTCTTGCCTTCCTAACTTCATGACAGTGCAACAATACCTCTACTTCATTCAGCGACATCTTTCTATAACTTGTTATTTTCTGTGTCAACTTGATGACGATCAATGTCGACCACGGGGATTATTGACACAGTCAGGTATCTAGACCTCTAACTACCGGGTGTTAATGATCAAGTAGGATCAGATGTAGTTGGACTGAGACTAGATCGAGTGTCGAGACGTGTTTGCTAGAACCAGTTACTTGGAGACTTGTTAGGTGTCCTGAATCATAGCTATAGTTCCGTTTTACCGACTTACTTTATTGATTCCGTTTCTTTAAACAAAGTCTCTTTCAAGGCCATCGATTTAATGGGTACTTATCGATCTCATTTTAAGGTCATATCGATACAATATGTATGTAGCAATCTCAGTTCAAAGTCATATCGATGTAATAGGTACGTATCGATCTCATTTCATGATCATATCGATACAATAGGTTTGTATCGATCTCGTTTGAAGAATCGGTTCAACACAAGATGTTAGAAATTTATAAGGTGATTCAATTCGTTGTTATCATTTTGGGTACCAGTCGTTGGCGCTCCAAGTTGTTGCAGCTCCATTCGTTCCAGCGCCATGATTTGCGCTCCAATTCGTGGAGCTTCAACGATATAGAGCGCCTATGAATGGCGCGCCAACGAAGGACATGCACTTTAATTTTCTCGCGTGATTTCTCTAAAAATTCATAGACGCACCAAATCGTTGGAGCGCCATTCTTTGAGCGCCTATAACTATGAGTGTAATAATGAGAGTTTTTATTTAAAGGCAGTCAAATCGTTCACGCGCCAATCATTTGCGCTCCATATTGTTGAAGCTCCAATAATTACAGTGTAATAAATCAAACTTGACTTTTAACTTCCTTTTTCTTAAATGCAAAACAGTGCAGCCAACCAATCAAAATTAACTTATGATGAAATACTTGAATTATCAAGTGCAAAGTTACTTAAACCCTACTATACTCGGAGAACTGCAATTAATTATTTTTGCATAAAAATTGTACGCGCGCCATTTAAGAACGCTCCAAATTGTTCGCGTTCCACTTAAAATGGCGCTTCAACAACATGGAGCGCCAACGAATATTATTGATTTTGGGTGTAATCGTTGGCGCTCCAATTCGTTAGAGCGCCATTGATAGGCGCTCCACATCGTTGGAGCTCCATTTAAAATGGAGCTCCAACGATATGGAGCGCCAACCAATGGTGCGTCAACGAATTGCCTGCACTTTAATTTTCTCGTGTGATTTCTCTAAAAATTCATAGTCGCTCCAAATCGTTGGAGCTCCATTTCAAATGGAGCTCCAACGATATGGAGCGCCAAAGAATGGCGCTCCATCGATTTGGAGCGTCTATGAAGTTTTAGAGAAATCACGCGAAAAAATGTAAGTTCAGGCAATTCGTTGACGCGCCAACGAATGGCACCCATCATTTTTTGATAGACAATATACATGTTTGATGGACTTTATTCCAGATTATTTTGTATTATTTTTAAATTAAACTTAACGTAAAATGCGCATAATTATCCAGTTGGTTGTACAAAACTATGCCTCTAAAATTAGAAGTACGCACTATTATTTGCACTAGTTTAAAGGTTAGTTACTTATCATTATGCTTAGTCTGTTATCTTTAAAGGATTAGCGCATTTCCTTTGGAAAATACAGGCAAAATGAGTTACGAGCAGTGCTTGACAATTGAGTAACTGCTTATGTTCTAAAGCATGAACCGGAACCACGCATTGGGCATGGTTCTTGCATAAGCAAGAAATGGGTTGTTTAGCACGGAAACGCATCCAAAGGAATTCGCCGACATGCGACCACCGCGCTGGAATTACTTTGTAGTTTTAAACTTATATTAGGTAAAAAAATCGATACAAAATGATTGTCCCTACTAGGATTTGAACCCAGGTACTCTGGGTTTGAGTGCTCGCATCCAAAGGAAATTCGCCGACATGCGGACCACCGTGCCAGAATTATTTTCTAGTTTTAAACTTATATTAAGTAAAAAAACGATAAAAAATTATCGTCCCATCCAGGATGTGAACCCAGGTACCCTGAGTTTGAGTGGTCGTATTGACTCCGGACCACTGGCATTTAAGTCAGTGGCCCAAAAAATATTGAAACCGACACTCAAAATTTAATTTTCAACGACCGTAATTTTGGTTTTCTATCATTTTTGTGGTTTTTTCGACCTTTTGGGAACTTGAGTGGTATATTATTATATATATATATATATATATATATATATAATATATATATATATTATATATATTATATATATATATATATATATATATATATATATATATAAAATCGAAAACATATATATTATATATATATATATAATATATATATATATATATATATATATATATATGTTTTCGTCATTAGGGACCTTTGAAACGGATTGTGTCGTGTCCGAGGTTCGACTTCCGCCATGGCGCCTATCCCTTTAGCGATTTTATTCCCAAAGGAAATTCGCTAAAACGGGCTGAAGTCTATTCAATCATTTAATCTACTTGAAGCCAAGATACACTGGCTTGAAGTTTGGTCCTGTCATATTTATAGGTATACCCTATACAAGTTTATAAAAAATGACTTTTGTATGAATTTTGTCATTTATGTTTATAAATGACAATACCTGGTGCGGAGGTCTCTAAGCCGTCGAACTTTGTTTGAAATACGGGCTTCCTCGCTCAACTATTTGTTTCTTGCTTCAACTTCTGGTTTATGATTAGTATTATACTTCTTGTTACCTAATTTTTTCGGATTAATCCACTTAGTATATACTGAGCTTTAAATAAGTGAGAATAATGCTGAGTCATTATTTCCAACTCGACCCTGAGTTGGAAATAATGACAATTAATTAGTTTTTTGTGACCTATGAAATAAATACGCGCATTTCCTTTGAAAAGCAAAAGAAGGCAAGTACCAAGTTGTAATGCTACAGCTCAGATTGAAACAGCGAACTTACACAACAAATGCTTAGTTGAGCAACAAAGCTCGCATTTCAGACAAATTCGCCCGACATTATGGCTTTCCCCCCTAAATTAATTTTTAAAAAAAATCGATTAAGAAACTAGTGTACAGGTTCTATTCGATAAACAGAAAAAGTAACCTACTGATGATTAACCGCTGTTAGATAACACCGGCCGTATCGTAGCTGACATTTTCTGACGAGAAGGTACTGGTGACCCAGTTCGGATCGCTGGGTCGAATTCAAGGAACATCCTTACTCACACAACTCCTACCGGATCTTCCAGTGTCCGGGTACAACACGTATACAAGGAAGTTTAACTTGCCACCGGACAGCTGAGCTAGCTATCCCAGGAGCTACCACTAAACCACCTAGAAGAACCTAGAGCTGATACAGCTTGGTATATAGCTCTAGATGAGTACAGCTGGTATCAGGAGCTCTAGATGAGTCTCAATGCCTATATTTATACTAGATACTCCTAAGTCATTGGTTCTATTTGTAACAATTACTATAAAATATGCAGAAGACTTTGTAATTATTGTCAGATAAGGCAAACAAAATTTTTACTTCATTAGTTGGTTTGACGGAGCTTTTGTGGTATAGACTTACCATGATATTTAATAAAAAAAAACCACACTAGAATTTAAAAAAAATAATATATTGTCAACCATAATAGTATAAAGAAGGTCAAGTCCCCTTTTTATGTTAGGCCCTTTTTATCAACCCCTTATCTCATGACTCTCCAACCACTACTCCACCTTACCTTCCCTGTTGAATTTCCTAGTTTGATTGATATACTTATGAATATCCTGCCCGCTGATATTCCAGATCTTCTTCCTTTAATTCTCCAGTGCCGAAAATTTGAAAACGTATTCTGCTGTATCCTTCGCAGTACCCTATAAAGTTGTACGCAGTCTCCTCTTGCTCATAACACACCTCGCATGCCGTAAAATGTAATCCTTAAGTAATTGCTTATGATATACGTCAGAGGACAAGCTTAGCTGAGCTGGGCGTGACGTCACCTATATGTCACAGTGATTAATTACATATATGACCTCACAGCCGGATCTCTAGTTATATAAATAATATTTTAGTCTCTTAACTTTTTTAAAGAAAAAAATCGCTAATAATAAAGACGTCCTAACGGGAGATGAACCTTGTACCATGATCATTATCCGTTTTATAATAATAATAAGAATAATACGATGTTTATTTTACAATTTAAAAACAATACGAGTATATTTTTTATTGCACTTTTTAATTGTTTTATAGTTTTTTTTTAAGAATTTAGGGTACTCTATCTTGCCGATGTGAGTGCTCTGCTTCTGGTTTATTATATATACTTTTTATAATTATATTAGATTTAACTATACATGATATGGATTTTATTGTATGGAAGGAACATTTTCAATTGAATCACGGCAAGACCTATTAGCTTCTATATTACAAACCCCTCATAGATCCCTCATCACGAAAAATATTGTTTTACAAAACCTCATATTATATGTATTTATATGTATTATATGTACTAGATATTTCATATCTATCTAACTTTATTTTGTATATACATATTATAAACTAAAAACATTTTAATTTTAAAAAGGTATGGAAATCTCTATATATAATAATTATTTTAGAAGTTTGTCATTATAATTATGTATTTTTTTAATAAAGAAATATTATAAAAAAAAAAATATGTATTCATAAAAATGTGGTGCGAGGTAACTCGACATTTTTCCTCATCATATTGTATTTGCTGCGCTTTTCCTCTCTAATTAGGAATCGCTTCACTCCCCCACAAAATATATAATTTGTCAAATTTATTCTGCAACACGTTTTTAGACTCGCTTCGCTCGTCCTCAAATCCTAAATAATTTTATTATATTCCTAGCGTTCACCCATCTAGACACTGACCTAGTTCGATGTTGCTTGTCTTTTATATTCAACAAAGCTTTGGATATACTTGCCGTATTGAAGCGATAGAAGTTTCAATCCTATAAAATAAATACTCTAAAAGCTACGATTATAACAGGCACCCACACACACACATACACTTAAACATAATTTTGTAACCAACATACGCTCTCACTGCTTTGATGTTGAAGAGATAAGAGATAACTTCTCTTATCAGGTACATCTTAAAGGATGGAGCTCTCAATTCACGTGGGTAAAGCCGCATAATGTAGGCATTGAGGCTAACGAGGGAGCCGATAGTTTAGTTTAGCAAAAGGTGCTACAGTGGTTACTCATCTTCTTGAAGAGGTCAAGCGCACCTATAAGTTCTCTTATCGGTGGAAGAGGTACGAGTATATCCACCGAGAAATGGATTCAGCTTAAGGAAACTTTTTATCATGTTAAACAAACTAAGGTATTCTTCCTAGCTTTGCAAAAGTCGAGGCGAGACTTTTGAAGTTGGTTATTGTTGGCTATCGTTGAACTTCAAACTTACTCAAGCTTTATTTGGTCATAGTAAGAATAAAGCGTTTCTTCATATATTCGGCATCGTACCTTCTCCTGGTTGTGACTGTGACGTGTGAATGTTACTCAAACTTGGTCGCATATTATTCTGGAATGCCCTTTGTTTGACATAAAGAGGGCATCTTTGGTTCAGCAGGTCATACTAATGGTCAATAGAAATTAGCCTCCTCCTATTAACTTTCTGTTATATGAATATGTTTTAACGCTTAAACCCGTAGAGTCATATTAGTGTTTTCCCCTCACTCAACTAATTCACCCCAGAGTTTGTACACACCTAATCATGTAGGAAGCACATCCTTCGTACATGGTGGCACATATGACTAGTCCACAGTGTGCCCTGTTCATCTAGACCTACCAGACTTTATCCAAACTCACAGCTCTGGTTTGTGTCGCGACTAGTTCACAGTGTGTCTAGTTCATCTAGCCCAACCAGATCTAACCAAACTCACTGCTCTGGCTAGTGCCCGCGACTAGTTCACAGTGTGCCTAGTTCATCTAGACCAGCTAGACTCTGGCTAGGCTCACCGCTCTGGCTAACGCGAGCTACTAGTTCATTGCTGCTTAGTTCATCTTGTCTTACTAGCTTCTTTGATCACATTATCTCACTTGGCCCGCCCTTGTTCAACAAGCCTCACCAATCTCATCAGCTCCAAGCACAATCTCAAAGCACTATTGATTTATTGATGGTAGTTTTACATTAACAAGAAAATGTTTGCCTTTTCTTAAATATAGATATAATTAGACTCGGTTTAATCTTTTGGTAGGACATTAAAAATCGAAGGACCTGAAAAGAAGGGGTTTCTTGATGCAGATGTTAATCTGTACGGTGGGTCTACTTATAGGTTCATATGTCTTCTTCTTGTAGGATAAGAGTGTTCAAGAACTGGAAAATTGTTAATATTATTATAAACATATAAAATTTCTTATATGTTATTATAAATTATTTTAAATAAACTTTCTTTTCGTACAAAAATGACAAAGGTAAGACTTTAAAATCATTAAACTCTGCATAAGACGCATATTGTATTAGTTTATTTTGGCAAATTTTAATTATTATTTTATTGAAAAGGCTCAGTTGATAAGAGAGAGTATGGGGAACTCCACTCCATGCCAATGATCTATAAGGTAAAATGGATTCAACAAGTGCTTTATAGATATTTACCAAATCTATTTTATTCAAAACACTCCGTAACTGAACAAACTAACGAACTAACCACCTAATACTTCTACATAGATAATGAATATGATGGTTCCACCTGAGATAAATATTTAATGTTAGTATCCATAGGCATCTAAGGACAAGTACAATTAGTCAAGATTTGACATTTTTGACTGTATTGTGCTAATTTCAAGTTGTCTATTTCTGCAGGGTAAGGTTGGAGGAAAAAATTAAATATTTAGTTTTTATTATACATTTATTGACATGAGACCACGTTGTTATAATACGACACACGGCTAAAATCAATTGACAGCGCCAAAAATCTGTGAGGGAAAGAATGCTATTGGTTCAGCGACCACCGATCTTTTCCCCCTCCACCTTTAATTTTTTTTGCCAACCCTTCAGAGATTTTATAAAAAAATACCTTTTTCGTAAATAAAAATCATAAAAAGGCAACACTGGTTGTAAATATTTGTAACCTCGAGTCGCTTTTATTTCCCTCATTGTGCATATTTATCTGTTTGAGTTCGTTTCGTTACATTCCAGATCTGTTAAATTCCATTCCAATTATTGCAGAGTGTAATATGCCTATATTTGGACCGCATGGACAATTGATGTATTCTTCAAAGCATTTCTTGCTATTTGGTACAGCGGCAGGGTCTGAGGACTGTCAACCAAAGACAGCATTTTTTTCGAAAATGCCAATGTCTTTCAATAGATGACAGTCTTGATCTTTTTTAAGTCATGAATGGCATATTGTGTTCTTATTATTTTTATAATATGAAACAATACGCATTCAATTATATAAACATGACACAAAAAAGCAGTTTATTTTGGAAAAAAAGAATTATAGCTGACGATGTTATTAAAATTCGTCAAACTTTTATCATAGAGCTATTATGACCATTGCATTAGTAAATTAACAACTTTAACTTCACTTAATTCATATTCCCAACAAATTAATGCAACACTTAGGTTAAATTGTATAAGATACAACAATATTCTACTTAAAAAGTAATAAATCATTTTTAAAAATAAAAAAATACGATTATCAAATAAAAAAATCCCGTCAAAGTGCTGCTTTGCAAGCATGTATAAGGGTTTCTCAGATATTTGCATAAATATAATGTATTAATACTATACAATCATATTATACTCTAATCTATTCTACGCCTCGTCTTCAATCGCTCTATATGTCCTAGTATTTGATCTCTAGATACCTAATGTTAGAAAAAATAAATTAAGTAACTATTTAACAAAATATTCCACAGCTCCGTACCTTGCGTTCTTGCATGTATTCAGAAATCAGTACCCTAAATTTAAGAATCTACACAAATATATAAAGTGCTTCGTAATCGCTTGTTTTATTTGTATGTATTGTTATTTAGCAATTTCGCAGAGTAAAAATTATTACCAATTCACTAAGGGCATCGCTTCCGGCTCGCCTATGAGGTGGCTTGTTTGATACTAGCCAATTTTAACTATAGAATCAAACTTTTACATAACGTTTTAGGGCTCGCCTTCGCTCGCTTATTAAGAAGTTTGTTTGTCGATACTAAATTAGAAAAAAATTAAACATAAAAAATAGATCAAGGGCATGCTTTCGGCTTGCCTTTAGTGCTGTTTCTCAATAATCCACTTAAGAAGAAACATTTAAACAAAGGCATGAAATCATAGGGCTCGCTTCGCTCGCCTTACTTGTGCTGATTTATACAGTTACCTAATTTATATAAGCATTAAAGTAAAGACAATAACATTAATTCATGGGGCTCGCTTCGCTCGCCTTTAATGTGCTTAGTTGTCAATATCTATTTTAAGAAAACTATAAAACAAGGCATGAAATTATCAATGGGCTCAGCTTCCGCTCGACCTGTTGATATGTTTAATCAGAACCTAATTTTTATAGACGAAGTAAGACTACATAACATTCTACAGAGGCACACACCCTCTTCGCTCGCTTAATGTGCTTGTTTGTCAATCTACTTTCAGAAGAACATTTTTTAAACAAGGCATAAAAAACCACGGGCTCGCCTACGCTCGCCTTTTCTAATATGTTATCAGTACCATTTCTTAAGGTATAAATTGAAAAATTACATTACAATACTAGGGCTCGCTACGCTCGCCTTTAATGATGCAATTGTTTGTCAATAATCTATGATTAAGAGAACAATATTAACAAGCATGAATCATGGGGCCCATGCGTCGCCTTTTTGTATGTGTTTAATCAGATACCTTACTTAAGAAGATATAAAAATAAAAATCAACCAATTACAAATTACTTCGGGCTCGCTTCCCGGTCGGCTTATATATGCTTGTTTGTCAATTCTAATTTAGAAAAACATTTAAAACAAGGCATAAAATCATTGGGCTCAGCTTCGCTCGCACCATTTTGTGCAATGCTTTTCAGTAACTAATTTATAGCATAACAGTAAAGACGTAACACATATTCTAGGGCTCGCTATCGCTGCACTTATGTGTCTTGTCCATATTATGTACGTCCATAATGCTTGATACTCCAAGTTTTGCCCAAAACAAAGCTCCATGTGAAAATTGCATGGCTCGCTCTTCGCTCGTCCTTCATTGATAATGTTTATCAGTACCTTTTTAAGAGTATAAAGATAACATATAACCCATACTATAATAGGGCCTCGCTTCGCCCGCCTTTATGTGTTGTTTGTCAATATCTATGTTAAGAGAAACTTTAAACAAAGCATTGAAAATCATGGGCTCGCTTCGCTGTCTTTTTGTATGTGTTATCAGTACTTCATAGAGTATAAAATAAAAAATAAACCATTACAATACTGCAGGCTCGCTTTCGGTCGCCTTTATATGCTTGGTTTGTCAATATCTATTTAAGAGAAAACATTTTTAAAACCAAGGCATTAAAAATCATCTGGGCCTTCGCTTTGCTAGCCCTTTTGTGCATGCTTTTCAGTACCTATTTATAGCATAAAGTAAAGACGTAACACATATTCTAGGGGCTCGCTTCGCTCGCCTTTATATGCTTGTTGTCAATGATCTATTCTCAGAGAAACATTTTTTAAACAATTGGCATAAAAACACATCGAGCGCTGCTTCGCTCGCCTTTTTTGCTTATTGTTGTATCGTACCTTATTTCAAAGAGTATAAAATAAAATAACCATACAATACTACGGGCTCGCTTCGCTCGCCTTTATGTTTGCTTGTTTGTCAATATCTTATTTTAGAGTAACATATCAAAACAAAGGCTCGATACCTACAATTTTGATACCCCACATGATTATATTTCGTAAGAAAATATTTTTTTTTGGCCTGTGCGCGTATGTGCGATTTTTGAAATCAGTTGTAGAAGATTAATTTTTGAAACTTTTTCCCCGAAGTTTTTCTATGGCCCGGGGAAGTGCTTTATTGCTATTGCGTCCCATCTATTTTAGGGTATTCCTTATGCCTTAAAGGGAGGGGGACAAGCATTTTTTGTGGTTTTTGATATTTTTGGAGGTGTAATAGCCGCCATTTTTGAAAAAGCGGATGCATCTTTGTTACTAAACCCATCGATATCTACAATTTGATGACCCACATGATTTTTTCAAAAAATATTTTTTTATGGCGCGTTGCCGGCGTATGTGCCGATTTTGAATTTGCTCAAAATTAACTTTGAAAACTTTCATTCGCGCAGAATTTCTATGGCCCGGAAGTGCTTTTATTAGCTATTGGTCCCATTATTTTTAGGCTTTTCCTTATGTCCTTAAAAGGGGGGGAGGAAGCATGTTTTGTTGGTTTTTGATATTTTGCGGGATTGTTAATTTAGCCGCCATTTGATAAAGCGAGCATATTTGTGTACTACCCATCGATATTACAATTTGATACCTCCAGCATGATTTTTCAAAAAATATTTTTTTTTTGGCGAATGTGCGCATTCGCTCATAAATCTGAACGAATCAGATATGCGCGACCGCGGTGCGCTTCCGACGACAGGTCTCACTTGCTGAAGACTATCACTATAATTCTGCGGTATGTCTCGNTACTGTCGTTGTCATTCATACTTGTATTGTTTCAAGACTAAAATGTATGTACAGTCGTCTTTCATGCTTGTTAATGTGTTCAAGACTGGATGTAAAGATTTGTACAAGTCGGGTTCATGCTTGGGTTAAGTGTCAAGACTAGAATTGTATGTACAAGTCGTGTGTTTCATGCTGTGTTAATTAGTAAGGAACTGGAAATTGTATGTCAAGGTCGTAGTCATTCAACTTGTTATTGTTTCAAGACTAGAAATGTATGTACAGTCGTGTTCTTTCATGCTTTTAATGTGTCAAGTTCTGGAATGTATGGTACAGTGGTCTTCATGCTGAATGTGTCAAGACTGAATTGTATGTACAGTCGGCTTCAGCTGTTTTGTTCAAGACTGAATGTATGTACCAGTCTGTCATCATACTTTTTGTTTAAGACTAGAAAATTGTATTACAAGTCTGTGGCTTTCATGCTGTTAAGTTTCAAGACTAGAAAATTGTATGTATCGTCCGTGTCATTCATATTGTTATTGTGTCAAGACTGGGAAATTGTATGTACAGTCGTTCTTTCATGCTTGTTAATGTGTCAAGACTAGAAATTGTATGTATGTCGGTCATTCATACTTGTATTGGTTTCAAGACTAGAATGTATGTACAGTCGGTCTTTCATGCTTTATGTTGTCAAAGACTAACAATTGTATGTACTGTTCTGTCATTCATACTTGTTTGTTTCCAAGACTAGAAATTGTATGTACAGTAGTGTCTTTCATGCTTGTTAATGTGTCAAGACTGAAATTGTATGTACAGTCGTGTCTTCATGCTTGTTAATGTGTCCAAGACTAGAAATTGTATGTACTGTCGTGGTCATTCATACTTGTTATTTGTCGTCAAGACTAGTGGTATAATTGTTGTCAATGTAAGACCTGTAGTAGTGTCTCTGTCGATTCACTTGTTATTGTGTTCAAGACTGGAAATTGTATGTACAGTCGTGTCTTCATGCTTGTCTGGAAATTGTATTACTGTCGTGCATTCATACTGTTATTTGTCAAACTGGAAATGTATGTACAGTGTGTCTTTTCATGCTTGTTAAATGTGTCAAGAACTGGAAATTGTTTGTACAGTCGTGTATTCATACTCTGTTATTGTTTCAGACTAAATGTATTACTCGTGTCTTTCAGGCTTGTGTGTCAAGACTGGAATTGTATGTAAGTCGTGTCTTTCATGCTTGTTTTAAGTGTCAAGACTGGAAATTGTATGTACAGTCGTGTCTTTCATACTTGTTATTGTGTCAAGACTGGAAATTGTATGTACAGTCGTGTCATTCATACTTTGTCTATTGTTTTCAAGACTGGAAATTGTATGTTACAGTCGTGTTTCATACCTGTTATGTGTCAGACTAGAAATTGGTACATGTCGTGTCATTCAGTTATTGGTCTTGTTAATTTCAATGTATGTTAAGTGTCAGACTAGAAATTGTATGTACTGTCGTGTCATTTCAACTTGTTATTGTTTCAAAGACTAGAAATTGTATGTACAGTCGTTGTCTTTCATGCTTTATGTGCAAGACTTTGTATTACTCGTGTCATTCATACTTGTATTGTTTCCAAGACTAGAATTGTATGTACAGTGTGTCTTTCATGCTTGTTAATGTGTCAAGACTGGAAATTGTATGACAGTCGTGTCTTTCATGCTTGTTAATGTGTCCAAGACTAAAATTGTATTGTCGTGTATTCATGTTGTGTCAACTGGATTGTATGTACATAGCTTTTATACTTGTTATTGTGTCAAGACTGGAATTGTATGTACAGTCGGTCTTTCATGCTGTTAATGTGTCAAGACTGAAATTGTATGTACTGTCGTCTTCATACTTGTATTGTGTCAGACTGGAAATATGTACAGTAGTGTCTTTTATACTTGTTAATTGTGTCAAGACTGGAAATGTATGTACAGTCGTGTCTTTCATGTTGTAATGTGTTCAAGATAGAATTGTAATGTAATGGTTAATGTGTCAAGACTGGAAATTGTATGTACAGTAGTGTCTTTTATACTTGTTATTGTAAGATGTGTACAGTTGTGTCGTGTCAAGACTGGAAATTGTATGTACAGTAGTGTCTTTCATGCTTGTTATGTGTCAAGACTGAAATTGTAATGTACTGTCGTGTCATTCATATACTTGTTATTGTTTTTGTAGTCGTTCTTCATGCTTGTTATTGTCAAGACTGAAATTGTATGTACAGTATGTAATGTGTCAAACGTATGTACAGTCGTGTCTTTCATGCTTGTTATTGTGTCAAGACTGGAAAATTGTATGTACAGTCGTTCTTCATACTTGTTATGTCAGACTAGAAATTGTATGTACAGTCGTGTTTCATGCTTGTTAATTGTTTCAAGACTGGAAATTGTATGTACAGTCGTGTCTTTCATGCTTGTTAATGTGTCAAGACCTGGAAATTGTATGTACAGTCGTGTCTTTCATGCTTGTTAATGTGTCAAGACTGAAATTGTATGTACTGTCGTGTCATTCATACTTCTTATTGTGTTCAAGACTGAAAATTGTATGTACAGTAGTGTCTTTTATACTTGTTATTGTGTCAAGACTGGAAATTGTATGTACAGTCGTGTCTTCATGCTTGTTAATGTGTCAAGACTGGAAATGTATGTACAGTCGTGTCTTCATGCTTGTTATTGTCAAGACTGGAAATTGGTATGTACAGTCTGTGTCATTCATACTTTTATTGTTTCAAGACTAGAAATTGTATGTACAGTCGGTCTTCATGCATGTGTCAAGACTGTCTTGTGTATTCATACTTGTGTTCAAGACTGGAAATTGTATGTACAGTCGTGTCTTTCATGCTTGTTAATGTGTCAAGACTAGAAATTGTATGTACTGTCGTGTCATTCATACTTGTTATTGTTTCAAGACTAGAAATTGTATGTACAGTCGTGTCTTTCATGCTTGTTAATGTGTTGTCAAGATAGAAATGATGTACTGTCGTTGTCATTCATACTGTTATTGTTTCAAGACTAGAAATTGTATGTACAGTCGTGTCATTCATTGCTTGTTAATGTGTCAAGACTGGAAATTGTATGTACAGTCGTGTCTTTCATGCTTGTTAATGTGTCAAGACTAGAAAATTGTATGTACTGTCGTGTCATTAACTTGTTATTGTGTCAAGACTGGAAATTGTATGTACAGTCTTTTATAATTGTTATTTGTGTCAAGACTGGAAATTGTATGTACAGTCGTGTCTTTTCATGCTTGTTAATGTGTCAAGACTAGAAATTGTATGTACTGTCGTGTCATTCATACTGTTATTGTGTCAAGACTGGAAATTGTATGTACAGTAGTGTCTTTCATACTTCTTATTGTGTCAAGACTGAAAATTGTTGTACAGTCGTGTCATTCATCTTGTTATTGTAAGACAAATTGTATGTACTGTTGTGTCTTCATGCTTGTTAATGTGTCATAAAAATTGTATGTACTCGTGTCATTCATACTTGTTATTGTGTTCAAGACTGGAAATTGTATGTACAGTAGTGTCTTTTATACTTGTTATTGTGTCAAGACTGAAATTGTATGTACAGTTGTCATTCATACTTGTTATTGTGTCAAGACTGGAAAATTGTATGTACAGTCGTGTCTTTCATGCTTGTTAATGTGTCAAGACTAGAAATGTATGTACTGTCGTGTCATATACTTGTTGTTCAAGACTGGAAATTGTATGTACAGTAGTGTCTTTTATACTTGTTATTGTGTCACTGAAATTGTATGTACAGTGTGTCTTTCATGCTTGTTAATGTGTCAAGACTAGAAATTGTATGTACTGTCGTGTCATTCATACTTGTTATTGTGTCAAGACTGGAAATTGTATGTACAGTCGTGTCTTTTATACTTTTATTGTGTCAAGACTGAAAATTGTATGTACAGTCGTGTCTTTCATGCTTGTTAATGTGTCAAGACTAGAAATTGTATGTACTGTCGTTCATTCATACTTGTTATTGTGTCAAGACTGAAATTGTATGTACAGTCGTGTCTTTCATGCTTGTTATTGTGTCAAGACTTGAAATTGTATGTACAGTCGTGTCTTTCATGCTTGTTAATGTGTCAAGACTGAAATTGTATGTACTGTCGTGTCATTCATACTTGTTATTGTGTCAAGACTGGAAATTGTATGTACAGTAGTGTATACTTGTTATTGTGTTCAAGACTGGAAATTGTATGTACAGTCGTGTCTTTCATGCTTGGTTAATGTGTCAAGACTAGAAATTGTATGTACTGTCGTGTCATTCATACTTGTTATTGTGTAAGACTGAAATTGTATGTACAGTAGTGTCTTGTTGTGTCAAGACTGGAAATTGTATGTACAGTCGTGTCTTCATGCTTGTTAATGTGTCAAGACTGGAAATTGTATGTACTGTCGTGTCATTCATACTTGTTATTGTGTCAAGACTGGAAATTGTATGTACAGTAGTGTCTTTTATACTTGTTATTGTGGTCAAGACTGGAAATTGTATGTACAGTCGTGTCTTTCATGCTTGTTAATGTGTCAAGACTGGAAATTGTATGTACTGTCGTGTCATTCATACTTGTTATTGTGTCAAGACTGGAAATTGTATGTACAGTAGTGTCTTTTATACTTGTTATTGTGTCAAGACTGGAAATTGTAATGTACAGTCGTGTCTTTCATACTTGTATTGTGTCAAGACTGGAAATTGTATGTTACAGTCGTGTCTTTTATACTTGTTATTGTGTCAAGACTGGAAATTGTATGTACTGTCGTGTCATCATACTTGTTATTGTGTCAAGACTGGAAATTGTATGTACAGTAGTGTCTTTCATACTTGTTATTGTGTCAAGACTGAAATTGTATGTACAGTCGTGTCTTTCATGCTTGTTATATGTGTCAAGACTGGAAATTGTATGTACTGTCGTGTCATTCATACTTGTTATTGTGTCAAGACTGGAAATTGTATGTACAGTAGTGTCTTTTATACTTGTTATTGTGTCAAGACTGGAAATTGTATGTACAGTCGTGTCTTTCATGCTTGTTAATGTGTCAAGACTGGAAATTGTATGTACTGTCGTGTCATTCATACTTGTTATTGTGTCAAGACTGGAAATTGTATGTACAGTAGTGTCTTTTATACTTGTTATTGTGTCAAGACTGGAAATTGTATGTACAGTCGTGTCTTTCATGCTTGTTAATGTGTCAAGACTGGAAATTGTATGTACAGTCGTGTCTTTCATACTTGTTAATGTGTCAAGACTGGAAATTGTATGTACAGTAGTGTCCTTTATACTTGTTATTGTGTCAAGACTGGAAATTGTATGTACAGTCGTGTCTTTCATGCTTGTTAATGTGTCAAGACTGGAAATTGTATGTACTGTCGTGTCATTCATACTTGTCAAGACTGGAAATTGTATGTACAGTAGTGTCTTTCATACTTGTTATTGTGTCAAGACTGGAAATTGTATGTACAGGTGTCTTTTATACTTGTTATTGTGTTCAAGACCTAGAAATTGTATGTACAGTCGTGTCTTTCATGCTTGTTAATGTGTCAAGACTGGAAATTGTATGTACTGTCGTGTCATTCATACTTGTTATTGTGTCAAGACTGGAAATTGTATGTACAGTAGTGTCTTTTATACTTGTTATTGTGTCAAGACTGGAAATTGTATGTACAGTCGTGTCTTTCATGCTTGTTAATGTGTCAAGACTGGAAATTGTATGTACTGTCGTGTCATTCATACTTGTTATTGTGTCAAGACTGGAAATTGTATGTACAGTCGTGTCTTTCATACTTGTTATTGTGTCAAGACTGGAAATTGTATGTACAGTCGTGTCTTTCATGCTTGTTAATGTGTCAAGACTGGAAATTGTATGTACTGTCGTGTCATTCATACTTGTTATTGTGTCAAGACTGAAATTGTATGTACAGTGTGTCTTTCATGCTTGTTATTGTGTCAAGACTGGAAATTGTATGTACAGTCGTGTCTTTCATGCTTGTTAATGTGTCAAGACTGGAAATTGTATGTACTGTCGTGTCTTTCATGCTTGTTATTGTGTCAAGACTGGAAATTGTATGTACAGTAGTGTCTTTATGCTTGTTAATGTGTCAAGACTAGAAATTGTATGTACAGTAGTGTCTTTCATGCTTGTTAATGTGTCAAGACTGAAAATTGTATGTACTGTCGGTCATTCATACTTCTTATTGTGTCAAGACTGGAAATTGTATGTACAGTAGTGTCTTTTATACTTGTTATTGTGTCAAGACTGGAAATTGTATGTACAGTCGTGTCTTTCATGCTTGTTAATGTGTCAAGACTTGGTATTACAGTCGTGTCTTCATACTTGTTATTGTGTCAAGACTGGAAATTGTATGTACAGTAGTGTCTTTCATGCTTGTTATTGTGTCAAGACTGGAAATTATGTACAGTCGTGTCTTTCATGCTTGTTATTGTGTCAAGACTGGAAATTGTATGTACAGTCGTGTCTTTCATGCTTGTTAATGTGTCAAGACTGGAATTGTATGTACTGTCGTGTCATTTCATACTTGTTATTGGTCAAGACTGGAAATTGTATGTACAGTAGGTCTTTTATGCTTGTTATTGTGTCAAGACTGGAAATTGTATGTACAGTCGTGTCATTCATACTTGTTATTGTGTCAAGACTGGAAATTGTATGTACAGTCGTGTCTTTCATGCTTGTTAATGTTGTCAAGACTGGAAATTGTATGTACTGTCGTGTCTTTCATACTTGTTATGTGTCAAGACTGGAAATTGTATGTACAGTAGTGTCTTTCATGCTTGTTATTGTGTCAAGACTGGAAATTGTATGTACAGTCGTGTCTTTCATGCTTGTTAATGTGTCAAGACTAGAAATTGTATGTACAGTCGTGTCTTTGTCTTTGTATGTAGTATACTTGTTATTGTGTCAGACTGGAAATTGTATGTACAGTCGTGTCTTTCATGCTTGTTAATGTGTCAAGACTAGAAATTGTATGTACTGTCGTGTCATTCATGCTTGTTATTGTTTCAAGACTAGAAATTGTATGTACAGTCGTGTCTTTCATGCTTGTTAATGTGTCAAGACTGGAAATTGTATGTACAGTCGTGTCTTTCATGCTTGTTAATGTGTCAAGACTAGAAATTGTATGTACTGTCGTGTCATTTCATACTTGTTATTGTGTCAAGACTGGAAATTGTATGTACAGTAGTGTCTTTTATACTTGTTATTGTGTCAAGACTGGAAATTGTATGTACAGTCGTGTCTTTCATGCTTGTTAATGTGTCAAGACTAGAAATTGTATGTACTGTCGTGTCATTCATACTTGTTATTGTGTCAAGACTGGAAATTGTATGTACAGTAGTGTCTTTTATACTTGTTTTTGTGTCAAGACTGGAAATTGTATTACAGTCGTGTCTTTCATGCAATGTGTCAAGACTGGAAATTGTATGTACTGTCGTGTCATTCATACTTGTTATTGTGTCAAGACTGGAAATTGTATGTACAGTCGTGTCTTTATACTTGTTATTGTTTCAAGACTAGAAATTGTATGTACAGTCGTGTCTTTCATGCTTGTTAATGTGTCAAACTGGAAATTGTATGTACAGTCGTGTCTTTCATGCTTGTTATTGTGTCAAGACTGGAAATTGTATGTACAGTCGTGTCTTTCATGCTTGTTATTGTGTCAAGACTGGAATTGTATGTACATCGTGTCTTTCATACTTGTTATTGTGTCAAGACTGGAAATTGTATGTACAGTAGTGTCTTTTATTTGTTATTGTGTCAAGACTGGAAATTGTATGTACTGTCGTGTCATTCATACTTGTTATTGTGTCAAGACTGGAAATTGTATGTACAGTAGTGTCTTTCATACTTGTTATTGTGTCAAGACTGGAAATTGTATGTACAGTCGTGTCTTTCATGCTTGTTAATGTGTCAAGACTGGAAATTGTATGTACTGTCGTGTCATTCATACTTGTTATTGTGTTCAAGACTGGAAATTGTATGTACAGTAGTGTCTTTTATACTTGTTTGTGTCAAGACTGGAAATTGTATGTACAGTCGTGTCTTTCATGCTTGTTAATGTGTCAAGACTGGAAATTGTATGTACTGTGTGTCATTCATACTTGTTATTGTTCAAGACTAGAAATTGTATGTACAGTCGTCTTGTTATGTGTCAAGACTGGAAATTGTATGTACAGTCGTGTCTTTCACTTGTTAATGTGTCAAGACTGAAATGTATGTACAGTCGTGTCTTTCATACTTGTTATGTGTCAAGACTGAAATTGTATGTACAGTAGTGTCTTTCATACTTGTATTGTGTCAAGACTGGAAATTGTATGTACAGTCGTGTCTTTCATGCTTGTTAATGTGTCAAGACTGGAAATTGTATGTACAGTCGTGTCTTTCATGCTTGTTATTGTGTCAAGACTGGAAATTGTATGTACAGTAGTGTCTTTCATGCTTGTTATTGTGTCAAGACCTGGAAATTGTATGTACAGTCGTGTCTTTTCATACTTGTTATGTGTCAAGACTGGAAATTGTATGTACAGTCGTGTCTTTCATGCTTGTTAATGTGTCAAGACTGAAATTGTATGTACTGTCGTGTCATTCATACTTGTTATTGTGTCAAGACTGGAAATTGTATGTACAGTAGTGTCTTTCACTTGTTATTGTGTCAAGACTGAAATTGTATGTACAGTCGTGTCTTTCATGCTTGTTATGTGTCAAGACTGAAATTGTATGTACATTCATACTTGTTATTGTGTCAAGACTGGAAATTGTATGTACAGTCGTGTCTTTTATATTGTTATTGTGTCAAGACTGGAAATTGTATGTACAGTCGTGTCTTTCATGCTTGTTAATGTGTCAAGACTGGAAATTGTATGTACTGTCGTGTGTTATTGTGTCAAGACTGAAATTGTATGTGTGTGTTCAAGACTGAAATTGTATGTACAGTCGTGTCTTTTCATGCTTGTTAATGTGTCAAGACTGGAAATTGTATGTACTGTCGTGTCATTCATACTTGTTATTGTGTCAAGACTGGAAATTGTATGTACAGTAGTGTCTTTATACTTGTTATGTGTCAAGACTGGAAATTGTATGTACAGTCGTGTCTTTCATGCTTGTTAATGTGTCAAGACTAAAATTGTATGTACTGTCGTGTCATTTCATACTTGTTATTGTGTCAAGACTGGAAATTGTATGTACAGTAGTGTCTTTTATACTTGTTATTGTGTCAAGACTGGAAATTGTATGTACAGTCGTGTCTTTCATGCTTGTTAATGTGTCAAGACTAGAAATTGTATGTACTGTCGTGTCATTCATACTTGTTATTGTGTCAAGACTGTTGTATACAGTAGTGTCTTTTATACTTGTTATTGTGTCAAGACCTGGAAATTGTATGTACAGTCGTGTCTTTCATGCTTGTTAATGTGTCAAGACTAGAAATTGTATGTACAGTGTCTTTATACTTGTTATGTGTCAAGACTATTGTATGTACAGTCGTGTCTTTCATGCTTGTTAATGTGTCAAGACTGGAAATTGTATGTACAGTCGTGTCTTTCATGCTTGTTATTGTGTCAAGACTTGTATGACAAGTGTGTTATGTGTCAAGACTGGAAATTGTAGTACAGTCGTGTCTTTCATGCTTGTTAATGTGTCAAGACTGGAAATTGTATGTACTGTCGTGTGTCATTCATACTTGTTATTGTGTCAAGACTGGAAATTGTATGTACAGTAGTGTCTTTTATACTTGTATTGTGTCAAGACTGGAAATTGTATGTACAGTCGTGTCTTTCATGCTTGTTAAGTGTCAAGACTGAAAATTGTATGTACTGTCGTGTCATTCATACTTGTTATTGTGTCAAGACTGGAAATTGTATGTACAGTAGTGTCTTTATACTTGTTATTGTGTCAAGACTGGAAATTGTATGTACAGTCGTGTCTTTCATGCTTGTTAATGTGTCAAGGACTAGAAATTGTATGTACTGTTGTCATTCATACTTGTTATTGTGTCAAGACTGGAAATTGTATGTACAGTAGTGTTTTTATACTTTTTATTGTGTCAAGACTGGAATTGTATGTACAGTCGTGTCTTTCATGCTTGTTATGTGTCAAGACTGGAATTGTATGTACTGTCGTGTCATTCATACTTGTTATGTGTCAAGACTGGAAATTATGTACAGTCGTGTCTTTTACTTGTTATTGTGTCAAGACCTGGAAATTGTATGTACAGTCGTGTCTTTCATGCTTGTTAATGTGTCAAAGACTGAAATTGTATGTACTGTCGTGTCATTCATACTTGTTATTGTGTCAAGACTGAAATTGTATGTACAGTAGTGTCTTTTATACTTGTTATTGTGTCAAGACTGGAAATTGTATGTACAGTCGTGTCTTTCATGCTTGTTAAGTGGTCAAGACTGGAAATTGTATGTCGTGTCATTCATACTTTTATTGTGTCAAACTGAAATTGTATTACAGTAGTGTCTTTTA
>JACMZG010000002.1:20990020-21052763 GCA_018340805.1 Microvelia longipes
TTCGGCCCGTAGCCGTTACGGTGGGGCGACCCTAATCTGCAGAACAAGGTTTTCTGCAAAATATTTTGCAGAATGAGATCTATTTGTTGCAGAACAGGTAACGTCCAAGGAAGCTAAAGCCGTGACTTTGTACTGATTGATACAACCGCAAAAATACGTTTCCTACAATTTCACAATCAATTCGTACACCACCAGCCGCCCCCAAAGAATTTGCAGATTGAGATCTATTTTGCAGAAACGGGTATTTCAACAAACAAAAGCGTGAACTTTGTAATCATTAATAAAACTACACTCCTAAAAACACATCCTAACCATTTCAACTTATTCGTAACACCATCAGCCGCCTCCAGGTATTTGCAGAATGAGACTACTTTGCAAAACGGGTACTTTCCAAGCAAGCTATAGCGTTGAAAACTTGGTATCATTAATAAATACAACCTAAAAACACTCCCTACCAATTTTAACTCAATCATAAACCAATCCGCCGCCCCCAGAGAAATTTGCAGAATGGATCTATTTTTCAGAACATTACTTCAAAGTAAGTAAATGCGTTGAAACTTTGTATAGTTATAAAAATACCCTAAAAACACATCCCTACAAATTCAACCCATTAGTACACTACTGCCGCCCCAGAGTATTTTGTAGAAAGAGAATTATTTTGCAGAAACATGTACTGATCAAAGAAAGTAAAATTCTTGAAACTTTGTATAGATATTAAAAATACACCTAAAAACACAATCCCTACAATTTCAACTCATTTCACCCATTCCCGCCCCCAGAGATTTTGCAGAATAAGATCTATTTTGCAGAAGGGTATCCTCCTTCCTAGAAGGAGTAAGGTTATAATAAATACATTAATTTTTTGACTTCTGCAAACATTTTTGTGTTTGGTTTTATTAACGTTTCTACGGTATAAGTTATCCGTACTTTTGTCTGTTATTTGAAATAACTTAATAGCAAAGTGTTTAGGTTATATTTCGATGTTCAAAAGTTCAACCGATACGGTCCATGAGAAAAATTTTATTAACAAGTATACACATAAACATTAATTTAATAATTTAAATAGTTACAATAATTAAATATAAAATAATATTGTTTTTAACAAATAATGTTTGTTAAATATTTTTAAAAAATATTTAAGTGGAGGTTACTTAACTGAGGTATAAAACGGACAAATTTCAGTAACAGTTTTAAAAAATTCATTAAAATCAAAATAATATTAATAAAAAATTTTTTTTAAAGATATTATTAAAGAATTGAAAATTTTATGTAAATTAATAAAATACATCGTAAGCTTTTTAAGTCAGAATCAATATTTTTTTTTACGTTTTGGGGTCTAAAATTAAAAAAATAACATTATCAATTATAAATGTTACTTTTAAATAATGTTAACAATATAATAAATTTTATCATAAATAAAAATGGAATATTCGATAATTATTGTTTCGTGATATCCATGAATGGCGGAGGGGGTATTAGGTTAAAAGTCGGAACACGGTCGGCCTCGCCGTCGGCCTTCAGCCTTCAGCACAGCGCAATGCCGCATGAAGTGANACTTCTGAGAAGTAACAGCGATGAACATGCATAATTAATAAAATACACCTTAGAAAACACATCCCTACAAATTTCAACTCATTCGTACACCATCAGCCGCCTCCAGAGGATTTGCAGAATGAAGATCTATTTTTGCAGAACGGGTATTTCCAAGGAAGTTAAAGCGTTGAACTTGTACGATGATACATACGCATAAAAATCCTCTAACAAATTTCAACTCATTCGTACACCATCTGCCGCCCCACAGTATTTGCAGAATGAGATCTATTTTGCAGAACGGGTGTTTCCATAGAAGTTACAGCGTTGAAACTTTGCATATTTAATAAAATACACCTTAAAAACACATCCCTACAAATTTCAACTCATTCGTACACCATCTGCCGCCCCCACGTATTTTGGAATGAGATCTATTTTGCAGAACGGTATTTCCAAGGAAGTTACAGCGTTGAAACTTTGCATAATAATAAATACACCTTAAACCACATCACTACAAATTTCAACTCATTCGTCACCATCAGCGCCCCCACAGTAATTTAGCAGATGAGATCTATTTTGCAGACGGGTGTTTCAAAGAAGTTACAGCGTTGAAACTTTGCATATTTAATAAAATACACCTTAAAACACATCCCTACAAATTTCAACTCATTCGTACACCATCTGCCGCCCCACGTATTTTGCGAAATGAGATCTATTTGCAGAACGGTGTTTCAAAGAGTTACAGCGTTGAAACTTTGCATATTTAAAAATACACCTTAAAAACACATCACCTACAAATTTCAACTCATTCGTACACTATCTGCCGCCCCAGTGTATTTTGCAGAATGAGATCTATTTTGCAGAAACGGGTACTTCTGAGAAGTAACAGCGATGAATCTTTGCATAATTAATAAAATACACCTTAAAAAACACATCCCTACAAATTTCAACTCATTCGTAAAACCATCAGCCGCCCTCAGAGTATTTGCAGAATAAGATCTTATTTTGCAGAACGGGTATTCCAAGGAAGTTTACACGTTGAAACTTTGCAATAATTAATAAAAACACCTTAAAAACACATCACTACAAATTTCAACTCATTCGTACACCATCAGCCGCCTCCAGAGGATTTTGCAGATTGAGATCTATTTTGCAGAACGGGTATTTCCAAGGAAGTTAAAGCGTTGAAACTTTGTACGAATGATACTATTACGCATAAAAATCACATCTCTACAAATTTCAACTCATTCGTACACCATCTGCGCCCCCACATATTTTGCAGAATGAGATCTATTTTTGCAGAACGGGTGTTCCATAGAAGTTACAGCGTTGAACTTTGATATTTTAATAAAATACCCTTAAAAACACATCCCTACAAATTTCAACTCATTCGTACACCATCTGCCGCCCCCACAGTATTTTGCAGAATGAGATCTATTTTGCAGAACGGGTATTTCCAAAGAAGTTACAGCGTTGAAACTTTTGCATAATAATAAAATAACCTTAAAAAACACATCGCTACAAATACACTCATCGTAACAAATTGCGCCCAGAGTATTTGCGAAATAGATCTATTTTGCAGAACGGTATTTAAGGGAAGTAACAGCGATGAATCTTTGCATAGTAATAAAATACACCTTAAAACACATCTCTACAAATTTCAACTCATTCGTACACCATCAGCGCCCCCAGAGTATTTTCAGAAAAGATTTTTTTGCAGAACGTGTATTTCCAAGGAAGTAACAGCGATGAATCTTTGCATAAGTAATAAAATACACCTTAAAAACACATCCCTACAAATTTTAACCTCATTCGTACACTATCAGCCGCCCCAGAGCATTTTGCAGATGATATCTATTTGCAGAACGGGTATTTCCAAGGAAGTTACAGCGTTAAAACTTTGACATTATAATAAAATACCCTTAAAAACATCACTACAAATTTAACTCATTTCGTACACTATCTGCCGCCCCAGAGTATTTTGCAGAAATGATCTATTTTGCAGAACGGGTATTCTAAGGAAGTAACAGCGAGAAATCTTTGCATAAGTAATAAAATACACCTTAAAAACACATCCTACAAATTTTTAACTGCATTCGTTAAACCATCAGCCGCCCTCAGAGATTTTTTGCAGAATTGAGATTATTTGCAGAACGGTATTTGAGAATAACAGCGTATGAAATTTGCATAATTAATAAATACACCTTAAAAACACATCACTACAAATTTTTCAACTCATTCGTCAACCATCAGCCGCTCCAGAGGCATTTTGCAGATAGATCTATTTTGCAGAACGGGTATTTCCAAGGAAGTTCAAAGCGTTGAAACTTTGTTACGAAAATACTATACGCATAAAAAACATCTCTACAAATTTCAATCATTCGTACACTATCAGCCGCCCCACAGATTTTTGCAGAATGAGATCTATTTGCAGAACGGGTGTTCCATAGAGTTACAGCGTAACTTTGCATATTTAATAAAATACAACCTTAAACACATCACTACAAATTTCAACTCATTCGTACACCATCTGCCCCCACAGGCATTTTGCAGAATGAGATCTATTTTGCAGAACGGGTATTTCCAAGGAAGTTACAGCGTTGAAACCTTAGCATAATTAATAAAATACACCTTAAAAAACACATCATACAAATTTCAACTCATTCGTACACCATCTGCGCCCCACAGTATTTTGCAGAATGAGATCTATTTTGCAGAACGGTGTTTCCAGAAGTTAAACAGCGTTGAAACTTTGCATATATTATAAAATACCCTTTAAAAACATCCCTACAAATTTCAACTCATTCGTACACCATTGCCGCCCCACAGTATTTGCGAATGAGATCTATTTTGCAAACGGTATTTCCAAGGAAGTTACAGCGTTGAAACTTTGCATAATTAATAAAAATACACCTTAAAAACACAATCACTACAAATTTAACTCATTGTACACCATCTGCCGCCCCACAGTATTAGCAGAAATGGATTCTTATTTGCAGAACGGGTACTTCTGAGGAAGTAACAGCGTGAATCTTTGCATAAGTAATAAAATACACCTTAAAAACACATCCACAAATTTTAACTCATTCGTAAACCATCAGCCGCCTCAGAGATTTTGCAGAATAGATCTATTTTGCAGGAACTGTATTTCCAAGGAAGTTACAGCGTTGAAACTTTGCATAATTAATAAAATACACCTTAAAAACACACTCACAAATTTCATCATCGTACACCATTCAGCCCGCTCAGAGATTTTGCAGATTGGATTATTTTGCGACGGGTATTTCCAAGGAAGTTACAGCGTTGAAACTTTGCGAATTGTACTTACGCATAAAATTAATCCTGCAATTTCAACTCATTGTACACATTCTGCCGCCCACAGTATTATTGCAGAATGAGATCTTTTTGAGAACGGGTTTCAAAAGAAGTTACAGCGTGAAACTTTCCTAATTACATAAAAGACACCTTAAAAACACATCCCTACAAATTTCAACTCATTCGTACAATCTCCGCCCCCACGTATTTTGCAGACTGAGATTATTTTGCAGAACGGGTGTTTCCAAAGAAGTTTACAGCGTTGAAACTTTGCAATTTTAATAAAATTACCTTAAAAACACATCCCTACAAATTTCATTATTCGTACACATCTGCCGCCCCCACAGTATTTTGCAATGAGATCTATTTTGCAGAACGGGTATTTCCAAGGAAGTTACAGCGTTGAAACTTTGCATAATTAATAAAATACACCTTAAAAACACATCACTACAAATTTCAACTCATTCGTACACTATCTGCCGCCCCCACAGTATTTTGCAGAAATAGATCTATTTGCAGAACGGGTACTTCTGAGGAAGGTAACAGCGATGAATCTTTGCATAAGTAATAAAATACACCTTAAAAACACATCCCTACAAATTTTAACTCATTCGTAAACCATCAGCCGCCCTCAGAGTATTTTTGCAGAATAACGATTATTTTGCAGAACGGTATTTCAAATGATGTTACAGCGTTGAAACTTAGCATAATTAATAAAATACACCTTAAAAACACATTCACTAACAAATTTCAACTCATTCGTACACCATCGCCGCTCCAGAGGATTTTGCAGATTGAGATCTATTTTGCAGAACGGGTATTTCCAAGGAAGTTAAAGCGTTGAAACTTTGTACGAATTTACTATACGCAAAATACATCTCTACAAATTTCAACTCATTCGTACACCATCTGCCGCCCCACATAATTTTGCAGAATGAGATCTATTTTGCAGAACGGGTGTTCCAAAGAAGTACAGCGTTGAAACTTTGCATATTTAATAAAATACACCTTAAAAACACATCCCTACAATTTCAACTCATTCGTACACATCTGCCGCCCCACAGTATTTTGCAGATGAGATCTAGTTTGCGAACGGGTGTTTCAAAGAGTAACAGCGTTGAAACTTTGCATATTTAATAAATACACCTTAAAAACACATCTACAAATTTCAACTCATTCCGTACACTATCTGCCGCCCCACAGTATTTTGCAGAATGAGATTTATTTTGCAGAACGGGTATTCTGAGGAAGTAACAGCGATGAATTCTTGCAATAATTAATAAATACACCTAAAAACACATCCTACAAATTTCAACTCATTGTTCACCAATCTGCCGCCACAGTATTTTGCAGATGAAGATCTATGTTGCAAAGGGTGTTTCCAAGATTACAGCGTTGAAACTTTGCATATTTAATAAATACACCTTAAACACATCCCTACAAATTTCAACTCATTCGTACACCATCTGCCGCCCCCACAGTATTTTGCAGAATGAGATCTATTTTGCAGAACGGGTGTTTCCAAAGAAGTTACAGCGTTGAAACTTTGCATATTTAATAAAATACACCTTAAAAACACATCCCTACAAATTTCAACTCATTGTACACATCTGCCGCCCAAGTATTTTGCAGAATGAGATCTATTTTGCAGAACGGTATTTCCAAGGAAGTTACAGCGTTGAAACTTTGTAATTAATAAAACACCTTAAAAACATCTACAAATTTCAACTCATTCGTACACCATCTGCCGCCCCCCACATTTTGCAAAATAGTCTATTTTGCAGAACGGGTACTTCTGAGGAAGTACAGCGATTGAATCTTTGCATAATAATAAAATACACCTTAAAACACCCTACAAATTTTCAACTCATTCGTAAACCATCAGCCGCCCTCAGAGTATTTGCAGAATAAGATCTATTTTGCAGAACGGGTATTTCCAAGAAGTTACAGCGTTGAAACTTTGCTAATAATAAAATACACCTAAAAACACATCCCTACAAAATTTCAATCATTCGTACACTATCTGCCAGCCCCAGAGTATTTTGCGAATGAGATCTATTTTGCAGACGGTATTTCCAAGGAAGTTACAGCGTTGAACTTTGCATAATTAATAAAATACACCTTAAAAACACATCACTACAAATTTTCAACTCATTCGTACCCATCAGCCGCCTCCAGAGGATTTTGCAGATTGAGATCTATTTTGCAGAACGGGTATTTCCAAGGAAGTTAAAGCGTTGAAACTTTGTACGAATGATACTATACGCATAAAAATACATCTCTACAAATTTCAACTCATTCGTACACCATCTGCCGCCCCCACAGTATTTTGCAGATGAGATCTATTTTGCAGAAACGGGTGTTTCCAAGAAGTTACAGCGTTGAAACTTTGCATATTTAATAAATACACCTTAAAAACACATCCCTACAAATTTCAACTCATTCGTACACATCATTGCCGCCCACAGTATTTTGCAGAATGAGATCTATTTTGCAGAACGGGTGTTTCCAAAGAAGTTACAGCGTTGAAACTTTGCATATTTAATAAAATACACCTTAAAAACACATCCTAAAATTTCAACTCATTCGTACACCATCTGCCGCCCCAGTATTTTGCAGAATGAGATCTTATTTTTGCAGAAACGGGTATTTGAGGAATAACAGCGATGAATCTTTGCATATTAATAAATACACCTTAAAAAAAAATCCCTACAAATTTCAACTCATTCGTACCCATCTGCCGCCCCCACAGTATTTTGCAGAAATAGATCTATTTTGCAGAACGGGTACTTCTGAGGAAGGTAACAGGATGAATCTTTGCATAAGTAATAAATACACCTTAAAAACACATCCCTACAAATTTTAACTCATTCGTACCATCAGGCGCCCTCAGAGTATTTTGCAGAATAGATCTATTTTGCAGAACGGGTATTTCAAAGGAAGTTACAGCGTTGAAACTTTGCATATTAATAAAATAACCTTAAAAACACATCTACACAATTTCAATCATTCGTACACATCTGCCCCCCACAGTATTTGCAGAATGAGATCTATTTTGGCAGAACGGGTGTTTCCAAGAAGTTACAGCGTTGAAACTTTGCATAATTTAATAAAATACACCTTAAAAACACTCCCTACAAATTTCAACTCATTCGTACACCATCTGCCGCCCCACAGTATTTTGCAGATGAGAATCTTTTTGCAGAACGGTATTTCCAGGAAGTTACAGCGTTGAAACTTTGCATAATTAATAAAAATACACCTTAAAAACACATCACTACAAATTTCAACTCATTCGTACACCATCTGCCGCCCACAGTATTTGCAGAAATGATCTATTTTGCAGAACGGTATTCTGAGGAAGTACAGCGATGAATCTTGCATAAGTAATAAAATACACCTTAAAAACACATCCCTACAAATTTTAACTCATTCGTAAACCATCAGCCGCCCTCAGAGTATTTTGCAGAATAAGATCTATTTTGCAGAACGGGTATTTCCAAGGAAGTTTACAGCGTTGAAACTTTGTAATTATAAAAATACACCTTAAAACACATCACACAAATTTCAACTCATTTCTACACCATCACCGCCTCCAGAGGTTTTGCAGATTGAGATCTATTTTGCAGAACGGGTATTTCAAGGAAGTTAAAGCGTTGAAACTTTGTACGAATTATATTAGCATAAAAAATACATCTCTACAATTTCAACTCTTCGTACACATCTGCCGCCCCACAGTATTTTGCAGAAATGAGATCTATTTTGCAGAACGGGTTTTCTGAGAAGTAACAGCGGTTGAATCTGTGCATATTAATAAAATACACCTTAAAAACACATCCTACAAATTTTCAACTATCGTACACCATCAGCCGCCCAGAGTATTTTGCAGAATAAGATCTATTTTTGCAGAAGGGTGTTCCAAAGAGTACAGCGTTGAAACTTTGCATATATTATAAAAATACACTTAAAACACATCCTACAAATTCAACTCATTCGTACACAGCCGCCCCAGATATTTTGCAGATGAGATCTATTTTGCAGAACGGGTATTCCAAGGAAGTTAACAGCGTTGAAAACTTTGCATAAGAATAAAGTACACCTAAAAACACATCCTACAAATTTAACTCATTCGTACACCGCCCCCAGAGTATTTTGCAGAATAGATCATTTTGCTGAACGGGTACTTTAAAAGGAAGTAACAGCGATGAATTCTTTGCATAAGTAATAAATACACCTTAAAAACACATTCCTACAAATTTTAACTCATTCGTACACCATCACCGCCCCCAGAGTATTTTGCAGAATGAGATCTATTTTGCAGAACGGGTACTTCCAAGGAAGTAACTGCGATGAATCTTTGCATAAGTAATAAATACACCTTAAAAACACATCCCTACAAATTTCAACTCATTCGTACACCATCAGCCGCCCCAGAGTATTTTGCAGAATGAGATCTATTTTGCAGAACGGGACTTCCAAGGAAGTAACTGCGATGAATCTTTGCATAAGTAATAAATTACACCGTAAAAAACATCCCTACAAATTTCAACTCATTCGTACACTATCGGCCGCCCCCAGAGTATTTTGCAGAATGAGATCTATTTACTATTATTATTTATTATTAACTCCAATACTTAAGTCTGATGACAAACAACAACTATGACCAATTAGCCTAATTAATAATTTTGCAAAAATTTTAGAAACTCGTATTAAAAAAGATTAGATACTTTTTTAGCAGGAAATAGATTTATTAGTAAAAATCAATTTGGTTTCAAACAAAATTCTTCAACTGATAGATAACCTTCTAAAAAGTGTAAGTCTAAGAGTGTGGGGGTTTTTAAGTAAATATTAAAAGCTTAAGTTATGCTAGGTGTACAAAAAGTAATAAATACATACATACACACACACACATACATACAAACATAATATTATAAAATAAAAATAAGAGAATAAAAAAATCAATAACATACAAAAAGGTATAAATTAAAACAAAAATTACATTATTATCTTACACATAAAAGGTATAAAAATAAAAAAAAACAATAGTTTGAAAAAAAGATGATTGCACATAGATGAGATAGTTAGTTCTTTGGTGCTGAGAATAAACAATTATTTCTTATATTATAACTATTTATTATTTATTTTATGCATTACATTATATTATTCTTCTTATATTCTATTCTTATTTTATAATTTATTCTAAAAAATAATAAGAACTTACTATCAAGGGAACAACAAAACCATTTCATGACACATATATGTTATTTAATTAATAACAGTTAATTAGTCCATGAAATATACATTAAATTTATTATAAATGAGAAAAAAAATATTAACAAATAAATAAGTTAATTCAAACAAAAGATTCGCCTATTTAAGATAAGTTTAAACAACTCCGCACCAATGTTTAATACTCAAACTATCCTAAAAGCAAATCCTGGATGAAATAATGTAACAAATAAGATGAATTTGTAAGACTAATTATCAAATTGGCTCATTTAACCAGTTGCATAAAATTTTATTAAATTTTTATGCGTAAAGTATCAATGGTACAAAGGTTTAAACGCTGTAACTTCCTTGGAAGTACCCGTTCTGCAAAATATCTCATTTTGCAAAATACTCTGGGGGCGGCAGATGGTGTACAAATGAGTTGAAATTTGTAGGGATGTTTTTAATGCGTATAGTATCAATGGTACAAAGTTTCAATGCTTAGCTTACTTGGAAGTAACCGTTCTGCAAAATAATCTCATTCTGCAAATACTCTGGCGGCGGCAGATTTGAGTTAATTTTTGTAGAGGTGTGTTTTTAAGTGTATTTTATCAATCGTACAATGTTTCAACGCATTATCTTCCTAGGAAGTACCCGTTCTGCAAAATAGATCTCATTCTGCAAAATACTTCTGGGGGCGGCAAATAGTGTACGAATGAGTTGAAATTTGTAGGGATGTATTTTTATGCGTATAGTATCAATCGTACAAAGATTCAACGCTGTAGCTTCCTTGGTAATACCCGTTCTGCTAAATAGATCTCATTCTTCAAAATACTCTGGGGGCGGCAGATGGTGTACAAATGAGTTGAAATTTGTAGGATGTGTTTTAAGGTGTATTTTATTAATTATGCAAAGTTTCAACGCTGTAACTTCCTTGGAAATACCCGTTCTGCAAAATAGATCTCATTCTGCAAAATACTCTGGGGGCGGCTGATAGTGTACGAATGAGTTGAAATTTGTAGGGATGTGTTTTTAAGGTGTATTTTATTAATTATGCAAAGATTTAAACGCTGTAACTTCCTTGGAAATACCCGTTCTGCAAAATAGATCTATTCTGCAAAATACTGTGGGGGCGGCAGATGGTGTAACGAATGAGTTGAAATTTGTAGGGATGTTTTTTAAGGTGTATTTATTAATTATGCAAATTTTCAACGCTGTAACTTCCTTGTACCGTTCTGCAAAATAGATCTCATTCTGCAAAAACTCTGGGGCGGCAATGGTGTACGAATGAGTTGAAATTTGTAGGGATGTGTTTTTAAGGTGTATTTTATTCATTATGCAAAGTTTCAACGCTGTAACTTCCTTGGAAAAACCCCGTTCTGCAAAATAGATCTCATTCTGCAAAATACTCTGGGGCGGCAGATGGTGTACGAATGAGTTGAAATTTGTAGGATGTGTTTTGGTATATATCAAATCATCGTAAAAAGATCAACGCTGTAACTTCTTGGAAATACCCGTTCTGCAAAATAGATCTCATTCTGCAAAATACTCTGGGGGCGGCAGATGCTGTACAATGAGTTGAAATTTGTAGGGATGTATTTTTAATGTGTAGTATCAATAGTACAAAGTTTCAACGCTTTAGCTTCCTTGGAATACCCGTTCTGCAAAATAGATCTCATTCTGCAAATAGATCTACTGCAAAAATACTTGGGGGCGGCAGATGGTGTACGAATGAGTTGAAATTTGTAGGGATGTGTTATTTAAGGTGTATAGTTATTAAATCGTACAAAATTTCAACGCTGTAACTTCCTTGGAAATACCCGTTCTGCAAAATAGATCTCATTCTGCAAAATGCTTGGGGGCGGCTGATGGTTTACGAATGAGTTGAAATTTGTAGGGATGTATTTTTATGCGTATAGTATCAATCGTACAAAGTTTCAACGCTTTAACTTCCTTGGAAATACCCGTTCTGCAAAATAGATCTTATTCTGCAAAATACTCTGGGGCGGCTGATGGGTGTACGAATGAGTTGAAAATTTGTAGGGATGTGTTTTTAAGGTGTTTTTATTAATTATGCAAAGTTTCAACGCTGTAACTTCCTTGGAAATACCCGTTCTGCAAAATAGATCTTCATTCTGCAAAATGCTCTGGGGCGGCAGATGTGTACGAATGAGTTGAAATTTGTAGGGATGTGTTTTTAAGGTGTATTTTATTAAATATGCAAAGTTTCAACGCTGTAACTTCCTTGGAAATACCCGTTCTGCAAAAATAGATCTCATTTCTGCAAAATACTCTGGGGGCGGCAGATGGTGTACGAATGAGTTGAAATTTTTAGGGATGTTTTTTTAAGGTGTATTTTATTAATTATGCAAAGTTTCAACGCTGTAACTTCCTTGGAAATACCCGTTCTGCAAAATAGATCTCATTCTGCAAAATGCTCTGGGGGCGGCTGATGGTTTACGAATGAGTTAAAATTTGTAGTGATGTGTTTTTAAGATGTTTTTCATTAATTATGCAAAGTTTCAACGCTGTTACTTCCTTAGAAATACCCGTTCTGCAAAATAGATCTCTTTCTGCAAAATACTCTGGGGGCGGCAACATGTTGTACGAATGAGTTGAAATTTTAGGATGTGTTTTTAAGGTGTATTTTATTAATAGCAAGTTTCAACGCTGTAACTTCTTGAAACACCCGTTCTGCAAAATAGATCTCATTCTGAAATACTCTGTGGGCGGCAGATGGTGTACGAAATGATTTGAAATTTAGGGATGTATTTTTTTTTATGCGTAAGTATCAATCGTACAAAGTTTCAACGCTGTAATACTCCGTTGCAAATACCCGTTCTGCAAAATATGATTTATCTGGGGGCGGCTGAATGGTGTACGGAATGAGTTGAAATTTGTAGGTTGTTTTTTTAAGGTGGTATATTATTATCGCAAAGTTCATCGCTGTAACTTCCTTGGAAATACTCCGTTCTGCAAATACTCTGGGGGCGGCTGATGGTGTACAATGAGTTGAAATTTGTAGGATGTGTTTTTAAGGTGTATTTTTAATTATGCAAAGTTTCAACGCTGTAACTTCCTTGGAAATACCCGTTCTGCAAAATAGATCTTCATTCTGCAAAATACTGTGGGGGCGGCAGATGGTGTACGAATGAGTTGAAATTTGTAGGATGTATTTTTATGCGTATAGTATCAATCGTACAAAGTTTCAACGCATTAGCTTCCTTGGTAATACCCGTTCTGCAAATAGATTCTCATTCTGCAAAATACTCTGGGGGCGGCAGATGTGTACAAATGATTGAAATTTGTAGGGATGTATTTTTTTATAGTATCAAATCGTACAAAGTTTCAACGCTTTAGCTTCCTTGGAAGTACCCGTTCTGCAAAATAGATCTCATTCTGCAAAATACATTGGGGGCGGCAGATGTGTACGAATGAGTTGAAATTTGTAGGGATGTATTTTTATGCGTATAGTATCAATCGTACAAAGTTTCAACGCTTTAGCTTCTTGGTAATACCCGTTCTGCAAAATAGATCTCATTCCTGCAAAATACTCTGGGGGCGGCAGATGTGTACGAGATGAGTTGAAATTGTAGGGATGTGTTTTTTATGCGTATAGTATCATTTCGTACAAAGATTCAACGCTGTAACTTCCTTGAAATACCCGTTCTGCAAAATAGATCTCATTCTGTCAAAATACTCTGGGGGCGGCTGATGGTGTACGAATGAGTTGAAATTTGTAGGATGTGTTTTTAAGGTGTATTTATTAATTATGCAAAGTTTCAACGCTTGTAACCTTCCTTGGAAATACCCGTTCTGCAAAATAGATCTCATTCTGCAAAATACTCTGGGGGCGGCTGATAGTGTACGAATGAGTTTGTAAATTTTTAGGGATGTGTTTTTAAGCGTGTATATATTATCCAGACCATAGCGTAACAGGGACACTTAGGAGATTAGTTAAACACAAGACGTATACATACATCATTGAGAGAGTGTTAACCCCGTTCTGCAAAAAGATCTCATTCTGGCAAAATGCTCGGGGGCGGCTGATGTTTACGAGCGATGACGCTTAGAAATTTGAATGAGTGAGAGGAGCAAGTGCTTTTTACACAGTGTTAATAGTCCTTAATTATGGCAAAGTTTCAACGCTGTCTCCTTGAAATACCCGTTCTGCCAGAATAGCTGGATCTTCTCATCTTCACAAAATATAGAAAGCAAGAGATATCGGTCACGAATAACGAGTTGTACTTATATAGACGAGTATTTATAGATGATTGAAAGAGCTTTCACGACCTCTGAGAATCCTGAATGCAAAGTTTCAAGACGCTGTAATCCCTTGGAAAACCCGTTCTGCAAAATAAGATCTCGAGGCTGCCAACAATACTGCTGTGGACGGCGTAAGTCTTCTGCATGAGAGCTTCTATTAAAGCAAAATTTTAGGGACTGAAAATAACATCATTTTCGTGAGTGCGCATACAGACGTATCCATAGATCGTAACAGACACAAGTTTTCAACGTTTTAGCTTCACCTTGGTATGAGCTTTCGAGCCATATATATAGCTATCAACCAACATACACAAGTGTCCAACGAAGTAGAAAGGCGGTCTATCATACGACATGAAAGGTTGAGTATTAGAGCAGAGAATGCTACTGCTTAACTAGTCATCGCCGCGCGAGAGCGAGTAAACCAATAGGTCAAATCGTCTATACGCGCTAAGCTGTACTGGTAGGACGCTACAATCAGAGACTCGAGCGAGAGAGATAAGAGTGACTTGTTATAATCTCAGAACACCTGACGTAGCTCATCGAGTCACACAACGCCCGTGCAATAAAGTATGTAGCAGAGCACGCTATATCACAGTCTATGAAAAACGCAGGATCTACAGCACGGATATATATATAATATCCTACCGTCAACACGCCTTATTCCTCATTACAGTACGATTCACTACAATCATCCTTCCTACTTCGGACTCGCTTCGCTCGTCCTCAGAATATAAAAGTTGTCAATTATGTACTGCAACACGTCTCTGGACTCGCTTCGCTTGTCCTCAGATGGTAAATACATCCGTTACGTTCCTAACGGTCACCCATCCAGACACTGACGACGTTCGATTCTGTTTAACTTTTACGATCCAACAAAAGCCATCGATATACTCGTCGTATTAAAAATAAAGTGGTTGTACTTATTTATTACGAAAAGGAAAACACTTGTACCGAATTTCAACTCAAAAAAATTATTTTCAGATTTTTACATTTTTTTTACAAAATTCGACTATGTCTTCGTCCGACAGAATAGGCAGGGAAGTTAAAATCGTAGTGTAGTGGTATAAATACATGTAGATTTAGTAATGCTGACATCTATCGGGGGAAAGATCAACTTTTGTTAAGTTGCCTGTAGAGTGGCGGTTACTAGCGGCGTTGAACTAAACTGTTGTACCGTGTATACAACAATCCGCGCGTGTTTGAAATCAAACTGGGTGCCATGCACGAAGACGCACTCGGAGACAAGGATAGGGGATAATGTAGGAAGGAATGGGATAATGATAATATTAATGACACAATTAGATCAACAAACAGAAAATGATAACATATATATGTCAAATATAAAACACATATATTATATAATATATATATATAATATAATATATATATATATATTATATATATATATATAATATATAATATATATATATATATACCATACTGCGAGTAAGACAAAAAGTTAGCTAAGAGTGGTTATAGTTACCCTGATAGCTTGCTGGTTGTTGGAGTAGTCTACTGGCTGACACCGGTAGCTGTAGCTCCATAGCCACCCTGACCTCAAGTGCTGTTCGAACACACAACAATAATATGTTTAGCATCAGATGGTGAGCAGAGGCAGAAACTTACCATGACTCTCCACATTTTTAAAAAATCCTTCATTTGGTAAGATTTAGGTTTTCAGGTGGTGACGTCATCAATCTAGGTAATTCGGAGGCAAACAGCCAATCTCAGGCTCCAATTCAAACAGGGATAAATAGAACAACCCTCGTCTGCAATCTTTACTTCAGCTTTGTAGAGGATATCTATGATGTCCTATGTCTCTGATGATAGTAAAGATGCTTCCTTTGAATGCTTCATCTACATTGACGCCGTCACCACCGGAATCTTCATGACGAAAACCGCGGAAGTCTACAAAGTTTATTAAACCTTAATTTACTAATAATGCGTTCCATCTAGAGCTCATGTCAGAAGAATACATAAAAAAATATTTAAGAACGGACTCTCTTTGTTCGCTTGGTAAAGTAAATTAGGAAACATTAATATCACTGCGTATATTTAGAATTTTACTGTCTAAAAAGTGGCTCGCTAGATTGAAGGTAATACAAATAATTCCCTAATCAAATATTAGGGTTAAATTTCGTACATTTTCATTGTGAAAATAGGCTCGCTTGGTTGTTCATATTCATAAAAAGGGCTCGCTAGATTGCATGAACTAATAATTCTGTAATCAGATATTAAGGCTCGGTGATTTCCGTAAATTTAAAATGTTACATTATGAAAAGGTACTCGCTTGATTGTTTATATTAATAAAAGAACATAGAAATATTTGGCTCGCATCGCTCGCTAACAATGCAGAGGAAAATGTAAACATTGCCTTGATGCCTTAGGGCAATAAGTTGCGGTTAATGCTGGAGTCTGTAGTCTGTATCTATTCTCTTGTTTTTGAACAGATGTGCCTGTTCACATCAAAGTATGATAATACCAACAAACATGGCAGAGTTTTAGGAGATTTTTTTTGTAAGAATTTGTGAAAATTAAATATGGCCTCTATTTTTTGAACGCGATACTGGATTTAGTCCAAAAGTTTATCAGTTCTTTCTCCGTAGAAACTCCTGTCGTAGGAGCCAACATCTAAGCGACATTTTGGCAAAGGAAGTACGCTAAATAAGCATCCCTCCCATATGGCCATGGCTCCGTAAGGATCATCAAGAAACCATGAACAGGTTGTTGAAAAATAAACTAGACATACCTCTACAAACATGATGGCCGAGAAGATAACCTGAGCTCCGTTGTAGAGAACCAGTATGTTGGAGAGTTTGAACGGCTTTCTATTGTCCATGAGTTTGGGCCCTAGGTACACGGACAGGTAGATGTAGAGTAGGACAGCCAACACTGTCGGTACCGGGGAGTCCATCAGCAGCCAGCCTGCCACGCGATCATCTGCCACACACATGGTATGTGATTATTACTTGAAAGTCAGTGTACAAATACATCCTGGTTCCAGTCATAAGTATTTATTGTTTATTTACGCCATATTTGTTTCAGAATTATTATTTTAACTTTAATTATACGAAGATTACGCCTTGTTTAAAGTTTTTTAAAATTCTAGAGGTTGAATTTAGACGTCAGTTAGATACGTCACTTTTAATAATTGATTAAATTTTGTTAGCTTGGTAAAGAGAAGTGTAGACTGAACTTTCTGCTTTTCTATCTCCTGATAGAAGATTCCTCGGTTGGGTTATAGAATTCTCCAGGATTATTCTGTAGTTTGGAATTTAAAGTCGTTTGTTGCGTGGTGGTGGTGGAACCCTAGTTTAAGCTTCTGTGCTTCTATGCTTATTTTTTGCCAAGTTTTTAGGCCTTTGAAACTTTGTTTCACAATGGTAAGCCTGTGAGCTTAATCTTTCTTTAGAAATCTACGTTTGTTTCATTATTTTTAAGTTTCCTCATTCTTTTAGTTTATTTGATTTTTCTTTTCAGCATTTTGCTAAGTTTCAGTATTATCTTCTAGTTTATGGTTATCTTTGAACGGACAAGAAACAAAAAATAAAGCAAAAATTTGCTGTATTGCAAGAAATCAAGCATTCCAAAAGAAACTCGCTCGGCTGCCTGCCCCCACGCGAAATTTGTTTTTGTGGTACTGGTGGGCCACTCCCTGACAGCTGTCGGTGCTGAGGGAGGTACCTGCGCGTCCCTGTGGCTTGCGGTGATATGGCTGTTGTCCTATGGCAGATTCGTCGTATAAACATTTACGAACACATGTAAGTGGCATAGTGCCACAATATTACCTAATTATATTATTAAATTATTACTTCAAGTTGTATATCCAGCGGTTTTTGTGTTTGACCTCACCCAACTTTTATAATATATATATAATATATAATATATATATATATATATATATATATATATATATATATATATATATATAATAATATATATATTATAATATATATATATATATATATATATATATATATATATATATATATATATATTATATATATAATATTATATATATATTATATAATATATATTATATATATAATATATAATATATATATATATATATATATATATATTATATATATATATATATATATATATATATATATATATATATATATATAATATATATATAATACGACGTGTACCTTAAGTTTGGTAGGTATCTCTTACCCTGGTAGCGATGAACTATTTTATTATACTGATGTAAGGTTAAATTGACTATCTGAGAGACGTCCGACGTCCTCTGTAAGTTTCGGAAATCATCCAGCAGTAAATCTGAAACACCAACAAGTTGAGCAGTTTAAAACTAGGTCACTTTATTTATCTTATATAAGATGATAATATCTAGAAATGTATTCATACTAAACATTACCGGCGCTTAACACTTTAGTATACTATGGGTTTGTGAACTATAATATGCATGAACTATAATACACAACTCTACTCTGCTAACTACCACCCTAACAACAAAAAAATAGTTTTTAAATGTGTTATAAATATCCTCTAATGAAGAAAGATCGGAAGAAACAAGTATAATAACTTAAAAAACCTGCTAAATATTTAATAAAGTCAGTCTTAGAGAGCAAAATGGTTGCGGAATACGAGCATCTACATTTAGTTGACGAGGACGAGGATTTTAACATAACTTTGATTAAAAACGTTAAAATACTATTTAAAATGCTTAATTAAGTATAATGCACTGATATTTATATTAGTATTTTATTAATAATCATAATAATAGACCATATAATAATAGACCACAATAATTCAGCAACCGGAAGTAGTGCCAACTTTGTAATAAGAAAATTGTATATTGTTAGGGTGGCAGCATCACTTAAAAACCACTAGTCAATCCATAGAGATATATACTAGAGATAAATACATTGAGAGGCCTGAAACATTTTTTTGGGCTCTGTGTAACCTCATTGAAACCTCCTTCAAGAGTGAGTTAAGATTATAATTAATACATTTATTTCGGTGTACCGCACATTGTTTGTGTTTTGAATTGTATTTTTAACGTTCTACTGTATATAGGAAAAGTATTGTGTTTGCAAAAACAATCCGAAACCGGGATGAAACCGAAATTATCCGTTTCAGGCGTTTTAAAGGCCCCCTGAGTGGTTTTTTTTCGCAAAGTTGTCTGTCTGTATGTGTGTGTTTGTCTTATCATCGTAACGCCCAGTGTATTTATGCTAAAGAGTTAAAATTTTGTACAAAAATCAGTCCACCGCTGTAGTTGTGCTATTCGGAAAATATTTTTTATGATGTGATTAACCCGCAATAATGACTCAGCAAAAAATTCGATTAATCATAAAACGCGGAAAAATTATGCAAACAGATTGAGATTTGGTACGCATGTGACTATGTATAAGACTAACATATGTGCTAAGTTTCATCTCATTATCAGCATTATTTCAATTTTTATTGAATGACTTTGTGGATGTTTTAAAAAAAATTGGGAAATAGTCCAATTATGTAGAAATTTAGTACAAGTGTATATTATTACCCAAAAAAAAGTACACTACGTTTCGTTTTAATACGACAAGTATATCCATGATTTTTGTAGGATCATAAAAGTTAAGTAGCATTGAGCGTGGTCAGTGCTAAATGGATGACCGCTGAGAATGATACGGATATATTTACTATCTGAGGACGAGCGAAACGAGTCCGATGCTGGGAGGTTGAGCGTTGCGAATCCGATGTGATGAGAAAAAGTTCCGAGGTACCCCGTACCCGATTTTTCAAATTTATAGTTCAATTATATTGCTTTGTTAGGAAATATTAGGATATATATATATATATATATATATATTGCTTTGTGGTTATTTATTGGGATCTAAATGGTTTTAGGTAGACCCGTTAAATTTTAGTGAAAAATCAAGGTAAGAAGTACCATCTTTAGAATTAAATTAACTTATATGATAAAGTTATTTTAATTTACTTATTAATATTATATCTTCTTGTAGTTATACTAACGTATATCTAGTAATAGGTTGCATTAGGAACTGGAACATAGAAATCTAAAAAAAAATATTATTATTTAAACAAAACTCTTTACATTGCTTATAGTACTAATGATATCCTGTAAAAAAGCTGATTGTTTATGTTAAACTTAATAATAATACAAAGCGTTTCGCTAGGTCGCTCCTGCAAATAATAAAGTAGAGTTTTGTAATGCTGTCAACTCTGGCAGATTTGCTTGTAATAATTACCTAGGTAATTTTATATGTAAAGGTAACTTCTGTTTGTTGGTCAAGTTAACTTCGGGTGTCTCATGCAACAGCTAATTTTGTGAAAAAGTAAAGCACAAATAAGGCATTTTCACGCTCGGCAATTCTTAAGGTTTAACTTTGTGTTAAAATGTCTAATTTTTACTCTTATGGCATGTATTCCAATAATTCCGCCAAAATAGTTGTCTAAGACAAAAATATTTGTGGGGCCAAATGTCATGTATTTATCCTGCGAACCGTACAAGCGCAATAAAAGTATACTTTCTAAATTACTTTTTTATATTTTATTCAGAAAATGTGGCGTTGCATGGGACACCCGAAGGTAACTTCACCACCAAAATTAAGTTCCTTTCATTTTGTTAAGTTTTAATATTTTATACCTAACGGTTTGAAATTTAAGAGTTAAGAGGGAGAAATTTTGGTCCACCCTATGTTATTATTATAATAATCAATTCAGCGAGCGTAGACAACCTTTTATAATATTCTATTACTTCTAGGAGCCATCTAGCGTGCCACATTTTTATAGGGTATCATTTATAATAGTCTAAGCAATTTAGCAAGTTTTGTTTAAATACAGAATTATATTTTTTATAGATTTCTTACGTGAGTTCCTGAAGCAACGAATTATTAGTAAAAATATACGTTAGTACAATTTCAAGAAGTTAAAATAATTAATTAGTAAATTAAATTAACTTTACCATATAAGTTAATTCAATTCTATAGGATATGCCGTTAAGCATAATACTTGTTTCATAAAGTACTTTTGATAAAAACCATAGAATAAGAAAACATAAAAATTTCTCAAAAATAACCGACAAATAGATTAAACCCATATAATTTATTTGAAAATGCAAAAATAAACACTTAACCTGAGTTAATATGCTTCCTATAGGAGCTTTATTGTTATGTTGTGCGTGCCATAGGAGCTCTAGAATCTTTTGGTCTTGACAAATGACAACATTTTAATCGTCTATTAATCTCAGAGCAGGAAAAAATCTGAAAATCCGTGTGGTACTAGAAAATTGCTCTAACTTCATTATAAGTTCGATTGTTATCCGGTTCTCGAAAGATATTAGGGAAATAAATGCAGTTTTGTTGAATAATGATTGAACACGACACCTGAATGATAAATGTATCATAGAGGATACTACAGTGTGTTTGCTGAGTCATGGCACACTACCATTCTTACAGGGCTTCGTCTGCCAGGGTTAAGTTCAACGCAAAGCATAATAGCAGCTAATGACTCCCATACCTAGCCTTGATATTAAATCAATTACTACCTGCCAATATTTATTATGATTGTGAAAACTTTGATAAAAACTTAAAATATAATCTAATAAACGATTCAATTATAAACATAAAATAAGTTTGAATAACTACAAAAAAGGTGCTTAAATATTAATTGTCTAATATAATAAACTGCGTAGGGTACAGTGGTCAATGTCATGCAAATGTCTGCCTTCCGCTATGAATCTGACGTTCTATAGAGCATTGTTATTTCATCCATGATGTTCTTCATCCCTGAAGATGCCCACAAAAAAGAATCGAAACTCCTACAAATTTTTAACTCGAGGAATCCAAGTCGAACAGTTTTGTGGCTTTCAGGTCGCTTAGGGTAGTCTTATCGACTTCGGACCGGTTCCATTTGATTCAGTGCTCCCAAAATACGAAAACATCATCAGATTTTTTAAACATGTAAAAAACGTTTTGCAAAACGTAGTTTTTCGTGGTAGGGGCCTCTGAAACGGATTTTGGCCGCACACCCGGGCAGGACCCTCACTATAAAGCTTATTCCAAAACAGAGGTGTAATCCGCCGCGTGACATAAATCAACGGGACGTAAATGAAATACGAAGAAGACAGTTGGAAATTCCTTACCAAAACAAACATCTTGTAGACCTCTTTGAAGATTGGTTAGACATGACATAATGTATGAGTATATAGTTGCCTCTACTCGGGTTGTACTGATTATCAAGTGAATGGTGAGCTGTCAGTTTAACTACCTGTGACCCAGGCACTTTACGATTACAAAACTCTGAGGACTTGATTTTGAAAATAAAACTATGAAATGAAGTCCTTGGTAACGAAGTGCTTGTCTAGGATATTATCTAGTGCATATTATTATATTAGCTTTGTCTTAGAGTTTCACAATGGAGGTACTTAGTGACTTAGTTACACTCTGTTTGTTTCTCTACACCACATATTACACTGACTACGCCTAGGCAGTGTGAGAGGGCATTTCTCTGTCAACTTACAATGTCATCTTGTGAAATACTGGACGTCACTCAGAATCCCTCTCGCTTGCTTAATATCTATTTGTCTTCGTTTGCATTAGTTTTTATTTATCTAAATCTATTAAACGAGAAATCAGTGAATAAAAATTAATCGCATTAAGGTCTGTTATTAGATTTAGACTTAATTAGTGACAAATGTAGAGCTACGTATGGGACTCGTTAGTTTGAAAACTAAAGAGGATTTAATGCAAACGAGGCTCTATTAAAATCATATTAATAATACTTAAGTTCTAATTACTTTCAGAACTTAGCACTAGCAGTAAGTGTCAGATCAAAATAACTTTCAAATATAATAACTATGCCCACAGAACAACCGTACTAGCTAATTTCCTTTGGAATAAATTCGCAAATAGAATAGGCGTCGTAACGGATGTCGAACATCGGACCATGGCAAATCCGTTTCAAAGCCACAAAAAAAATTCGTTTCGAGAAACGTATTTTTCTCGAAAGATACCGTGTTTACAAAAAAGAAAAAATCGGGCACGGGGTACCTTGGAACTTTTCCTCGTTACAGCGGATTTGCTAAGCTCATCCTTCCTACTTCGGACTCGCTTCGCTCGTCCACAGAATATAGAATTCGCCAAGTTGAAACTCCAATATGTTATAAGACTCGCTTCGCTCGTCCTCAGATAGTAAATGCATCCGTTTTATTTTCAGCGGTCATCCATCATTTACAGCACTGACAACGCTCAATGCTACTTAACTTTTATGATCTAACAAAAATAATGGATATACTTGTCACATTGAAACGAAACTTTGTGTACTTATTTATTAAGTAAAGGTAACACTTGTACTAAATTTCAACTCAATTCAATCATTTTCTGATTTTTACATTTCCTCGTTTATAGTGTAGGTATATAGAAAAAGTATTGTGTTTGCAAAAAACCGAAACCGGAATTATCCGTTTTAGGTGTTTTAAATGCCTCCTGAGTGGTTTTCTCAAAGTCATCTGTCGGTATGTGTGTGTGTGTATCTGTTATCATTGTATCTCCTAGTGTATTTATGCTAGAGAATTGAAACTTTGTAGAAAAATCAATCTACCGCTGTAGTTGTGCTATTCAGAAAATATTTTTTATGACGTCATTAACCCGCAATAATGACTCAGCGAACATTTTGAAAAATTAAGAAACGCGAAAATATTGCGATCCGATTGAAATTCGGCACGCATGTACCTATGCATAAGACTAACATAGGTGCCAAGTTTCATCTCATTACCACCATTAGTTTAATGGTATGATTTATGTAGGTTTTTTAAAAAATTATAAAATTATTGAATTGAGTTAAAATTTAGTACAAGTGTATACCTTTACTTATTAAATGAGTACAAAAAGTTTCGTTTCAATGCAACACGTACATCCATGATTTATGTTGGATCATAAAAGTTAAGTTGCATTGAGCTTGGTCAGTGCTGAATGAATGACCGCTGAAAGTGAAACAGATGCATATATCTGAGGAGCAAAGTGAGTCCGAAAACATGTTGGAGTTTAAATTTGGTGAATTGTATATCCCGAAGACGAGCGAAGCGAGTCCGAAGCCAGGAGGATGAGCGTAGCGAATCCGATGTGATGAGGAAAAGTTCCGAGGTACCCCGTACCCAAGTTTTTATTATTAGTTGGCACTCAGGCCTTTAAAACACCTGAAACGCATATTCCGGTTTCATCCCGGTGTATTTTTTTTGTAAACACAATACTTTTCCTATATACCTACGGTATAAATGCGAAAAAATAAAAATACGTTATAAAATAAAACCAAATGATAAAATTCAAAACATAACCTGACTTGCAGTGTTGCCAAAGTAGGGTTTTTTTGTTAAAAACGGGGGTTGAAATCATTGAGATTTTGGCGGGTCTAATGACTTTATCCGTGTGTTATACTATAATGCTCAACTCTATGTTGAGAAATATTCCGAGGTATCCCTTACCCGCTTGTTATTTTATACCCTATAAACTAGAAAAGACTGCTATTGTTTTAATTAGCAGTAATAGAAATGTTTAGTTATAAACTTTTTAGTTTATAAAAAGTGCTGTGCAAAGCTTTTGCTTTGCACAGCACAACTTGTTAACAGCTTAATTATTAGTCTCATTAAGACTAACTTATTCATTCACAATACTAATAACAGACGTCCTGTTAATTGATAACTGTAAGACCTTATTCCAGTAGTATAGCCAGGAACTTGACCGTGGCCGACCGAAGACCTGTCAGGTAGTAAATCCAACGGGTTTTTACTACCTAACAAAATGTTACATATGTGACTCGAAATTTGAAGGTCGGTCGGGACCCGCACTTTGAGTAAAATGCGTATCAAACATTTAATTTATTTAAATATTTTCCTTTAAAAAAGAGAAAATAAAACAGCTGCAAGATTTAGAACTAACGAGCTTCATCACTAATCTAAGTCTAGACCTAGTAAACGTGCCAAACTTATCTTCAGAATTGCCCAGCTAGTCATTTAGACCATGGACAGAGGTAACAAACCCTACGGAAATCATGGATAGTAGTCATAGTAGATCATGGAGCAACTTTTACTAGAGAAGGCTTATTTCAGATTCCATGTTTGGTTTTTGGTCAAATCTACTCGTTCTTCTTGCATTAGGACTTCATTTGTTATATTTTTTCCAATCAATTAAGCTGTTAAGCCTGATCGATTTATGATATTTTCCAAACGGAAAATATGTTCCCTGTTGAAAACCATGTTGCTATGACGCCATTAACCAGGTTGTGGAGTCCACAACTTTTCGCTAAAATTAAGGGCTAAATTTCTCGCCGAGGAAAGGGTCTTTATTATGTGTTTAGGGTCGCTGATTTGAATGAAATCGGTGTGGAGTAACTGAAAAAAACCGTAGCAAATACCCGTAAAATACGCCCGGTAAATTATTATTATTATTTCTATATTAAAATATTATTATTATTGTATACTATTATTGATAAGAAATATTGATAAAAACAAAAAGTGTTGTTTCCTATGTTTTTAGGGTCTCTGAGTAAAATTAAAACCAGTCTAGTATTCATATCACGCCTCAAAGTATTCAATAATGTTTATTTACGTTATATATATATATTATAATATATATAATATATATATATATATATATATAATATTATATATATATTTGATGCTGATCTACTGCTTAGATTATATTAGATAAACTGTTAAGCAAGAAATGAATAGCTAAGAAAAAATACTTATTCCAAAGAAAATTCGCACGTACTGCGGACCTGCGCGCTAGAATTTGTTAAGTTTTTGATTTCATGAGAATACTCTGTTGAAGTTTAGGGCATTAATAATAATTATAATAATAATAATAATCTGCGTAACATTGATATAAATCGTAGTAATATAATCTAGAGGGTCTTAGAAACACACTAGACTAAATTTAGTCTAGTGGACCTAGTCCAATAGATCGTAGACTAGGTCTAAGATCTAGAAATATGATGGTAACATAAATTATAAATTGCAAAAGACTTAAGACATAACAACTTAGGCTATTATCCATTAAAGTGGGTTAGAGAAGTCAGAAAGATTTAGTTTGCATCAAAAGTTTCTGAATAGAAAATGATGCAAAGAAATTATATTCAAATGTAAGGAAATTAAAACATCAAGAAAAACCAGTGAAGCCGTATCGGTTTAAGCTGTTTAATAGATAAGCCGTGAGCCGAAAACCGGGTGAAATGGATTTACCTTTATCAACAGCTGTTGAGACTGACTCTACGGACGCTCGAAGCAGCCCTGCTACCAGATCTGCCATCTCGACTCAAGTATCTCTGCACGCCAAATACACTACACTAACTTTATACGAAAATTTCTGTGTCAAAATAAATTTAAAACAAAAATTTAATTCTTACTTTTTTGTTAATAATTAAAAATGCAAAATTTAATTTTTATTAAATAATATCATTTTTTTAAACCCTCAGTCAACTTTTATCTATTTTTTATTAAACGTTCAAAAATAAAAGCTAACTGGAGGGGCTACTTCTCTACTGAAGATCGAGCTGAGATCAAGTTGCAAATCTTTATGATAAGTCGATGCTAGTTTTTGGATTTATGGTCTCGTCGTGAGGAGAAGGGGGAGGACCTTGAGTTCGTGAAAAGCTGGCTTTTCGTTGGATATTTGAAATGAAAGTACTGTAGAACATTCGTTCGTCCTTTTGGGTTGGCTTTGTGAAGCAACAGGGGAAGGACTTGCTAACATTTCTGTCGTAAGAGGAAAGAAATTAAAACAAAGTATCGAGAACTTGCTTCCTCTGTGGTGCTTTCTTCACACGCGTTGTTCTTCTTCCTGCTCCACTAGCGTACCTGTATCCAGACTAATGCTCATCATAACACGTGCTTATGGTGATAATGTTTGTTAACAAGTCCCTGTTTAGGATATTACTTGCATCTGTCCGACAGTGAAGGTCTCGGCTAACAGACTTGAGTAATAAATATTCATACAGATCGTCTGTAATTCTCCTGCTTATGTAAGACGTCCGCTGCTGATACAGTGTTCCCTTCTCTCGTGTATGATTTAATTCTTAATAAATAATAATCTTAATTATTCGAAATTTAATCAGTTAATTTTTGTATTATAAATAACTGACCACAAAATAGGTGGTGTGCGCGCAGAGGTGGTGTACAGGTATAACAAAACTATTTTGTAGTCACAGTACCTGACATCTGACAGGCTTGCAAACTAAAAGGCTTATTATTCTGCATCTAGCAGGTTTGTGATTGCGTCACAAGTGTTGAAAATATTGAACTACATCAAATATTCGCGATTCAAAGAGATAGTTGTAAGGTTGGCAATACCAATGGCGGGAATACGAAAGGGTGATCAAATTTTTTTTATCATAGGATTTGCATGGGAGCCGTTGAATTTCTTCTTTTATTCCTTTATTGTTCGTTAATTTGTGATAAATGAGGTAAAAATTAATAGAACGACCATCAGTGCTAAAAAAATTGCCAATATTTCATAGATAAATACTTCGATTATTCCAGAATTTTAAATATAGAATCAGGCTCTTATCACTACAGACTTAGATTTGTCCGATTTAACCCAGAAATAATAAAACCTAAACGGATGATTTAAACAAACATTTTACAAAAACGTGAATTTATTGAGTTATTTATTATTTAGTGTGTAAATAAAATTGATTGATAAATTAAAACACCATTACGGTGAAAATCGGCTTGTTATCAGTTAATTTAAATACCTGTAACAACTAATTTAAACAATTTAATGCAATTAAAAGGTAATTTTGTGTGCTTGTGTAAACTAAAATTATTTAAAAGTAACATTAATTAACAATAACTAAAATAAAACACTATTTTGTGATTTTCATAATCTTATCACTCAATTTAGATACTCGTGACAACCCATTAAAACTCTACTTTTCAACGAAATAGTAATTCTACTGAGTTCATACGCCCTAAAATTAATTAAATTAAAGCACTTTGATAAAAAATTTCAAGAAATAATCGTGACAAATAAGAAAAACCAAAAAACTCCCATAAGGACTTTAACAACGATCACCCTTCCGTTATCAAATTCTTATCAGCGACGGTGGCGCTGCTACGGACTTTGAATCCCTTCTCAGATTGTTCATACTCCACGGGAAAAAGTATAAAGTATATATATATATATATATATATATATATATATATATATATATATATATATATATATATATAAAATTATATATAGACACGCACACTTGATTGTGTGTGTGTCCATTCCCCCCCCCCCCTTCACGACCCGAACCTTATAAGCTCATTTTGTTTAAATGTGCTAAATGAATTTGCAAGGAGTAAAAATAGGTAATTTTTGGCGTAAGACAAAAATCATCCATTACATTTAAAACTTGGGGGGTAACTATTTGCCTAAAACAATCAGTATTTAGTAAAATGACCGTAAATACTTTGAAATGAGGGTAAGGTAATAAATGATTTGTTTCCTTGAGCCCAAAAATGAGGTATTTTACTCTTGGTTGGCAAATTCTTTCTAATGTCAGAACTAAAGTTTCAATTTGAAATAACAATGTCCATTTTTTACGCTTTGGACACTCATTGCCGCTACAATAGTGGTCTTAAACAACAATGTGCGCGGGCCCAAATGTCATTGCCGCTACAATAACGGTTTTAGACAACTATATGCGCGGGCCCAAAAGTCTTTTATTCATTTATCGAACCCAGAAAGCCTAGTAAAAGTTTTCTATTTACTTTTTTATATTTTTGTGCGAAATTCGGTATTGCAAGAGGCATCCGATGCATTAGGACCGCTAACAGAACTTTAAGTAATTAATTATCACACCAGACTTATTACAGTCCAACAGTGTCCAGACTCGTAGAGTCCGACAATGCCAGACTTGTAGAGTCCGACAGACTGAGTCGACAGACTCGTAGAGTCCGACAGTATCAGACTCATAGAGTCCGACAGTATCAGTAGGTCCGACAGTGCCAGACTCATAGTCCGACAGTGCCAGACTCATAGAGTCCGACAGTACCAGACTCGTAGAGTCCGACAGTATCAGACTCATAGAGTCCGACAGTATCAGACTCGTAGAGTCCGACAGTATCAGACTCATAGAGTCCGACAGTATCAGACTCGTAGAGTCCGACAGTGCCAGACTCACATAGTCCGACAGTGCCAGACTCATAGAGTCCGACAGTACCAGACTCGTAGAGTCCGACATAAACCGCTTCTCATATAGTATGACAGTGCCCATGCGTAGTATAGTGGCAGCATCTTATTAAGGGGCTTTTCCGGAAAAAACGCTTCTTCTTTGCAAGATTATAAAAGTTAAAAACTTTTTTTGCCTAAAACATTACAACTGATGATTAAGATTTGCTAAATTTCCGTTCAATTAGCAGGCAATTAAGATGTATTCTATGGGATTCCTGGATGTCGGGTTCCTCCCGTATCCGCCTTCTTCTTGCTTTTCTCTCTCTTTAGTTTTTGTCTTCTGAGGTGGAACCTTCACAGTGGAACCTAAGCAGTTACTCAATTATCAAGCATTGCTCGTAATTCATTTTGTCGGTATTTCCCAAAGGAAATGCCTTAAAACCTTTAAAGATAAACACTAACTGAGCTTTAAGTCAGTACAAATAATAGTGCTCAAATTAATTAAATCTCTAATTAATTAACTGCTCAAGTTATAAAGCATAAACCAGAACCTTGCAAGAAATGGGTTGTTATACACGGAAATACGCATTCCAAAACAAATTAGCGCGACACGCTCCCCACCGCACCAGAATTTGAATAATTTAAAAGAATGTATTAGTCGTATATTTTAAATTGTATATTAATTTAAAAAATTAAGATATTTATAGAAAAAAAGTATTGAAGGAAGCTTAGTACGGCAATAGCCGACTGGATGTTTTATTAAATCACATTTACTTATCTGGTGATTAGCTAGAGGGCTGTGCGGTATGGTAAGAACTAATATCTCATGACCAATGTCTTCCCAGTTTAGAGGTGGTTAATGTCTTAATTACGCCTCTACCCTCTAAGCATCTCCTGTATAAGGTAAATCTCTCTCTAATGACATCTTCAAGTATTTGAACTTGAACTTGGCGTGACGTAAGTCTCCATGGTAACTACTCGTAAATTACCCATACACAGCATTTTCAAAACCAAAATATATTCTCAGAAAAAATGTATTTACTGCGCAAAATATAAAATTGAATTGAACTTTGAATTACCCATAGATACGCGACTTGAGTTCACACAAACCTCTTTTAATTAACCATAGATACGGAAATATTTGAATTACCATAGACACTTGAGTTCACACAAACCTATTTAGATATTTCACACAAACCTATTTGAATTACCCATAGATACGCGACTTGAGTTCACACAAACCTCTTTTAATTAACCATAGATACGGAAATTGAGTTCACACAAACCTATTTGAATTACCCATAGATACGCGACTTGAGTTCACACAAACCTCTTTTAAGTAACCATAGGTATGCGACTTAACTTCACTAAATTGGCTAACTTCAATTACCCATAGATAAGCAACTTGAGATTATTTTTTTAATCGAACTTAAAAATTACAAAAATTAACTTTTGGGAGGACACGAACCCTAATTAAAACCAGGTTTTTGTGACGTCATTGACCCGGTTTGTTGAGTCGGCAAATTTTCAAAGAATCAGCAATTCAGGGTTTATATTTTTCGTCGCTGAATCAAATTAAACCGGTTCGAAGTCGATACGACCACTAAGTGACCAAAAACCATTTTAAACTACCGGAAACCAAAATTTAGGTCGAAAAAAAATAGATTTCGAGTATGGTGTCGTTTTCAATGTATTTTTGGGAGCTGAATCGAATAGAGTCGGTCCGAAGTCGATACGGCCACTCTAAGTGACGAAAAAACAGTGATAAAAACCAGAAACCTAAATTTTGAACCCTAAATAACACATTTTAAGTGGGAAGAATTTGTTCATATTTTTTGGGCCTATGAGTTGAATGGCAGTGGTCAATACGAGCACTCAAACTCAGGGTACCTGGGTTCAATTACTGGTAGGGACGATAATATTTTATCGTTGTTTTGCATAAAATAAGTTTATACCTACAAAATAATTTATACCTACGGACGCGGTGGTCCGCATGTCGAGTAAATTTCCTTTTGGATGCGTGTTTGCGTGCTTAACAACAATCCTGTTTCGAATGATAATTTTTTGTAGTCCTTTTTTTATATTAAATAAATTTATAACTACTAAATAATTCTGGCGCGGTGGTCCGCTGTAGGGTTAATTTAATTTAGAATGCGTGTTTCCGTGCTTAACAACCCATTTCTTGCTTAAGGTTCATGCTTTAGAACCTAAGCAGTTATTCAATTGTCAAGCACTGCTCGTAACTTATTTGTCTGTATTTTTCAAAGGAAATGCGCTAAAACCTTTAAAGATAACTGACATTTATCATTTTACTGATATTTATCTTTAAAGATAAATATCTAAACTTTAAACTAGTGCAAATGATAGTGCGTACTTCTAACTTTAGAGGCATAGTTTTGTATAAATTGAGTAACTGCTTAGGTTCTAAAGCATGAACAAGAGCCTTAAGCAAGAAATGGGTTGTTAAACACGGAAAAACGCATTCTAAATAAAATTCGCCCGACAGCGGACCACCGCGACAGAATTATTTTGTAGTCGTAAACTTATATTATGTAAAAAACTATAAAAAATTATCATTCCAACCAGGATTGTTGTTAAGCACGGAAACACACATACCAAAAGAAGTAAAAAAACGATAAAAAATTATCGTCCCTACTAATAGGATTTGAACCCAGGTACCCTTAAACTCAAGGTGGGTTTTCTGACTAGACAAGAACGCTGAGATAAAATTAATTAATCATGAATTTCTTCCTCAAATAATATTGAAGGTTGTTTTGAAAAATAGGTATTACCTATTTATTAGGGTTTCGAAGATAATCTTCGAAACCCTTATACTTTCTGTCGAGCGTCTGTCTGTCCGATTTCTCATCTCAGGAACTACAATAGCTAGGAAGTTGAAATTTGGTATACATGTGTAACTATTTTATCCAACAACAGGAAAAATATAGCCAACTATATCACATGCGCATCTGTCGATTTATGAGCGAATGCGCACATTCGCAAAAAAAAAATATTTTTTTGAAAAATCATGTGGGGTATCAAATTGTAGGTATCGATAGGTAGTACACAAATATGCATCGCTTTTCCAAAATGGCGGCTATTACACCCGCCAAAAATCTCGAAAACCACCAAAAAATGCTTGTACCCCCCCCCTTTTAAGGCATAAGGAGAAGCCCTAAAAATATGGGACCAATAGCCAATAAAAGCACTTTCCGGGCCATAGAAATTCTTCGGAGAAAAAGTTTCAAAAGTTAATTTTAGCAATTTCAAAATCGCCCATACGCGCACGCGCCAAAAAAAAATATTTTTTTAAAAAATCATGTGGGGTATCAAATTGTAGGTATCGATGGGTAGTACACAAATATGCATCGCTTTTTCAAAATGGCGGCTATTACACCCGCCAAAAATCTCAAAAACCACCAAAAAATGCTTGTCCCCCCCCCTTTTAGGCATAAGGAGAAGCCCTAAAAATATGGGACCAATAGCCAATAAAAGCACTTTCCGGGCCATAGAAATTCTTCGGAGAAAAAGTTTCAAAAGTTAATTTTAGCAATTTCAAAATCGCCCATACGCGCACGCGCCAAAAAAAATATTTTTTTGAAAAATCATGTGGGGTATCAAATTGTAGGTATCGATGGGTAGTACACAAATATGCATCGCTTTTTCAAAATGGCGGCTATTACACCCGCCAAAAATCTCAAAAAACCACCAAAAAATGCTTGTCCCCCCCTTTTAAGCATAAGGAGAAGCCCTAAAAATATGGACCAATAGCCAATAAAAAGCACTTTCCGGGCCATAGAAATTCTTCGAAAAAAGTTTTAAAAGTTAATTTTAGCAATTTCAAAATCGCCCATACGCGCACGCGCCAAAAAAATAAAAAAGGCATAAAAATTTTATGCCTTTCTTAAAATGTTTCTCTTAAAGTAGAAATTGACAAACAAGCACATAAAGGCGAGCGAAGCGAGCCCTAGTATTGCATGGTTATTTTTTATTTTATACTCTTAAGAAGGTACTGATAAACATATACAAAAAGGCGAGCGAAGCGAGCCCATGATTTTCATGCCTTGCTTAAAATGTTTCTCTTATAATAGATATTGACAAACAAGCACATAAAGGCGAGCGAAGCGAGCCCTAGTATTGCATGGTTATTTTTATTATTTTATACTCTTAAGAAGGTACTGATAAACATATACAAAAAGGCGAGCGAAGCGAGCCCATGATTTTTATGCCTTTTTAAAATGTTTCTCTTAAAGTAGATATTGACTAACAAGCACATAAAGGCGAGCGAAGCGAGCCCTAGTATTGTATGGTTTTTTTACTCTTAAGAAGGTACTGATAAACATATACAAAAAGGCGAGCGAAGCGAGCCCATGATTTTTATGCCTTATTTAAAATGTTTCTCTTAAAGTAGATATTGACTAACAAGCATATAAAGGCGAGCGTAGCGAGCCCTAGTATTGCATGGTTATTTTTATTATTTTATACTCTTAAGAAGGTACTGATAAACATATACAAAAAGGCGAGCGAAGCGAGCCCATGATTTTTATGCCTTATTTAAAATGTTTCTCTTAAAGTAGATATTGACTAACAAGCACATAAAGGCGAGCGTAGCGAGCCCTAGTATTGTACGGTTTTTTTAATTTATACTCTTAAAAAGGTACTGATAAACATATACAAAAAGGCGAGCGAAGCGAGCCCATGATTTTCATGCCTTGTTAAAAATGTTTCTCTTATAATAGATATTGACAAGCAAGCACATAAAGGTGAGCGAAGCGAGCCCTAGTATTGCATGGTTATTTTTTTTTTATACTCTTAAAAAGGTACTGATAAACATATACAAAAAGGCGAGCGAAGCGAGCCCATGATTTTTGCCTTTCTTTAAATGTTTCTCTTAAAGTAGATATTGACTAACAAGCACATAAAGCGAGCAAAGCGAGCCCTAGTATTGTATTTTTTTTTTATACTCTTAAGAAGGTACTGATAAACATATACAAAGGCTAGCGAAGCGAGCCCATGATTTTTATGCCTTATTTAAAATGTTTCTCTTAAAGTAGATATTGACTAACAAGCATATAAAGGCGAGCGTAGCGAGCCCTAGTATTGCATGGTTATTTTTATTATTTTATACTCTTAAGAAGGTACTGATAAACATATACAAAAAGGCGAGCGAAGCGAGCCCATGATTTTTATGCCTTATTTAAAATGTTTCTCTTAAAGTAGATATTGACTAACAAGCATATAAAGGCGAGCGTAGCGAGCCCTAGTATTGTACGGTTTTTTTAATTTATACTCTTAAAAGGTACTGATAAACATATACAAAAAGGCGAGCGAAGCGAGCCCATGATCTTCATGCCTTGTTAAAAATGTTTCTCTTATAATAGATATTGACAAGCAAGCACATAAAGGTGAGCGAAGCGAGCCCTAGTATTGCATGGTTATTTTTATTTTTTTTTATACTCTTAAAAAGGTACTGATAAACATATACAAAAGGCGAGCGAAGCGAGCCCATGATTTTTATGCCTTTCTTTAAATGTTTCTCTTAAAGTAGATATTGACTAACAAGCACATAAAGGCGAGCAAAGCGAGCCCTAGTATTGTATGTTTTTTTTTTTACTCTTAAGAAGGTACTGATAAACATATACAACAAGGCTAGCGAAGCGAGCCCATGATTTTCATGCCTTGTTAAAAATGTTTCTCTTGAAGTAGATATTGACAAACAAGCACATAAAGGCGAGCGAAGCGAGCCCTTGAATCTTATTTTATGTTTTAATTTTTTTTTTTAATTTAGGTATTGACAAACAAACTTCTATAAGCGAGCGAAGCGAGCCCTAGATTGTTATGTATAAGTTTGATTCTATAGTTTAAATTGGTAGTATCAAACATGCACCTCAAGGCGAGCGATGCGAGCCCTAGAATATTATGTTATGTCTTTACTGTATGCTATAAAATTAGGTTCTGATAAACCAATACAAAAAGGCGATTGAAGCGAGGCTTTAATTTTATGCCTTGTTTTAAATGTTTTTCTTCAGGTAGATATTGACAACCAAGCACATAAAGGCGAGTGAAGCGAGCCCTTAAATTTTGTTCTGTGTTTTAAATTTTCTCAAAAAATTAGGTATCGACAAACAAATATTAAGGCGAGGGAAGCGAGCTCTAGATTGTTATGTAAAAATTTGATTCTATAGTTTGAAATTGGCTAGTACTAAACAAGCAGATGTTACTCAATTTTATGTTGTATTATAATTATTTTTCCTAAAATCAGTGCCAACAGACACATATAGGCTAGCGAAATTGGTAAAATTATGTTTACTCTGCGAAATTTGTAAATAACAAACATACAAATGAAACGAGCAATACGAGCACTTATACATTTTGTGTAGATTCTAAATTAGGTACTGATTTCTGATACACAGAAACGCATGCGTAGCGAGCTGTGGAATATTTTGTTATAACTTATTTATTTTTTCTAACATTAGGCATCGACAAATACTAACATATAGGCTATTGAAGCGAGGCGTAGAATATTGCGAGTATAAGTATGATTGTATAGTATTAATACATTATATTTATGCAAATATCTGAGAAACCCTTATAATGCTTGCAAAGCAAGCACTTTGACGGATTTTTTATTCTTCTTTTTAATTTTTATATTTAGCGTTCTCGCCAAGTCAGAAATTTCTTTACTGTTAAATTTTGTAAGGCTTCTGAGCGCATTCGTTGAGGATATTAAATAAACATTTATATCTCTCAAGATTTATTAAAACAGCGAATGAATAGATTTGGCGTAAACTATGATATCATAACTTTTTACGCAAGACTTGGCTGCATTTTTTCACGGAGTGTTTTTGTTTGGATTTCACTTCTTTTTGTAAGAAATTTCGATTAACTTTGCTGCTTAACTTATGATGTGTGGATTTTGGTAGAGCCTATTTTCGGTCTTTTTAGGTCCATTTTTATGTCACATGTAGATAATAAATGTAGACGGCATTTAAATTTCTATCATTAGGATGTGTTGATACCTGCACTATCTTAACTATTTGTACACAAATATAAGTTTATGACACTCTAACCCAAGCCTTTTAAATAAAACCCCAGACTAGACATGTCGACTAATCTTTTTCTGATATTGAAAGATTTAGAAACTGATTGAACTGTTCATAATCGTGTAATTACAGTTATAGTTAATTATTATTAACTTTTTTTACTGACTAAGTGGGGTATTTTTACTCTTTCTTGACTTGGCGGCGCGGAACACTGCTACGTTCCTAAATATATAAGATCAACATTATGTGCAATGTTTTATTTTATTAACAGCATTATTTATATTTTTATCGAATGACTGTAAGAAAATTTACTCATTTAAAAATAAGGAGTCCGTCATATTAATAGTATAATCCTAGAGAAGAAAAAGGCGGTAAAACATATTTAATTTAAACGTTGAAAAATACCCCTGTGATAGTTATTTAAATCATTAACAACTAAGGATTAACTTTACCGTGGTAAAGTTATAACTTTACCACGGTTAATTTACCAGTACAGGTGACATCTGTCGCGTGTAGTGGATTAGTGGTTATTATAGAACAAAACACATTAAATATAAACTTTAGTAGCAGAGCCTGTGGAGTTTTACTTCTACTAAACCAGCACTACCCAACTGCATTGATGTACAGTATAGAAAGGAATACTTGTTGCCACGAGATAGAGCAATCGTTAGTGTTTTGCCTGGATAGTAGGAGGCAACAGTGCTGACTTGTTTAGTGTTCGCATTTCTAGGATTGATAAGTAAGACATCGAATTATATATATATATATATATATATATATATATATAATATATATATATATATATATTATATATATATATAGATATATATATATATATATATATATATATAATATATATATATATATATATATATATATATATATATATATATATATATATATATATACTTAATTTGTTAATTAATTTAGTTATTATACAAGCACTCAAATTAGGAGGTAGGATTTACCAGATCGCATAGTTATATTTAATTAATTACAGTGCTTTTATTAATATCTTACAAACCTATTAAGGTCATAAAATAAGCTATATTAAATTATGAACATATTTAAAGATACTGCGATGTTATTTTAGTTAGTGGTTTTAGTTTAACGTTTCTTTGAGTACCACATAAGATCTCTTAAGATCCTAGGGATTGGTTTCTTGTCCCAGTTGATGTCAATTTATATAAGAACCTAGCCCCCTTGTAGCGAACTTTCAAAGAAAGATTAGCTTATCAGGGAGGGCTCTTTCCAAAATAATTCTGGCGCGATGGTCCGCATGTCGGGCGAATTTCCTTTGGATGCGTGTTTCCGTGCTTTTTACATTATATAAGTTTAAAACTACTAAATAAATAATTCCGGCGCGGTGGTCCGCTGTCGGGCGAATTTCATTTAGAATGCGTGTTTCCGTGCTAAACAACCCATTTCTTGCTTATGCAAGAACCATGCCCATTGCGTGGTTCCGGTTCATGCTTTAGAACCTAAGCAGTTACTCAATTGTCAAGCACTGCTCGTAACTCATTTTGTCAGTATTTTCCAAAGGAAATGCGCATAATTATCCTGTTGGTAGTACAAAACTATGCCTCTAAAATTAGAAGTACGCACTATTATTTGCTCTAGTTTAAAGCTTAGTTACTTATCTTTAAGCTTAGTCAGTTTATCTTTAAAGGTTTTAGCGCATTTCCTTTGGAAATTACAGACAAAATGAGTTTACGAGCAGTGCTGACAAGCTAATTTGAGTAACTGCTTAGGTTCTAAAGCAAGAGTAAATATATATGTATATGTATGTAAGTATAGCAAGTATATATATATATATATTGTGTATATATATATATATATATATATATTATATATATATATAATATATATATATATTTATATATATAATATGAGTGTGTGTGTCTATTATTATCGTAGCTCCCAGTGTATTGATGCTAGAGAGTTGAAACTTAATACAAAAATCAGTCTAGTTATGCTATAAAATAGGTGTACCGGAAGATGACGTCTTTTACCCACGTCTGATGACCCCTTCATCATTAAACCGTCTTTAATGAAGTCTTTAAATAATGACTCAGCTGAAATTTCGGAAAATCATTAAACGCAGAAAAATGACCATTACAAATTTACAAACTCAGCCTACAAATTGTCTAAATAAAGTTCCTTAGTAAAATCTTATTTTCTTATCATTTCTTTTAAAAAAATGTGGTTTAATTTACGAATTGTTCCATAGTCCGGTCCGAACTGTCATGTAGTGCAGGTTTTTGCAATGAATCGTCAACATTTTATCGTATTAGTCAAGTTTATTTCATAACTCGAACTATTTACCTGAATCTGTGTTAAAGTCATTTACTAAAAGTTTTAGAAATAAAACCAATACTTGGATTACTCTCAGTTAGTTGACTGGGCAGGTCGTGTAGCAAGTACTTAGTTGCTTAATCAAGCGCACTATGGATATCAAGTCCTCGCCTATGAAGTGGCGAAACAAGTCCCATTCAAGTCAAAACTAATCTAATAAGTTTTATAGCTTGTAAACTACATTTATAGTGAAGACGAGACCAACTACGGTTCGTCTGAACTAAGTGAACTTGAACAATGAATAATAACTTATAACTTCGCTCTAGAACTAGAGTGCTTAAGAAGGTCCTTCAAACGCGTTGCGTATTGTTTCAGACTTGGTTCATGTACACACATTTGCTTTATAGCGATTCATATATATTTTTCATCGATTAATCGCATTTATTAACTAATTATTAAATACGAAAAAATACGCTAAGAGGATAATTAAGGGACCATTATCTCTGCCAGCCATGTTTGCTTTATCTAAAAAAAATTATAACATGTTCTTGAAAGATCGTTTCAAATAGGACCCAGCCCAGCAGCTTTGAGTATCCAGTTGTTTTATATGACTCAGATTAAATATTTATATTTTACATTTAGACTGGATTAATTAAAACATATTTTAAAAATGTTTTTAGATAAGCTAATTTTCTTAACTAATTGTAGTTGCTAGTATGAAAAATCGGGTACGGGGTACTTGGGAACTTTATCTCATCACATCGGATTCGCTTCGCTCGTCCTCAGAATATCCAAGTCATTAAACCAATAATGAAGCACCTCTTTAGATTCGCTTCGCTCGTCCTCAGAATATCCAAGTCATTAACCAATAAGAAGTACCTCTTTAATTCGCTTCGCTCGTCCTCAGAATATCCAAGTCATTAAACAATAATGAAGCACCTCTTTAGATTCGCTTCGCTCGTCCTCAGAATATCCAAGTCATTAAACCAATAATGAAGCACCTCTTTAGATTCGCTTCGCTCGTCCTCAGAATATCCAAGTCATTAAACCAATAATGAAGCACCTCTTTAGATTCGCTTCGCTCGTCCTCAGATAATAAATACATTCATTCTTTCCCAGTAGTCACCCATCCAGGCACTGTCCACGCTCGATGCGAGCCAACTTTTAGGATCCAACAAAAATCATGGATATACTGGTGGAACTGAAATGAATGGAATTGGAAACAATTAAATTATTTCCGATTTTTACAATTTTTTAAAAATCGACACAACTAATTTGATAAAAATTGAGCTAATGCTGATGAGATGAAACTTAGCACATACGTTAGTCATATAATAGCTACATTCGTACCAAATCTCAATCTGATCGCTTCACGTTTTCACGTTTAATAATTTTTTGAAATTTTTGCTGTCATTATTGCGGGTTAATGACGTCATAAAAAATATTTTCCTAATAGCATAACAACACCTATAGACTGATTTTTGTACTAAGTTTCAACTCTCTAGCATACTTGGGAGCTGAGATGATAACAGACACACACACACACATACAGACAACTTTGTGAAAATCACTCAGATGGCCTTAAAACCACCGGGGTGACATCCCGGTTCCAGATTATTTGCAAACACAATAAATTTCCTATATACGGAGGACTTTTCCTATGGTATAAATGAGGATAAGTAAAAATTGGGTATGGGGTTACATTTACCTAAAACTTAGGACTCGGACGACTCATGGACTGAAAATTGCATGACGTCAGTATGGTGGTATTGGGTCGGTCTCGCTATGATTGCCTTCTAAATAATAAAGAAAACCAATGTTTCAGAATAATCTGTTGTTTTTTGTCAAGGGTGCGATAGCTTCGAAATCTTTGTCATCTTTCTAATTTTCCTAAAGCCTGACACAAAATCGTCACTGTCGAGTCCCAAAAGTTTTACCCCCTCCCCAAATGTTTTTATTTATGCTCCCTAATAAAATTTCAGGTGTTCTGCCAATTTCTGATCAGGAAATTTTGGTACCTGGGTAAGGGACCCAACTTTTTTTTTTTTTTTTTTGGTTTTGGGAACCATGTTTTCCCGGGACAGGGCCCGGGAAAAGGGTTCCCGGGCCCTGTCCGGAAAATGGCTCGAAAAAAGTATTTTTTTACCCTATAGCGTTGTTACTATTGGTTTTATCAAAAACAGTAAAAGGGTCTTTTTCAAGTATATAAAGTTTGTGACAAATCATATCAGAGATATAACTGTTTATACCAGATATACTGTTTATAAACGGACAAAAACCATAAAATGTCATGTTTTCCTAGTGAGCATGTTTACTCATACTCTATCAAACAATTCGCGATTCAAAGTCCGTAGCAGCGCCGATGACGCTGATAAGAAATTGATAACGAAAGGGTGATCAAAATTATAATATGTACATGAGTTTCTTATTTCTTTTAACTTTTGACGATTTACCTTTAAATTTTTCTTGAAGTGACTAATTTTAATTAATTTTAGGGTGAAAACTCGCTGAAGGCACTCTTTCATTAAAAACCCCGTTAAAATGGGTAGTCATGAGTTTCTAAATAAACTAATAAGAAAAACGAATCCTATTTAAAATCAGGTTTTGTGACGTCATTAACCTAGTTTGCTGAGTTAGCAAATTTTTCAAAAAATCGGAAAAATTCAGGGTTAATATTTTTCGCCGGAATTCGAGTATTTTTTCAAAGGAAATGCGCATAATTATCCAGTTGGTTATACTAGAGCTATACCTCTAAAGTTAGAAGTGCGCACTATCATTTGCACTAGTTTAAAGCTTAGTTACTTATCTATAAGCTTAGTCAGTTATCTTTATAGGTTTTAGCGCATTTCCTTTGAAAAGTACAGACATAATGAGTTACGAGCAGTGCTTGACATTTGAGTAACTGGTTCTAAAGCGTGAACCGGAACCTTAAGCAAGCAATGTGTTGTTTAGCACGGAAACAAGCTTTCTAAATGAAATTCGCCCGACAGCGGACCACCGCGCCAGAATTATTTTGTAGTATAAACTTATTTCATGCAAATACGATAAAAAATTATCGTTCCAACCAGATTTTAAACCTAGGTACCCTGAGTTTGAGTGCTTGTATCGACTCCGAACCACTACAGTTCAACTCACATGCTCAAAAAACACGGAAACGACTCCCTACTTAAAATGTGTTATTCAGGGGTAAAATTTATTAGTATTTGAATTATTTAGGTTTTCTGGTATTAACCACCGTTTTTTCGACTTTTTTCACTTAGAGAGAGACCGTATCGACTTCGTACTGAAATTATTCTATTCGCTACCCAAAAACACATATAAAACGACACCTTACTTGAATTTTAATTTTCATCAACCGTAATTTTGGTCTTCGGTGATTTTTTTGTGTTTTTTTTTACAATTTGGTCACTTAGAGTGTTCGTATTACTTTGGAATGGTTTCATTCGATTCAGCGCCCAAAAATACATAGAAAACGACACCCTATTTGAAATTTATTTTCTATCGACCTTAATTTTGGTTACCGGTAATTTAAAATGGTTTCTGGTCACTTATAGTGAACGTATCGACTTCGGACCGGTTTCATTTGATTCAGCGTCTCAAACAACATAAGTATTGACCTTTTTCCGGCGAAAAATATTAACCTTGAATTTTTTGGAAATATTGCTGACTCAGCAAACTGGGTTAATGACGTCACAAAACCTGGTTTTCAATAGGGTTCGTGTCCTCCCGAAGGTTGATTTCTGTACCAAGTTTGGTTAAAAAATATTAATCCGTTCGAAAGATAAAGTGTTTACAAGAAAACACATGTCTAGAAATACACACACACACACACACACACACACACATATATATATATATATATATATATATATAAATATATATATATATATATATATATATATTATAATATAAAGTCTCGCGAAACGTATGTTTTCGTCTTCAGGGACCTCTGAAACGGATTTGTATTGTGGTCCGAGGTTTGACTTTCGCCAAGATGCCTATCCCATTAGCGAATTAAAATTCCCAAAGGAAATTCGTTAAAATACGTTTAAAAATTATTGTTTCTACCAGAATTGTTGTCAAGCACGGAAACACGCACCCCAAAGGAAAGTTGCCCAACATGCGGACCACCGCGCCAGAATTATTTTTGGCATTAAAAATTAGCTGTAACAATTATTTAAATTGAGTGATAAAATGATATTTTGCTGTTAATTTATATGTAATGAGGTGTTACTTATTGTTTAATGTAATTGAACGCACGTAAGTATGTAAATACATTACAGAAGATTGGGACGGCGCGTATGTTTGTACGTGTCGCGATAACTTTCGTAAAAATGGACCAATTTTGATAATATTTTGTATAAATGGTTACAAATATTTAGTAATATTCCGAAAAATATTTTCAAAATGGTGGCCAATATGGTGGAAATCGTGTTGAATATCGCAATTCCATATGTTTCATGGTTAAAATTTAAAAAAAAACTAAAAATGGCGGCAAAAAAATGAACCCAAAAAAATTAAAGTAATATATATCGAGTAATATATCGTTGAAAAGCTCATAATTAGTAGAAAAAATTTTATATATTAAATTAAAAAAAAAATAACATAGCGGCCGTAATTTTATAAAAATTTTAGTTTTCATTAACTTTATAAGAATTTACAAGATAAAGATCAATTGTAATGTACTTTAGATACTTAGCGAGCAAAGCGAGTACTGTTTATTGTCTATTACTAATAACCACAATTTTGTGAGCGAAGCAGGCCCTGTTTTTTATGCAGAATAATCAGTATAGTCAATGTAGCGAGCCCTTTTTACCGTATAATATTAAAAACATGCACGCACTAGCGACCGCAGCGAGCCTTTTTATATGCATTTTTATAAACATGCACTCTCAAGCAAGCGAATAGCTTGACACATAATAATAATTAATGTCTATTATCCCTACACTCAAGCGAGTGAAAGGAGCCTTTTTCACAATGTATTATTAAAATTATATTCGCAAATTAGCGAGCGAAGCGAGCCCTTTACACTGTCTATTATCATAAAACCGCGCACTCTAGCGAGCGAGCGAGCCTTTTTATATTATTATCAAATAAAAAAACCTAATCTAGCGAGCGAAGCTAGCCCTTATTTATTGTCTATTATTATAAACATACTCACTCTAGATAGCGAAGCGTGCCTTTTTTTCTATGTGTTATTATAAATATACGCTAACTTGCGAGCGAAACAAGCCTTTTTCACCGTGTAAAATTTTAAACATACGCCATCTAGCGTGCGAAGCGAGCCAGAATTTTATTTCTTTTTTTTTATAAACATGCACACTCTCGCGAGCGATGCGAGCCTTTTTCACTATCTAAAATTTAAACATACACAATCTAGCGAGCCTTAATTTATTGTCTATTATTATAAACATGCACACTTTAGCGAACCTTTTTTACCCTGTATTATTATAAATATACGCTAACCAACGAGTGAAGCGAACCTTTTGTACTATGTAAAATTCTAAAGATACGTAAACTAGCAAGCGAAGCGAGTCCTTTTTTTTATTTATACTTTAGAATAGAAGCGTATGAATGATTTCCTATTTACTCTATCTAGCGAGCGAAGGGAGTCTATCAACACATACGTACTTCAGTATTCGTACTTAAGTTTGTACTTTAGTTTTTAGTACTTTGTTTTTACTTAAGTACTCGTACTTTAGTTTGATGTATTCTTCAAACGTGTGTTCTTGATGCAACGCATTACATTTACTTATGTTTAAGCAAATATTTTAATCACAGTTCAATATAAAACCGCTATTTTTATTTTTAATAAAATATAACCAGGTTCTCGGTAAATACCAGCTTAAAAACCAGCAAATCAATGTCTGTAGTAATAAGAGCCTGATTCTATTTTTAAAATCGATTTTTATAGCACCGATCGACGTTCTCTTGACTTTTAACTCATTTATCAAAAATTAAGTAACATTAAAGAAATAAAGGAATAATTCGATCTTCCATGCTAATCCTATAATATTTTTTTTGATCGCCCTTGGTATTGCCAACGTGACAACTATCTCATTCGCAAGTATGTAATATAAACATTTTCTAGAAAAAGAGAGTACTTAGCTCTCATGTGAGATGATTTAGTGACTTACATATAATGTTGAAATAAGTAAAAACTAGTATTTCGTAAAAATACGTATTATTAGTAGACTCTCAATATAAAATATATATATATATATATATATATATAATCTGAGTACATATATAACAAGTGGATACTCAAAGGTGTTTAGTTCTATTTAAAACAATTTCCATGAAGATGTTTTCATTTAGTTAAGAGGTCGAGTATTGCCTCTTCTGCTGATGGTGGTTAAGCCGAAACCGGTCCATTGATTTTCATATCCAACTGCGAGTGCTGACGGTATTGCCCTCGTTGGTTAAGAATTGATTACAATAAGCGAACGCGATACCTTGAGTAGAGGGAACGTGATCCTACTATCCTTGGATATACTGGCGTAAGTCAGTCCAGTCAGTAAGTCGGTGCTAACAGTAAGTCTGACCAACATAACTCCCGAGAAAACTCCGCTGGAAAATTTCCTCACATTTCCTCGGAGGCCTTCCTCGATTTTCACACTTGGTTTCCTACGGAAGGTAACTAACCTGCCTCATTACTACATTTGCATAACTCATTTCTTTAAGGTTGTAAGCTTTAGTTTTCTAGCTACTGTAACCATTTGATGAAATAATTAAAAATTATATTTAAAACATTTGCTGTCAATAATTCTTCAAGAAATTAATTTTCGCAAATGACTTTTTGCAAAATATTCCAGTCAACCAAATCTGATAAATGAAATGAAAATAACAAATCAGGTTTGAGATTCATCGGAACTGTTTCTCCAATATTTCTCCTCATTAGATTCGCTACGCTCTTCCTCACTTCCTCGGTTTCGCTTCGCTTTTCCTCAGAATCTGGGGGCACGGCAGTGCCCCAGCCAGAGGTCTTGGCTTTAAGAAGGTACAGACGTTTAGTGTTCATATCCAAGGCGGCACTAACGACACCCTTTTCCCGAAGCAATTCGGAGCATTTTCTCCCCCCTTGTATCTCTTGAATGGATAGACCTAGAATCTTTCAATTTGGCTGTCGCAAAGATCATATCAATATTACTTGTTAAATTACAATTCTTTATCTTTTATATAAAGAAATTTCGCTTTGAAAATGACTAATTTCGACCCTGCTGACCTGAGCTGACTCACGTGCATGCATGAATTCTAAGGGCACTTCTAAGTAATCGTAGAAAACTTGAAATTTGGAATGAGGGTAAGGAGGTTTAGTGTTGGTAAAGCAAGGAAAGAGATTGTGTCAAATGTTGCAAGTATTGTTGGAGGATTTGAATGCTCCGCTGAATGAATCGCCGTCTGAATGAGAAAAGAGGTTAGGTGGTTGTTATGAGGGGAAGCGACTACAGAATCAAGAAACGTAATTGATCATTATTTGTAACAGCGCATGAGAATTATATATGTCTAAACATAGATATAAAGGTGACTGTATGTATATATAGTGATATATTTTTTTCTTAAATCGTGTTTATCAGGTGTGTTGAGAAATTTTAAAATAATTTAAGACTTAATAGCAGATTGGTTGAATTGAGAGAGTATGGAAGCATCGGCCATTGCTAGATAATTATTGTCAGATGGCGAGAAGTGATTTATTGTTACATGTAGGGTGTTAAGAAGAGCTCGGGACCGAAAGTCACCACATGTTTAGCGAAATGAGTAGGGCGTGCTTTTAACTTAAGGGGCGAGTTAAAGTATGGTTAAAAGGTTTATAGTAATATATATAGTATAGGTATAGTATAGTGAGATATAGTAGTATATTATGATAGTAGTATATAGTTATATATATAATATAGGTATATGTATTGTGATATGTCTATCTAGGTTTTAGTCATCTATTTGTTAAAAACAAGATTGGACTATTTATCGATGTTGAAGTGAAACAATGCCGAAGTATAGATATTAAGATAAAGAGTTGCAAAAAAGTTGTGCGAGAAAGAGCAAAGTTACTCGATTATGAGACAGTTAAGATCAGCGTTCTAGGAATCGTTTCAATAGTGCAGAAAAGAATTAGGGCGACGATGTCTAGGTCAGGGTTTTAGTTTAAAAGGCTTGTCTTAGAGTGTCGTAAACTTATATTTGTGAAAAATAGTAAAGATAGTGCAGGTATCAACACATGTTAATGACAGAAATTTAAATGCCATCAAGATTAATTTATACGCCGTTTACGTGTGACATAAAAATGGACCAAAAAGGACAGAAAATAGACTCTTCCAAAATCCACACATCTTAAGTTCTGAAGCAAAGTTAATCAAAATTACTTACAAAAAGCTCTATTTCGACACCGGAGGTCCGGGGTTCGCAGCCCGGGCTATGCTCTAAGATTTAGAGCCGAAAGGCCCTAAAACGGGCATTTTATTTTATACTTACAAAAAGAAGGTGAAATCCCAACAAAACACGTCGTGAAAAGATGGGCAGCCAAGTCTGTGCCCGTAAGAAAGTAGTGATATCATGAGTTTACGCCAGAGGTATGTCGAGGTTCGCGTGTTTTCAATAAATCTTGGAAGAGATAGTAGGAATGTTTTTTTAATATCCCCAGCGGAACGTGAGTGGCGCGTCGAAAGAGCCTTAAAAAGATTAAACAGGTAAGAAAATTCTAATTTGGCAACGCTAAATAACAAAAGTTAGGAATAGTAATAAATAAAAGTAGGGTAATGACCGTATTTAGAAAAAAATTTCAAATATTATTGTTTACTTGTGTATATTTGTAAGGGCTTTTGAGGCGCATACGTTGGCGGATATGTAAAACAGGCAAAGTGATGGACCTTGGCGGTGAACTAATGATGATCATAACTTTGTTACAAAGACAAACAAGGACGACATAGAAAAAAACCAGCTAATTGGGGTGATAGAAGATTAAGTGGCAGCTTTGATTGGTGATTGCTAACACAGTTCAATTTTCCTACACAGCCAAACGATTATTGAATTTAGGAGGTCGATGAGTAGGATATTGGTATTTAGTAAATCTGGAAATACGAATGATTATTAAGCGTATTGGCAGTAATGCTAAATATAGGTAGGTGATATAGTATATTATTATATAGTAGTAGTAGTTATATATAGTGATAATATATGATATAGTAGTATATAGTATATTAGGTATATATAATATAGTATATTTTAGTATAATATGATATATATTTTATAATAGTAGGTATATATAGTAGGTATGAGTATAGTATATAATATATAGAGTATAGTATAGTATAGTAGTTAGCTAATATAAGATTTAACGGTAAAAGTATAATGTATATATTAGTATTTTTGATTACTAAATTAATGATAATGTGGTAGATGTTTTGGCCACACAGCGCAGAGTTTATAACTTAAAGTGTGCATTCTAGTTAAATATGATGTTATGGTATATTTAATTTTGTTATTTTTAATAAAGGAATATTATTTAAAAAAAAAATAGTAATGTTGAGTGTGTAGTGTATTGGTAATATTATAGGTATAGTTCTGTAATGATAAATATAAATATATATTGGTAATTCCATAGACTAATATGTAGTATATTAGAGTTTTGTCGTTATGTTCAAGTTAGGTTTAATTAATTGAAATTGACGTACGTAAACGATGTACAGGACACTTAGTTAAAAATAATAGTAACATAAAGTATCTCACTAGGACAGTGCAATAAAATATCTATAAAAAAGAATAGGACTAACTAAAACTGCAAGACTCAATATTAATCAATTTGGCCTAAAAATATTTAATCATTTGCTGATTGGTTATTAGACAACCCCTCCTACTGCGGTTTCAGAGGTTCTTTTATGAGATTTTAAATCAAATCAAGAAAAAGTAAATAGTTAAATCAGAAAATTGAATAAAATTGATTATTGTAATAAATTTATGCTAATTTGAATGTATATTGTCTGTTAGTTATTTAACTATACTTACAAAGTTTCTTTTTTTACTGTTTTCCTTGCCATAATTAGTTTTATTGTATATATTTTTTTAATTTTAAGTTAGTTTCTTGGTAAATTTTATTATTTATATTTATTATTATTGCATTGTACATAATATTTATTTAATCAAGGTTCCTAGTAATTTTTAGTAAGTTCCATGTTGTTATAGTTCTATTAATTTATTATTTTAAACTACATATAATTATATCATTTTTTTTATTGTTTATATCCTTAATATAATTATTTGATAATATTAATTTTTTATTTTATATATATTTTGTTATTAATTAAGATATTCTGTTGGTTTTAATAGTTAAAAAAAATTGTAATGTATGTATGTATGTAATAATATGTATGTGTGTGTATGTATGTATATGTGTATGTATGTATGGGTTGTATATTACAAGATTAATGGTGTAGTTTTTAAGTCTAGATGAGGTTATTTAAATATTACGTACAATTATTTAGATTTTTGTTATTTATTTATACTATTAGTTTATTAATATTAAAACTTAATTTAATGAATAAGATTGATGATTTGACGATTGATCGTTTACAATGCAATGTTGTATTTATATCAATAAAAACATTTTGTATTTGTATTTATTTGTATTTGAAAGGTAACACCTGGTAACTTTAATATCTCCATGACGTCACCTCAGCTAGGGCAATTCATTTTGACATAGTTGATAGCAGTGCGATGCTGCCATGAATTATTGGCGGAAACCAATTTGAGCTCTGAGATCTACCGCAATCTGTGCGTTGAAAACTTTTATACCATAGTCTTGCTCTGTGTCACAATCTGGTACAAATGACGAGGCTGTTTTTTTCACCATATTAATTATTGGAGGTTATGTTTAGTTAAGGATGGTTATTTTTAGCTTGTAGAGGTTAGTCGGTAATAATTAAAATTTATTAATATAAATATAAAAACAAGGTATAATAAAAATTTGAAGGTAAAGTCAACCATTGATACGAGTTAAACGGAATTCAATTTTTTGCAGTATTTTTTGGACAACCTTGATCTGTATGATGGGAATACGAAGGTTTCGGATAACCTGTCCAAGAAAGACAGGAGTTGTCGCTCTTGTGATAACAAGGCCGACTTGTTCCAAGTTGTCTGATAACTCTTCGCTCTAAGCAATAAGTATAAAAACTTTAATATCAACAGAAAATCCTAAAAGAAAGAAAAACTACTATTCTTATTGTCAGGAGGAAAATGTCATTGAGTTCTCATGATTTCGACGTCAGTACTTTTCATTGCATAGAACTTATCAGAATGTATACAAGGCAACACTAGAGTAAAATATTTCATATTATTCACCAAAACATGACAAGGTAAAAGCTGTATATTCTGGTAACCATGTTACCATCATCAGGTTTATATAACCACAAAGATGAGACATAGTATGATGATAAGTAAAAAAATACACTCTAAAATTATAAACAATTAATATATTGTCAACCATTTAAGTATACTATTGGGGTTGACAATATATATAATTGAGTTTAATTCTAGTGTTTTTTTTATTAAACATCATGATGAGTCTAGAGCACAAATCTCCGTCAAACAACTAAATGATTTAATCGAAGATACATAGCATTTAAAACTAACAAATAAAGCCGGTACAAGTATTAACTATAAATCAATTAGGTTAATTTATTCATTACATCAATTTTTTATTATTTATAAACAAAAAAGTAAAGAGATTATCTAACTCCCGAAAATGAAAACAGGTAGGTTAAATTACCTGCCCAGAGTGATAAAGTTGCACCAGCCTGAATGACCTTACATATACGGCTTGCACCCATGCTGAGTCGCCTTAACATATACAGCCTTGCGAGCCAGCCTGAGTGGCCTTAGCATATACAACTTGCACCAGCCTGAGCGAGCGGCCTTACATATACCTTGCACCAGCCTTTGACAGTGATACACTTGCACCAGCCTGAGGGCCTCACATATACACTTGCACCAGCCTGAGTGGCCTCACATATAACACTTGCACAGTCCTGAGTGGCCCTTACATATACTGCTTATGCTGAGTGCCAATATACAATGCGCAGCGTGAGTGGCTTACATATACACGTTGCACCAGCCTGAGTAACCTAACATATAGACTTGCAGTACTTTTATGACACTGTGACTTGTAGAAGAGAGGAGTTTTCCTGAAAAGGGGGACTCACTGATAATATATATAATATATATATATATATATATATATATATTATATATATATATATGTATATATATATATATATATATATTTATATATATATATATATATATGTATATATATATATATATATATATTTTATAATATATATATAGTATATTATATATATATATATATATTATATATATGTATATATATATGTATATAGTATATATATATCTATAGTAATATATATATATATATATATTTTAATATATATATTGTTATAGTTTATATTAATATGTTTATATTGTGTGTGTGTATGTTTGTTTGTGAGTGTGTGTATGTATGGTAACGAAGCTATCTCTAGAACGGATAAATATTTTTTTTATTAAAAAAAAAAAAAAAAAAAAAAAAAAAAGCTATATTGAAAGCCATGTTTTTTGTGACGTCATTCACCGGTTTGATAGCAACATTTTTGAAAAAATGATATAACTCAAGGTTATTTTTTCGCCACTAAAAGGTCATTATTTATGTTTTTGGACACCGAATCGAATAAAACCGGTCCGTAGTAGATACGACCTCTCTAAGAGACCAAATAGTCGATAAGACCATATGATAAATAACCTTAAAATTCTGGTCAATGTAAAATAAATTTGCGAGTTGAGGCGCTAAATCGAACGGAATCGGTCCGAAGTCGATAAGCCACTCTTAGTGACGCTAAAAGTTGAAAAAACTGTAATCAGTATCCGGAAAACCTAAAATACGACCGGTAAAACTACATAATTTTAAGGGGTTGTTTTTCGATGTTTTTTGAGTCTGTGAGTTGAATGAATAGCCATTAATTTAAGAATCAGCTTGCGTCAATTCCTGTTGATAATGGATACGACTATGGACAGCAAGTATAGATTGATTCTTGAAAGACATGATGCTCTCGACACGCACTCTTTGACTTGCTGACTCTCCTGGCCCAGGACACTGGCCGGCTAATTTATTTAAATAAAGGATTAAGATGAAGTTTTATGCGGAACCTTGATCAAGAGTCACATAATATTCACTTAGTATACAACATAATCCATGAATTACACATTACCTGGTAGCGTAAGTATAAACATTTCCACGATAGATTTTCTTTAGTTCCTTCCTGTGAAAATCAAGATATAAGCTATTAAGAGTTTTTCCTGCGATATACTCGTCTATTAGTATGACGATGACGAGGCATAATCACTTCATATAACTGTCATCCAAGACTAATTCCGGTGCACGTAACTAGGTACAGGACTGTACTATCAGTACACCAGACTGTAATAGACGTGTTATATCGCTATATAGTCCGGTACAATGTCAGATGAGAGAGAAATCCATTGTATAGATAGGAATCCATAGTGCCGCATTGTGTTCACTATTCTAAATACTTTTCCTAATAGAGTTTCCTCGTCCTAAAGAAAAACTATTCTATAACAAGACTTTTACTTTCAAAAACGTTTTTCTCTATACTAGGAAATTAATAAAAATAATTACGATTAAATAAAACTGTATTTTTTAATTAAATATACAGTATTTATAAAAATACACTAAAGAAGATAAGCATCGAGTAGACAAGCATAGAGTAGACAAGGTTAGAGTAGACAAGTATAGAGTAGACAAGTATAGGTATCAAGTAGACAATAAAGTTGTAGACAAGTATAGAGTAGGACAGAGCATAAAGTAGAACAGTATAGAGTAGCAGTAAAGGTAGACAAGTATAGAGTAGACAAGCATAAAGTAGACAAGTATAGAGTAGACAAGCATAAAGTAGACAAGTATAGAGTGGACAAGTATAGAGTAGACAAGCATAAAGTAGACAAGTATAGAGTAGACAAGTATAGAGTGTAGACTATAGTATAGAGTAAGACAAGCATAAAGTAGACAGAGTAGTAGGAGTAGACAGCATAAAGTAGACAAGTATAAGAGTAGACAAGCATAAGTAGAAGTATAGACAATAAGTATATAAAGTAGACAAGGTATAGAGTGACAAGTATAGTAGAGTAGAGCAAGCATTAGAGACAAGTATAGAGTAGACAAGTATACTGGAAATGTGCTTGTATTCTCTTATATTAGAAAACAATCATCATGTTCGTCATTTTCTGGTGATAATTCGGTTACTTGCATTGTTCGGTTACTTTTGACCAGCTGGCAAATACCCCTGAACAATACGACCTGTGCGTTGTAATTTGCAATTAATAAATAAGCAGATACTGAGGCAGGCCAATACCTGCACTAAGCAGATACTGAGGCAGGCCCATACCTGCACTAAGCAGATACTGAGGCAGGCCCATACTTGCACTAAGCGGATACTGTGGCAGGCCTATACCTGCACTAACCAGATACTGTGGCAGGCCTATACCTGCACTAAGCAGATACTGAGGCAGGCTCATACTTGCACTAAGCAGTACTGAGGCAGCCCCATACTTGAGCGGATACTGTGGCAGGCCTATACTGCACTAACCAGATACTGTGGCAGCCTATACCTGCACTAAGCAGATAGGGCAGGCTCATACCTGCACTAAGCAGATACCTGAGGCAGGCCCATACTGCACTAAGCAGCTGGAAATACCTGCACTAAGCAGATACTGAGCAGGCCCATACTGCACTAAGCAGGATACTGAGGCAGGCCCATACCTGCACTAAGCAGATACTGAGGCAGGCCCATACCTGCGCTAAGCAGATACTGAGGCAGGCCCATACCTGCACTAAGCAGATACTGAGGCAGGCCCATACCTGCACTAAGCAGATACTGAGGCAGGCCCATACATGCACTTGCTTCTACACATATCTCATTCACATAAATGTGCAATATGCATATTTCTATTAAATAATATAAAAATGATAATAATAAAAAATAGTAACTGGATAATTCCTTATTAATGGCGTGCGTCTAAAACATGATCTAATAAGTTGTTGAGACAAACAAGATGTATTGAAAGCATTTAATCACAAAAAGTCTTCTACTACGAGCGACACTGCATGTCTCGTCAAATAAGTTCTAGTCGGCCTCTCGGTGCTCCGTCTAAAAGTAATTTAGCGTATCTTTTTGTGAAAGTACCTATCAATATGTCTTCTGTCAATTTTAAAATTTATGAAAGACTAATTTAGTCAACAAATAATTTAACTTAGAACAAACAACTTTTAAGAAGTTAAGGACTTTTATGCTCATTAAGTGAAAAGAACCCAAGAATCAATTTTCTAATTTTGACAGAGTACAAATTACTGCAAGGGAAATTAGGAATCTTATTATTTATGGGTTTATTTTAAAGAGAATAGTTGATGAATCAAGTCAATATTAAATCTTATAATAACTACACACTTCTTCCTAGAACACCTATAAACTCTCAGGTGTATACCAAGCGGTTTGCGCCTGAAGCCACAAAATACAGTTTATTGTATAAATAAGGAGGAACAGTTGTTAGCCATTTACTTTAGGAAAACGTTTTTTTATTAAGAAGGAACAGTTTAAGCCTTTAGGAAAACAGTTTATTTATAAAGTAAGGAGGAACAGTTTTAAGCCTTTAACTTAGGAAAACAGTTTTGTTCCTTAAAAGTGGAAGAAACAGTTTTGTTCCTGAAAGGTACAAGAGGTATAAATTTGGTGTTTTTATATTCTTAGAACGAGCGAAGCGAATTCGATGTGCCGAGGAAAGTGCCGAGGTACCCCAACCCGATTTTTCCATACTTTTTAATGGAAATTATTTGATTACAAATAAATATGAAACACAACAAAGAACGAGTTTACAAACATAAAAACTGAGTCTGCAAAGAGTCTAAACCTTCTTAAATCTTCATTTTAATCTTAAGTAAAAAGTTGAACTGTTCTAAAATGTCCTAATGCCTATATCCTATATTCTAATTATATAGAAACTCTAGTTTTAAACACAACAAGTTTTATAACACTAGTACTTTAGAATACAAAGTAAAAGTTTTACTAATTAAACCGTAGATATCTGAAACACGAGTAGCTACGCGCAGCTGACCCGGCACTTGTTTTCATAAACACACCAGAAACCAAGTCTAATGGTTCAACTTGAATCGTTAAAATCCAATTAGGAGTCGTAGGAGCGACTCTGGAGTGCTAAATACCGCACTGACGTAACCGCGCCCAGTATACCTGCACTTCATCTGTCTCGTCTTGGCTAAAACATCAACTTATCAGTTAAATTTATATGCAAGCTTCTTTTCAATGCAGCCGTAACAGATATTAAGCTTTAATCAGTAGGTGGAGGCAAACATTAAACTATCACAAGACTTTACACATCTAAAAGTTAAGTTTGTACCAAGTTTCAATGCTTTAGCATAAACACACTTAGAGTTACAATGAGATACGGACACGCACATATAAACAACACATACAGGCACGCACATATAAACAACACATACAGGCACGCACCCATAAACAACACATACAGGCACGCACACATAAGCAACACATACAGGCACGACACATAAACAACACTTTCAGGCACGCACATATAAACAACACATACAGGCACGCACACATAAACAACACTTACAGGCACGCACACATAAAAAACACTTACAGGTACGCACAGATAAACAACACTTTTAGGCACCACACTTAACAACACATACAGGCACGCACACATAAAACAACACGTACAGGCACGCACACATAAACAACACATACAGGCACGCAACATAGTCAACACATAACAAACAGACATTACATTACACACATAAACATATTATCAAACACCAGGACTTACTGTCAAAAAATTAATCTTTACGGGAATAATATTGACAGAAAAAAATTCGAAAATTGTAGTCGTTCTAACATATGTGTAAGTTTCATCCCATTATAAACATTGTTAAAAATTGACAAATAATCTGATTGAGTTGAAATTCAGCACAAATATATCCCTTTATGTAATAAATAAGTATACTAAGTTTCGTTTCAATACGGCAAGTATATATACGGTTTTTGTAGGATCATAAAAGTTAGCAGCATCAAGCGAGGTCAGTGCCTGGATAGACAACCGCTGGAAATAATATAAATGTGTTTACTGTCTAAGGACAGGTGAAGCGAGTCCAAAAACGTGTTGCAGTATAAATTTGTGGATTCGTATATTCTGATGACGAGCGAAGCGAGTCCAATTGTGAGGATAAGCGTAGCAAATAAAATGTGGTGGGGAAAAGTTCCGAGGTACCCCCTGTCTGATTTTTTAGATTTGATAGGTACGTCAAACTTATTAAACAAAGTTTAATGGATTCGGTCACGCATAAAAGAAAGATTTCGGCAAACTCTTTAATATATTTAAATTTTATAGTGCAAAATTTAAAACTTATCATGCGTTAAATTTAGAGCACATTACATCTTAATAAAACATGTTGTTTACCTTTACTATAGTTTCTCTTTTTCTATAACTAAATTATAACAATTATTTCACAGAATTTAATACAAAATCATTAAACTATCACGTACGTCCCTAATGTTATCAGGGTTGCCAATGATATTAAGTAAAAAATGGTATATCCTAAAATACTCATGTACAGTTATTCCAATTTTAGCTATTCTAGATATATACGAGTACTAGAGAGGGCATAGCCCATTTTACAACACTGAGAGGCCTAAACATCTTTTTGTGGCTCTCAAGGGCTCTGTGTAACATCATTAAAACCTCCTCCAAGGTTTCCCGGGTATTGTTTGTGTTTTGATTTATATTCTTAACGTTCTCCTGTATAGGTTACTGTGGTTTGTAGTAATTATTTAATTATATTTATACGCGATGGTGGTCAGGTTATTTTTTTTAATGTTTCTAAATTTAACCTATAGGGCTTCTCTAGTAATGATATGTCTATGCTATTTTTTATTTTTGAGCCAGCTATCAGCTGATCACGTATGTCTGAATTTTTTACACAGGTTAGTATAGGAGTTTCCCTACTTGGTTTATATATTACTTTAGTCGGAATAAATTTATTAATTTTTACAAGATTTTATGAAACATAACTATCTTTAATATATTTTTCATAATTTAAAGAAATAAAATTTATTTGGCAGTTAAAAATTTATCATTGAAAACTTTTGCCCAAATCTATGAAGCAAAAGTTTAGCGAAATTCGGGAGGGTCAAATATGGGGTGCCCAATTTCGGTAGTTTTTATAATTAAATTCTCCATAAACAAAAGAAATGTCAGTTTAAAAAAAATGTTAAAAATGGTATAACCTCTATTCTGTCTTAATTACAAGTATGACATACTTTCAATGTTTAAGAGTAAAAATAAAAATTCGTTTAAAAAGAAAAATGGTTCCGTCCAAGAGTAAGGAATATAAACATAAATGCTAATGAAAAAAGAAATGTTAAAAATTATTTAATGTTCATTCAGAGTACTTTTCCATTTTATTATGTTCTTTTTCCATAAATCTTTTATTTAAGTACCACGACATTTTCAAAAAGTACCTGTTTTCTTAATAAAATAAAGCAAAGGAAGGAAATACCGCAACAAATTCATGTAGAAATAACTGGATGGAAAAAGCACAATCTTTTAAAGAGATAAAATAATCCGAAGTAAATGTTGGGACGCTCATTCAGTATAAAATATAACAGCTTTCAAAGTCAGACGGTTTTAAGTTATAGTTTATGTAAGAATGTGTTAGAGCTGGTTCTTACAACCACCTGTGAGAGTGCGTTGGAACAGATTAATACAACCACCTGTGGCACGAATAATTCATGTGTGACATCTAGACATAAATTTTATCAATGAAGAATCCTTAAACAGTCAAAACTGACGAATTTCAAAACTTGTTCTCCCAACTAATGCATAAAGCTGGAATAATTCGTATTCAACATTTAGATTTTATCAATGGAACATGTTATAAAAGCAAACGCTAACTGAACTAATTTTTAGATATGCGAGCCTGCAAAGAATTATTCTCTAAAATTATTTTATTAGTTAACATTCAAGTAAGCAATTCTTTAGAAGGTTACTTCCTTATAACCTCTTCAATTTGGTACATCCCTGTAACTTCTTTAGATGCTTACTTCTCAATGACCTTCTTCAATTTGGTACATCCCTGTAACTTCTTTAGATGGTTACTTCTCAATGACCTTCATCAATTTGCTGCACCCCTGTAACTTCTTTAGATAGTTACTTCCCAATGAACTTCTTCAATTTGCTGCACCCCTGTAACTTCTTTAGATGGTTACTTCCCAATGAGCTTCTTCAATTTGCTATACAGGCCCGCTCTGTGGGCCTACGAGACTGAATATGGCTTCTTCAAGGCCATACTGTTGTTCCTGCCCAATGACCTTCTTCAATTTGCTGCACCCCTGTAACTTCTTTAGATGGTTACTTTCCATACTGAATATGGCTTCTTCAATGCCATACTGTTGTTGTTTTTTTATTTATTGGTACATGACATTATATTATGTATTTAGCGAATTTCATTGCCTCGCCGCTGTGGAGCTCGCTATAGCCCAATCAAGGCAATATAGACGTATGTATATATACAAGAAATATCTGAAACGTTGACCAATTATCTTACTTCCACAGTATGGTATGCTCTCTATGGTATCCATTTGTGAACTGACTGTTAGGGATAGCAGACTAACCAGGGCGGAACAAGTAGTAGAACCCGTCTTTCATACTACCTCTTACCACTTAACAACCCAATAAATATCGCAGATGTCATCGCCATAGACGTATATGTCTACAACTTTCGTCATCTGAACAACCTCATAAGCGTCATTTTTATTATGAAAATTCGGTAAAACTAGTTAAAAGTGTTATTAAAACTATTTAGTCCTTACAACTAGTTAGTTCTAGTAGTAGTTAACAATTTGTTAAAATATAAAAAATGGGTGTAAGTGAAAGAATATTTACGAAAAACTTAAAATAAATGAAAAATACCATCCTTTTATCTCCTTTATCATGTTCTACCTGCTGCACATTGTGTTGTGGCCAAAACACATTACGTGAGGAAAAGGATTTTTATGTTTCCCGTTGAAGAATTTCATGTGCGAGCTGGTAGTAGATTATGCAATAGTGGCGGAGTTGTTATAGGTGTATCGAATATTCGAAAAATACTATGTTAAAACGAGTTAAGATAGAAATCGCGGGCAAATTTTGCAAATTTTGCCTTTAGTTTTGTCGTGTAATATTACTTTGACTCTCTATTTGAAAATTAAATTCCTACACATACATCATAAGTTCAACCTTTCATTCGACCCAGATTCCAGTAGTTATTCTAAACAGGCTTTTCATAGGTTTAATCTGAAAGCCTAAATTATACTGTGACATTTGACTCCTCGAAATTATTAATCAGACTTTTCTTTTAAGGTCATCTTCTCAAGAAAATGACTCATCCTTAAAAACTGCTTAAATAACTACTTAAAAATTCGCAAGATTAAACTTCAAAGATAAAAAAACTTGAATTTCATGTTGGCTCTATCAAACTAATAAATTAAATGATTAACGGGATCAACTGGAAAGCTTTGAGATAGGTCGTGCTGATATATGTTTTGATTTATAGGTTTAACTAGATAATTTATTTAAATAAATGTATACATTTTAAACATCTGCTCAAGTTTATTTTATTATAAATGTTTATTATTTGATATTACCGAGTTTTGCAAGACACGAATATTTGACACAATATATGTATAGGACTTTTCTATTGTGTCAATATGTAAATAACTTAGTTAAATATATAGTAAATGTAAGTAAATTAGTTAAATGTGTAGTAAATGTAAGTAATATAGTTATATATGTAGTAAATGTAAGTAAATTAGTAAATATGTTAAATGTAATTAGTATATATGTAGTAAATGTAAGTAAATTAGTTAAATATGTAGTAAATGAGTTAAATATGTAGTAAATGTAAGCAAATTAGGTAGTAAAAAAATTAGTGTAGTAAATGGAAGTAATTAGTTAAATATGTAGTAAATGTAAGTAAATTAGTTAAATATGTAGTAAATGTAAGTAAATTAGTTAAATATGTAGTAAATGTAAGTAAATTAGTTAAATATGTAGTAAATGAGTAAATGTAGTAAATGTAAGCAAATTAGTTAAATATGTAGTAAATGGAAGCAAATTAGTAAATATGTAGTAAATAAGTAAGTAAATGTAGTAAAATGTAAGCAATTAGTTAGGTAAATGGAAGCAAATTAGTTAAATATGTAGTAAATGTAGTAAATTAGTTAAATGTAGTAAATGTAAGCAAATTAGTTAAATATGTAGTAAATGTAAGCAAATTAGTTAAATATGTAGTAAATGTAAGCAAATTAGTTAAATATGTAGTAAATGGAAGCAAATTAGTTAAATATGTAGTAAATGTAAGAAAATTAGTTAAATATGTAGTAAATGTAAGTAAATTAGTACTTAATTAGTAATACTCCCCGGAGTAGTTAGGATAACCTCGGCAGGACAAATTAAATGTAACCTTCTCTGAGGGTGAAAAATAGCCCCCAATAAATAGTTTACAATTATTATTTTTGTAACTATTACCCAAATATACGCAGAATGTACTTGCCTTACAGAACTAATTTTTAAATCATAATTAAAAATAAAATATATTTGATTACTGTGCCTCTAATTAATTATAGCCTCTTAAATAGCTTAACTAATAATTAATAGCAACAAACTAATTATATTGATAAAAAAAAATCCAACAAAAATCCTAAATGAAATATATAATTAATCTAAACAGCTACGTAAAACATGGAGTGCCGCGCTCATTTGTTTTACACCCAAGATCAAATTTAAATGGAATTTTCCTTACTGTACTAATTTTAAGATTATGATTAGTACAATTAATTCCTTCTAATTGAGTAATTAATTAATATCATTGTTAAAAAAAATCGTCTACCTACTTAATATAACATATCTAGACAGCTAAACGTAAAATATGTAGTGTTGTCCTAGTTCACACCTAAGATCATATAAATTTGTTTTAATTAAAATTACATTTAATTAATTAAAAAACTATAAAATATGTCAATATGTCAAATAGCATCTTATGACACGCTTTTGCAAATGCTATGGATTTAGTGAAGAATTTGACAGTTGAAGTGTTTATTAATTAATTAAGTTTCAATACAATTTATATTAAGAAAGTCTAATTCGTGTCAACAAGGCGATAATTGTTGAATAATTGGATTGTTTGTTTACTCTATTGTTTATAGAGATAATAAATTGTTATAACGTTAATTAATAAACATTTTGAGTGTTTTTAGTATGATTGATAAGAATTAATAGCCAGTTGAGTTTGAAAATGGATTTCTATCTTTGCATTACAATAATATTTTAGAGAATTCTTATTAGAAAATTAAGTTTTTATATGATTGAGCTAGAATGTAACGAATAGAAGGGGCAATACATACAATGAAAAAAGGAAATTAGAACTTTACCTGCATACTTGCAGGTACCACTTTTCAATTCAATGCTGTAAAGCTAATTAATGTCGTTTTTGGACATCTATCTGATTAGGGCCAAATCTTCATCTACCTAAGAGTAATAAGAATTAAAACTAAACCAGTTTTCGTCTCTCTACTTATTTTAATTAACTAATAACTAACGGTCATCATCACTACCAAAGAATACTAAAAGTAGATTGGAGTCTACCAACACCAACGAGCCTAAGTATAAACTTGTTAACTTTGGACCATTTGGCTCAAAATCTTTTATCATAGCAAATCTAAAGCTCAATCCGTCATATATGTAATACTAGTTTAGATTTCAGAGAATATTTGACACAATATAATTGTGCGAGAGACACCTAGGAAATGTAACAAGCAAAATGCAATGCTACATCTGGGAACTGTTCCATCATTCGACATTCGTCATCATTGATGGCTCGACATATGTCATGTCCCACTCTGTTTCGTTACGTCTAACTCATCAGGCGCCGACAGCCTGAACTCACTCTGACTTCAATTAATTCCGAAGAATATAATGTGAAGTACTTACCAGAGACGAGCGGTGCTCTCTTACCGCCATCATGCATGGCAAGCAAAACATATAACATACATCAGTTCCCAGATGTAGCATTGCATTTTGCTTGTTACATTTCCTAGGTGTCTCTCGCACAATTATATTGTGTCAACTATTCATGTTTTGCAAAACTCGGTAGTATCAAATGATATATATTTCAGAGAATATATTTATTTATTTATACAGGGTGTTTCATATAAAGTGTCCACCAAAAAAGGAGGTGATAATATTCCTCAAAGGGAACAAAAAAGTTTCTATAATATAAACCCCATTCTCCAACCGTTTTCCCACAAAATTTAATATTTTTAATAAATGTTTGACCTCACATCATAAAATTGGTTATATAGTGTTTAAACTGTTCAAGGTAGAAAGGTGAAAATAGTCTCGTTGGAAAGCTAAGTAAATTTCCTATAGACGAACTATTAATATGTCAAATATTTGATCTACAGCCCAAAAATTTGCATGAAAAATAATATTTTTGCAAAAATTGAATTTTATGGAATTTTTATGGTAGGGCATTTGAGGAAGTAAGAGATAAGCAAAAGTTCAGCCAAGAGTGGAAAAAAACTTCTCTTATTATTGCCCTTTAAGAAAACTCAAACTCCATCATTACCTTCAATAGTCAAAATTATAAGTAATTTTCATAGAAGTTGAAAAAATTATAATTTTAAATGTATATTTTAGAATTCTAAAATTTAAATTTAGAAATGCTCTATATAAAAGCTGACAAGACAGTATAAACAAAAAACAAGACATTAACAATCTTAGCAGTATTTATTATAATATTATCTTAAAATTTAATTTTCCTTTACC